>OZ014438.1:42115576-42715576 GCA_963966035.1 Acleris laterana
GGTACGGCCAAAGTATACTGTGAACAAACAATCTTGATAGTTTTGATGTTGTTTGTCTGTATTTTACCGCACGACGTGCGTTTCTAAAATAATAATTAAATACTGTGTCAATATTAATTGTACAATTTTTGAATAGTATTAAAAATAAATTTTTACCTGAGTGCGATTACGCACTGTCTTTATAATATTTTTTAATGAATGTTAGCCATAAGAATATGCGAGATGTTTATTTATTATGTATCAATAATGACAACTTAAAATTATATTGAATGTTATAGTCTAGGAAATAGGAATTGAACATTTACTTTTTCCACTTAAATCTTTTTGTAAATATCAAACAAAAGCTAGTTGTAAAAGTGCCCCCATTCTTCAAACAACACAGCGGACCGAAAAGTCTTGATATTTGCGGCACGATTTTGTATCACAATTTTATTTGAAAAAGAAAAGTAAAAAATAAAATGTCCAATAGGTTATGATATTTTTTTATTAGTAAAAATGTATAGGATACTTTGACATTATTTCATTCAGCCGAGTCACTAGTACTTGAACTTGTGGAACCATCATCATTTTGTTCAACTTCGATTATTAAGCGTGGGTGAATTCGGGGCTCTGCCCACTTGTCTTCTATTGTTTTTTTACATGTTTGCAGCAATTATTCCAATATGCGTTTGTAGCAACTACACCCTCTCTTATTGTATTTAAAATACCCAAACAACAAACAAATAGTATCAATACTTTTCAATCTATGAGTAGTACCCATTTCTGCACCCTGAGTGTCGAAGCGACTCATAATTAAGCGTTTGTTTTCACTATTCAAGGCTATACGTCGTTGACAATAAGTAGTATAATCGCGTGTAAAAAAATGCACTTTAGTCGCTCCGGCTCCCAAGTGAGGATTAGTGCTGTTATGAACAATAGATACGGGTGCTCGACTTCTCATTGTCCGGTAAGTGTTTACGCCGAACAAAAGATCGCAAACTAGATAAGAAGTTTCCAATTTATATTTCTCAAACTATACATATAGGAATATTAATTAAGTATATTTTTGAATTACAATATAGACGGCTTAAAAAATCTTTTATTCAATGACCAAGAAGGGTTGAGCTACTAAAAGGCACGTGCCACTCTTCGGTCGTCCCTTTGTTATCTTTTCCTTTCATATTTAGCAACAAAAGAAGTTGTAAAATCCCGCGTTAAGTGCCTTTTCGTCATTTAAACTGGAACCAACTATACCACCAACTCGCCATCGCCAACAGCGTCACAACGTCAGACAGCGGAACTAAACTGTTCGACAACGCGCAAGCGAAATTTCAACAGTCAGTTGATATATGTAGCACTTCCAACTTCTTCCCAATGGACTTCGGTCCCCAGGCATAACACCCGCCTGGAGAGAGATCTCTCTATTGTCCTCTCTTTCTACATTGGTGACCCCGACGTGATCAATTACGCAACCTGACGAGCTTCCAAGCAAATGACGCAGTCTCACAGCAAGCCAGACTTACCCGCACTGTGCACCACTAGCATTCTGTCATATCTCTATGCCTGGTGTCTACAGTGTGCACACTACTCTCACTCAACAACGCGACTCACTGCGTCCAACTAAGAGTACTTCACGAGCAGGTACACGACTCACTGTGTACTCCACTCACTCCTCCTCTCCTGCTACGCTCGCCAACGCGGCTCTGAGCACTACTGGAGACATCTACTACTGGCACTTGCGAGCGACAATTCAACGCACAGACTGCACGTCATCAGAATCACCATCAACCTCCGGTCTCAAAGGGGGGCTGGTGTGGCGACATGGCGACATCTAACGGCAAACCATGTACCACCAACTCGCCAGCGCCAACAGCGTCACAACGTCAGACAGCGGAACTAAACTGTTCTACAACGCGCAAGCGAAAGGGTGTAGCAGGATAAGCCTTCAAAAATTGCCCCCAAAGCTTTGAGTTCAAAACTACTATCAGTTGATGCCCCGTCAAATGAAAATAATTCATACCAATTTTTAACCCTCTACTGCCACCTGGAACCCCACGACATTCATTTAACCCTAAAACGTTTTTATTTATTTTCTCTAAAAGTATAAAAAGGAGAATTGTCAAATTTTGCACAAATGTTGATGTGATCAATATAAACTATAAAAAAAAAATGAGCCCTCTACTTACTTATTTTCCTAGAAAAAAACCTAAATTAAAAATTAAAACATCCTGTATAACAATTCAGGCTCGTTGTACTATCACCATTTTTTTACTAAATATTAACCAACTACCTATCTACATAATATGTAAGTTTCATGTAATTAACAAAGGTGGAACAATGTGAAAATATAGGTATTGTTCAGTACGTACCATGTATGTAACACGCTTACGGTGAAGACATTAGTAAAAGATATCGGCCCGCCAACCGGGAAGCCATCCGTAATCGATCTTTTTTTAATTTGCTAATGTCGAATGTTTAAGGAAGATGAATGAAACTCATTAATACATTTTGAACAAGTGTTTCTGTTTATTTATTTTTAGTAAAATATAAATTCGAGTTTATGACAACAAACTAATTATTAACTCGGTTTTTGAAAATATTTGCAATCAATTTTCTTTTCTTTAAGTTTAAATCACTGTTTGCATTTGCAGACATTTTTTTCTTTTAAAACAGCAGCCAAGCTTCACGCCGAGGAGCGAATTATGAAAAATTATTCAAAAATCGAACACGGGCGGCATCACGGCCGAGGGCCAATTTTTTTTTAATTTGTTTCGCTTTCATGACTTAAGAACTTACGTAAAATGCTGAGTAACCTAAGTAGTACCTTTTTGCTAAACAGTAAAGTAAAATAAACAGAAACATTTGTTCAAATATGTATTAATGAGTTTCATTAATCGTAGCAAATTAAAAAAGATCGATTACGGATGGCTTCTCGGTTGGCGGGCCGATATCTTTTACTAATGTCGTCACCGTAAGCGTGTTACATACATGGTACGTACTGAACAATACCTATAACTACACACTGTTCCACCTTTGTTAATTACATGAAACTTACATATTATGTAGATAGGTAGTTGGTTAATATTTAGTAAAAAAATGGTGATAGTACAACGAGCCTGAATTGTTATACAGGATGTTTTAATTTTTAATTTAGGTTTTTTTCTAGGAAAATAAGTAAGTAGAGGGCTCATTTTTTTTTGATAGTTTATATTGATCACATCAACATTTGTGCAAAATTTGACAATTCTCCTTTTTATACTTTTTGAGAAAATAAATAAAAACGTTTTAGGGTTAAATGAATGTCGTGGGGTTCCAGGTGGCAGTAGAGGGTTAAAAATTGGTATGAATTATTTTCATTTGACGGGGCATCAACTGATAGTAGTTTTGAACTCAAAGCTTTGGGGGCAATTTTTGAAGGCTTATCCAGCTACACCCTTTCAACAGTCAGTTGATATATGTAGCACTTCCAACTTCATCCCAATGGACTTCGGTCCCCAAGCATAACACCCGCCTGGAGAGAGATCTCTCTATTGTCCTCTCTTTCTACAAATCTACTACGCTTCATTAAACTTCATTATTTTTATATTTCAAGTTAATGTCAATATTTATCATTAATTTTACTAAATATTTTTTAACAAATTGTCAAAAACTGTCTGGATTCCAGTTCAAAACTAAACACAGCTCTAAGCATCATCTGTGGTAAATGTCACAAAAAAATAATTGTTGTCAGCATTAGCGAGAAGTTATTGTTTTATAATTTGCCGAGTTATAGTGTTTTTAAAGTTTAAGAGACAATAGAAACTAATTTGAAATGGCTTCTTCATCCGAACTTCTAACACTCTCGTTAGTAATCCCCTTCCCTACCCTTGATGCACAATGTACTATAAGCTTTGAGGTATAAACTACAAGACTCGAGGCGCAACTACTGAATCTAGAAGCCTCCAACACTAAAGCCTCGATCGTATAAGCCTCAAATTAAATAAAGTATACCATAAATTATTATAATTTGTCGTTAATGAGAATGTGATGATCGATCTGAACGAAAATGACAGTCAAGAACTCGTCAAGAAAGAAGAAATTTCTTTGTTTTGGATATGACCATAATATAGAAGTGTGGTCTTGAATATCTTTTTAAACCGACAACGAATATAAAATATTAGATAGTGGATATCTACCTAGTAAAATATATTACTAAGCGTTGAACTAATTTATAGTTTCTGTGATACTACAAATCTTAAGATATTTACATTTTTAAATTACTTATAATATGTGGACTGAGTGAGCACTTACAAAAATTTACAATCTAAAAACCTGCCATTTTAAACATACAGGGTGTTTGGCACTAATAAACTTAAACTTATAATATTAAATGAGGTCAAAAATGTTCAGAATGACCCTTGCTATCATCCCGTAAAACGCCTACACCCGAGTGCCAAGCACCCAGTAGTTTAATTATAATAATGAAACAGAATAAAATGTCTGTGGTATAGTTACAATCCTTTCACCATCCCGAGTGACATAGGATACCTAGACTGTTTAAATTCTTCTTCTTCATTTTTTAATAATGGCTGTCCACCGCGGTATTTTGCAGTGATTTCGTCAGTGTCAAGTGTGTAATGTAAATCAGTAAATTGAATAAATCAAAAGTACAAAGCCGGTCATTTTTCAATCGGCGATCTTCCCTCCCCGAAGGTTACCGGAAGACTATCAGCGGTAATACAATACTAAAGTTTAAAACATGAAATCAAAAGTTTTCATACTTGAAGAGACTGTTTAAATTGAAATTACAACAATGGCAAAATGACAATTATTTATGACAACAAAAAAAGGCTTCTAATTATTACCATATGGGTATCATTTGAAAGTCTGATTGTGACAATCTCAAATATATACGAATATAGTAGCATTAATAAACAGGTTTCATTATAATATCAAAAAACGCAGTCGGGTTTTTAAAGCTTGCTTTTCATTTAGATATTTTTTATTTACGAGGTTGTGTCATAATCATAAACATATATTTCAATTCCAAATAAGTGTTTGGGTTCTGAACGAACCAACAGGAAAAAAAACACTACATCCTGTATGCTTTTGTCATAACGTGAATTTCATAGTAAAGTTTTACATAATTTTGTATAATTATTTCACTTACGCCATAATTTCATATACCAGGTTGAGTCACACAACCATCGATATACCTATTAGGAACGTTAGGCTGTAAAAAACAAAAACTTAAATAACTTTGAAACAGTAGAAAATTGCCGAACATACATGGATCTTTATGTCCTCTATCGACCTGCTTCGTTACAACCTGTATAATATGTATATTTAGTATTACCTAGATGTGGTCGAATGCTAAATACAGGGTGTTAGGTAGAGAGTTGTCAAAAAGAAACAGACGAGTAGAAGAGACCATTAGCTATCCATTTCAGGTACTTTAACCCTTAATTTGTCTAAGGGCTATTTAATACCGTTTTTTTTATAATTTTATTACAAGATACCGAAATTCGGCCTTTAAACCCCGAAAACAAAGGAACTACTTGGTGTATTGACAAAATTTTAATTTTGATAGATTGTTAAATGTTGTGGTGTTCAAATAAAACTGTTACTGGAAGCGTAAAGCTACTTTAAAAAATAATGGGGGCTCCCAAAGTTTCAGAAACCGATAAAGAAATCTTTCAACCTCAACTTTACAATGAAATTAAAAAAAAACCAAAGTGATTACAATTCTTCCAATTTCCTAAAAACATCTCCTGTTCACGCCAATTCTAATGGTATGCCACATGCATAACAAAAATCTTAATAATTCGAGTTATTTGCTAATAACTTGTTGAATGTGGCGAATTCGATGTTTGAGAAAATTTACTTCTCTGTTCATTTACCACGTCTTACGCAGTTAGATAGTGTTTTAACATCCTTCTAACATATGGAAGATAAGGTTAGGTTAGGTTCGGTTAGTAATTTATTAAAATTTTATTAGTAAAAATCTGAGGATATTGACTCAGGATCCCCAAAATGGTTTTTATGTCTGGGGACATGCAAAGAATTTGGTTTATGCCACCGAAGTCAGAAGCCGAGATCATTTAATTGAGAAAATTGAACATGGTTTTCAAGTGATGAAAGAAGAAATGCAACTAAAAACGACGACAGTCGAAATACGGAAGAGATATCGTGCCTGTATTGGTCAAAATGGTCATCAATTTGAGCAATTGTTGTATAAAAAAACGTTTTTTTGTGTTGTGACTATGAATTAGAAAAGTTACCATTTTGGGGATCCTGAGTCAATATCCTCAGATTTTTACTAATAAAATTTTAATAAATTACTAACCGAACCTAACCTAACCTTATCTTCCATATGTTAGAAGGATGTTAAAACACTATCTAACTGCGTAAGACGTGGTAAATGAACAGAGAAGTAAATTTTCTCAAACATCGAATTCGCCACATTCAACAAGTTATTAGCAAATAACTCGAATTATTAAGATTTTTGTTATGCATGTGGCATACCATTAGAATTGGCGTGAACAGGAGATGTTTTTAGGAAATTGGAAGAATTGTAATCACTTTGGTTTTTTTTTAATTTCATTGTAAAGTTGAGGTTGAAAGATTTCTTTATCGGTTTCTGAAACTTTGGGAGCCCCCATTATTTTTTAAAGTAGCTTTACGCTTCCAGTAACAGTTTTATTTGAACACCACAACATTTAACAATCTATCAAAATTAAAATTTTGTTAATACACCAAGTAGTTCCTTTTTTTTCGGGGTTTAAAGGTCGAATTTCGGTGTCTTGTAATAAAATTATAAAAAAAACTGTATTAAATAGCCCTTAGACAAATTAAGGGTTAAAGTACCTGAAATGGATAGCTTATGGTCTCTTCTACTCGCCTGTTTCTTTTTGACAACGCTCTACCTAACACCCTGTATATGATATGATAAATGTTTTGGCACTTTGTTATAAAAAACAAATTTCAAAATCAATACGTCATTTTGTCCTTAAAAGAACATGAAGCTAAGCTTACATTTTTAAATAAGTTATGGTAAATGACAGTAATACTTAATCATGAATTGCTTTAAATCAAAATCTTTAAAATACCTTCTATTCAAGATGCCAGCGGCATAAGGACTCTATACGAAAATGAACTAAGCTCCATCTTAGGTAAAATAGTAATACCTACAGCCCCCTATTTCACCATCTTGACAAGGACAAGTGACAGGTTTCAATTCGCTATGCAAAGTTAACACGCTGATACATCACTGTTTCATGCTGCGCCATGAAGGTACACTGAAATGTCACATGTCACCTGTCACCTGTCGTGGTCAGTATGGTGAATTAGGGGGCTGGTCGGATTAGTATGCCGTGTTAGATATGATATTTATACAGGATTTTAAAATCTAGATGAGTGTTGAGTTAAGTAGATAAAGTCAAGAATTATAGATTAAGTTAGGTCGCACAAACTTATCTAAGATCCCCAGGCATTCGGGGTAATATTCTGGGGCTATAATATGTACTCGGTCGTCTGTCCTGGTACTTCTCCACAGTTGGACTAATATTTTTCCATCGCCGCCATACAAATATTCAGTGAGGAATCCACACATATACATGTTACGCAATATGGCTTCGAGGTTATAGACCCTGGGAACGAGATTTTTTAACAATCCACTAGCTAGAACACAACCAAATACGAAGCACCTTTCGACGAGGGCGGGATGATAAGTAACTAGCGTAACAATATAATAAGGTAGATACGGTAAAAAAAATATTTAAGAAGCGCTAAGCGCTACTCTCGTACCAGATCCCATTGTTTCTTTACTTTGTAGCGAAAACTGCCTACAAATAGAGAACCCGACTAGCGGGTTGCTGGCACTGAATGTGTTAAGTAGTCCTCCTTCGCTCCAACGCTGTTATACAAAGGACTTAAGATGGAAATCTGACAATAAATTTTTGCCATGGCCTTAAGGCATTTTGAACTATTGCATTGTCATGCATGATGAAAAAACTGCATCTTAACAGTCTGTTTCGCATTTAGAAAAGTATTTTTTTTTTGTTTTTTGTTCCATGAAACATGTGAATATTGTACATAGTATTTCCATAATTTGTGTAAATAATTATTGTTTTTTTTAAACAAATTCCGTAAGTACTCAAAACTCTTTTTTTTTAAGTTAGTTGACAGCTCAATCTGTTGGAACATCGTTCACGTGAAATCACGTGAAATGTAAAGTTCGAAGCCCTGTTTGACAGTTGACAATTCAGAACTAATTCATTTGTTGTAGGTTATATTTTTTACTCCGTTGACACCTGTCAAATCGGGCTTTATAGATCGGCGAGAGTAGGATTAAGGCCGCCTTTACACCTGTGAGTTACTTACGTAATATTTACATAATTTACTTACGGTTGCATTTACACTTGATATAAACTTACAGTAAATAATGTTTATGTAAATTTTGTGAAATTAAACTTACGTAAGTTATTACACGCCCATTTACATTGCTTACTAAATCAGTAAATAAAATGCCTTCTCAAAGTCGCCACGTTCAAGCAGCTGCTGCATATATAATTTTATCCAAACTAAAGAAAAAGAAAAGACAATGCTGGGTAAAATCTTGGCTAGAAAAAAGAATAGCACGAGGTGCGTTTGAAAATCTTTTAAAGGAGTTGAGAATGGAAGACCGAGCCCAATTTTTCAATTTTATAAGAATGAATTCGACAAGTTTTGAATATCTTTTGGAAAAAGTTGCACCAATCATTAAAAAAAAAGATACATATTTTCGACCAGCAATTTCACCACCTAAGAAACTTATGGTCACTCTTCGATTTCTAGCTACAGGTATGTAGATACTTATTTTATATAATTGCATTCTCACCAGAGCTGTGCGAGGATGAGTAGCGAGGAATGTGTTTTCGATTAACCAATTATTTCTCCACTTTCAGGTGATTCCTACCAATCGTTGATGTATTTGTTCAGAATATCAGCATCAACAATTTCACTGTTTATACCTGAAGTATGTTTAGCCATTTACACTGCATTGAAACAATATATCAAGGTAAGAAACTATTTTAATTGTTAACGCTTATTACAAATTTATAGGTAACAAAAAGAGCAACTAAAACAAAAAAAATAAATCACTTTTTCGTTTGAGACATTGGAGTTTCTGTTATAAAATCTAACAAATTTAACCTATATTGTTGGGAGCCATTAAGATTTTCTGATGTCAGCTGGAACTGTTCACTTTCGGAACGGGGGGTAATTAAAACATAATTATTTCTAGAGGATGTATTCTCACTAGACATATGAAATTCTGGTGAAGTTGGTGGAACCAGTCCATCTTCCTCGTCTTGTATGTCTATAATTGCCCTTTGTATTATGCGTCGAAGCTTTTTATTGCCCTCTTTGCTTAATTTTCTAAGCTCAGAAGCGACATAATCAGCAAATATTTGATCGTCGTCGCTTGGTTGATTGATAATTTGAGCACACTTATTGAGCAAAGCCGTATCTTCCTTCCTCTTTTTTGATGGATGATGTGGCAAGTTTTTATTTTGGGATGAACTCGGCTGTTGCCCATCTGAGACTGATGACAGTTGACTTTCAGCCCTTTGCTGTGAACGTGTGTCTTCATTTTCTGCTGGGATTGATGGATCAGTCTGAAATATTTAAAACCATTTTAATAGGTCATAATAACCCCCCTGGACTTTTTTAAGAGTCGTAATCGTGTTAGTTCCCGTTTCTACCACGACTCTTCTCTTTCCGCACAGACTCTAGTGTTTTTACTTTTTAATATATTATTTGACTAAATAAAATAAGGTAGGGATTAAATAAAATGAGCCGACGTAACGCTAACTTTTATAATATTGTAATAATTTATAACCATTTAATAATTTCGTCATTTTAAATAAAATCATCTCAAGATTTCGCGGCAACATTAACCTAAAAATTTAAAAAAAAAATTGAAAAGAAAATATTTTGCCGGGAAACAAAAAAACGCTACAGTAATGTACTATTTCTACTTGCAGGTACCCACAACTCCAGAAGAATGGCTTAAAATAGCAGAAGGATATGAAACTAATTGGCAATTTCCACATTGTATAGGGGCACTCGACGGTAAACATATCATAATCAAAGCTCCTGGGCATAGTGGCAGCACTTATTTTAATTATAAAGGCTCACATAGTATTGTTTTAATGATTGTGTGGTTGATGCAAATTATAGAATAATATACATGAATTGCGGTCACGTTGGTCGTATATCTGACGGTGGAGTATTTCACGACACGGCTTTGTATGCGGCATTAGAGTCAGGTAGTCTGAGTCTACCGCCACCACGACCACTCCAGGGAAGACAAGTCGATGTACCGTATGTCTTACTTGCAGATGATGCATTTGCTTTATCGAAATACTTAATGAAGCCTTATCCATATTTAAATCAACCCATAGATAAAAGGGTCTACAACTATCGTCTTTCTCGAGCCAGGCGAATGGTAGAAAGCGTTTTCGGTATAATGGCAAGCCGATTTCGTATACTTCGAAAGCCTATAGAACTATGCCCGGAAAAAGTCCAAGGTTTGGTATCGACAATCGCAGTCCTTCATAATTTTTTAACATCGAGCAGAAATTCTCAGACATATTTATCCCGCAACGATATTGAAGTCTTACCTACTGATAGTGTGATAGGGTTAAATAACAATAACAATAATAACCCTTCAGTGGCAGCGATTACGATAAGAGAAGAGTTAAGAGAATATTTTATGTCAACAACAGGTGAAGTTTCATGGCAGTACCAATATGCAAGTTAGTAAAATGAAATGTATTTAAATAATAAAATAAACTTACCAATGTATCAGTCGTGTTTCTTTGGTACTCCTTCCCTTGCAGCAAGAACGATAGGGCATTAAAATACCGCCAATTTGACACATAAATTTCATTAGTACCGCTGCCGCTCTTCTTTTTCTTTAATTTTGTCACTTCTTGGCTAAATTGTCCTCTTAAATTATGCAATTTTCTAGCAATTTCCTCTGGAGTGGTACTAAATATTTCACTAAGTTCAACATGCAACAAATTTGTTTTTACGCGGTTTTTATACTCCTTATTTTTGTAGTCCCATAGTATGGGACGTGCCTCAAAAGCAGTAATTAAAGTTTCTACCTCGTCTGGAGACCAGGCTTTATTTTGTTTTTGTTTAGAGGAGGACATTTTTTACTTATGTAATTCGCAAACAAAAATAACAATCTCCGTTTCCCGCCGAAAAGTTCGTATCTGTCATACCCAATCTTGCCAACCTACCAAAGATAATATTCGTTCAGAAACATAACATAGATCCTTATTAAATTACTTCTTATGAATTATCAAACAGCAAATAACTACCAACTACCAACCAATCATCATCTATTAGTAAGTTTGTAAGTTCTCAACTTATCAATTTAGTTCGATAAGTTGTAAGTCGCTTCCGTAAACAAACTCGAACGCGTTTAGACTTGCAATTTTCCAATTTACGTAAGTTGTAAGAACTTACAGTAAGTCACTTACAACGAGTGTTTACACTTGAAAATTTATCGTAAGTTGCTTACGTAAGTCACTTACGTAAGTAAAACTCACAGGTGTAAAGGCGGCCTAAGACTGCACCGAGCAAACGTCGAGCGTCCAGTGGCGCCCTCATTACTATTATTGTGTTTTCTCATTAATTAAAGAATTTCCTTGCAATCAGACGAAACGTTTTTGTAGGGCAAGTAAAAACACAATTTATGGAATATACAGGATGTTTGGCAGTCGGGTGTAGGGGTTTTAAGGGATGATAGTAAGGGTCATTCTGAACATTTTTGACCACATTTACTATTATGCTAAGTTTCACGGTTTCCGAGATATTGATCATTTTAATAGGATTTTTTGTCATTTTTCCTTATGTCCGTGATACGAAAAACCCCTTAATTCAAGTATTAATTTAAAAAAAAAACAGTGTTTTCTTGCATGACTTGAATCACAATGAAATAAGGAAGTTTTAAAGCTACATGCCATTTTTTTTTCCTTACAACTTTTTGAGTAACCTCACAAAATTGGTTTTTCCATACTTGGTGAAAAACAAACGCGGGGTTCTCTTAGTATGGAGAAAGTAACTCTTGCGCGTTTACTCAAAAAGTAGTAAAGAAAAAAAAATGGCATGTAACTTTAAAACTTCCTTATTTCATAGTGATTCAAGTAATGCAAGAAAACACTGTTATTTTTTTAAATTAATACTTTAATTAAGGGGTTTTTCGTATCACGGACATAAGGAAAAATTAAAAAAAATCCTATTAAAATGATCAATATCTCGGAAACCGTGAAACTTATCATAATAGTAAATGTGGTCAAAACTGTTCAGAATGACCCTTACTATCATCCCTTAAAACCCCTACACCCGACTGCCAAACACCCTGTATAACAAACTTTAATAACAATTACTCTTTGAGCAGTCAGCTTAACGGAAAAAGGTGGCGACTATTTTCCGTTAAGTCGATAAAACTCGAAGGTGAATTGTCATTAAAACTATGTGATATACCCTATAAGTTGTGTTTTCATTTGTAGTACAAAAACCTACCGTCCACTTTCAAGAAAATACTTTAGTTTATTAGAAAACACAATAGTAATGAGGGCGCCACTGTACATCCGGCGTACGCTCGGCGCAGTCTTAATGAGTAAACCGATTTTGACGATTTATTTTTAGGGTCAAACTAGGAACCCTTATAGATTCGCCAAGTCCGTCTGTGACGTAAGTCACACACTTCTTCTCAGAAAATATCTGAGTTATAGAACTGAATACACCGATATTTATACCGCTAGCTCACCAAGATCATGCTCTTAATTCTGTAGCTCTGCCTACCCCACTCTGGGAACGAAGGCGTGAGTTTATATAGGTATGTATGTACTTTGGAAACCCCTAAACGACCAATCACTGTGTTTGTAACCGGAAAATTATCGCCATTTTCAATGAGTGAAAATAACTTCAAAATGAACTGTGCAAAACAAATATATTTAACCTCGCGAAATACTATTAATGATAACGAATGTGAATTTAATTATGGGGTGTCCCAGAAGAGACAAAATTAGGTTAGAAATATTGAATATAAGCAGTGATAGGATTAGGTAGTGCTATTTGGGGTGAATAAGCAGAGACTTCGTGGCGATAGATTAATATGGATATGACTTAATCCCGGGATTTTTATGATTATAAAGTTTAAATAGTAAGTAGTTATAAAAAAGTTGATAGGTGCTTATATTATAGCACGGTATTTAATGAAAATGATTAGTTAATAATATACCTATAAACTAAAGATCCACAGTTTACGTAAACAATATTAATGTATGTTGATTGTTTTTATCTTACGAGGGGTGGCTGAAAAGTTATCTACCTAGCCTGTGTAGTTAAAAAAAAATACTGGCCACTATGAATTAATTTTTATTGACTGTTCTTTATTCAAAATTTTGCACACTCATTTGTTCGTTGCTTTTCATTTGTTTTTTGCACGTCATTGCTTGCATCATGTCGCTTGAAAAAACAAATTTGATTAAAATTGAGCAGCGTGCAGTAATAAAATTTCTTTCTAAGCAAGGTCGCCATCCCAGATCAAACAGAGTATGTTACCTGTCTTTGGTGATTTGTGCCCTTCTGATTTTACAATAAAGTTCTGGTGTAAACAGTTTAAATCAGGTCGTGAGGGCCTAGAAGATGATCCTCGTAGCGGACGACCAATTTCTGCTGTCACTGGAGAAAACGTGGCCGAAGTGAAAAAAAATATTCTAGAAGACCGACGGGTGAAACAGTGAGAGATAGCTAGAGATGTGGGCATAAGTAAGGAACGAGTAAACGAAATATTTCATAGTCATTTAAATATGTTTAAGGTAAGTGCACGCTGGGTCCCAAAAATGCTGACTCCGTTAGACAAAGACAGACGTGTCAGATGTTGTGAGGAGTTTTTAGACATGAGTCGCGGGAAAGAGGAAGAAATTATTTCCAGAATTGTGACGTGTGATGAGACTTGGATTAGATAATGGGACCCAGAAAGTAAACAAGAGTCCCTACAATGGAAATTCAAAGACGAAAAGCCTCCTCGGAAGTTTAAGGTTCATCCTTCGGCTAGTAAACTCATGGCGACATTTTTTTGGGATTCAGAAGGAATTTTGCTCATTGATTATTTGCCAAAAAAACGACAATGAATGCCAATTATGACGCAAATTTACTTTGCCAGCTGAAGCACGCTATAAAAGAAAAAAGGAGAGGCAAACTCGGCAAAGGAATTTTGACTTTGCACGACAATGCATCTGTGCATACGGCTCGCACAACACAGCTCGCCATGATCAGAAATGGCTTCGATTTTATAAACCATCCCCCATACAGCCCAGATTTAGCCCCCTGTGACTATTTCCTATTCAGACTTCTGAAGTAAAATCTCAGGGGGTGTAGATTTTCTACTGATGATGAGATGATAGCCGCGGTTAACGACTATTTTGAGGAGGAACCGAAAGATATTTTTTTAACGGTTTAATTTCATTATTTGACAAGTGTAACAAGTGCATTTCGGTAGAAGGGGATTACATAGAAAAATAAAAAAAAACCAGCCAGCTACGTCTTTTCTTTCATAGTCAGGTAGATAACTTTTCAGCCACCCCTCGTAGTTTTGTAGTTTATTTGTTACCACTAGCTACTCAATTCTGTTAAAGGAGGTTTCTTAGGAGAAACCTTTTTACAATCGATTACTGGCTGGTGATAGCCATTAATATTCAAAGATTCATAGTCTTTGATACACTTCTAATCGGCCCTTCAAACAGATCAGATGGTCAACAAATAAAATGTATTGAAACTTCATTTGCAGTTACTTTTATTCTAATTTAATAATGTTCCACTAAGTTTAGTAAATAGTGTGAGTGCATTCTTCCCCGGAGCACCTAATAACAGGTTATGGCCCAGTTTTACGCATAAGGATTTATAAAACTGAAAGATTCAAGAAAGCGTCGGAACTAAGCTCATTGCGTAATAGCTGTAACAATATTATATATCCATAACAACACTTTTGACATTAAGGTTGGAAAACTGTAAGTAGTTATTTATTTATTTCGAACATGGAAGAGTTCAAAGTTGAAAAATTAAATATGAATTCTGATTATTATTTATGGAAGAAATTAACAACCACTTATTTAACTGGAAAGAATTGTTCCATTGAAGAAAATAAAGACAAATCTATCGAGGCTAAAGGAAAATTTTACGTCTTGTCTGCAATTTCTTCAAGTTTATTATTCCATGTAATAAACTGTGAAACAATAAAAGAAATATTTTTGAAATTAGACAATATATTTAATATAAATCATGCTGACAGTAATATTAACAAATTGATTGAATTTGATGGTTATAAATATACAGGAAATATTATAAATGATATTAGTAGATTACAAAATTTATTTTTTGTAGCCAACCAAAATGGAAATATTTTAAAAGACGATGTTTTAATAGAGAAAATTTTAACTTTATTACCAGAGAAACTAAATAGTGTCCGATTATTTTGGAAAACTATTAATGTAAAAGAACGAAATATTCAAAAACTACTTCAAACAATACAGAATTAAAACAGATATTTAGATCAACCTTCAACTTCCTTTAATAATATGAATTTTAATGAAGTTTTTAAAGGTAAGGAGAAAACATGTTTCAAATGTGGAGCACCAGGTCATATTGCAAGATTTTGTAATCAGGAGGTATGTAACAGATGCAACAAACCAGGACATATTTCTAGTAGCTGCTACAGAAACCAAACCTGCCAACTATGCAATAAATATGGACTTGGACTATTATGGACATATTGCCAAATTTTGCAAAAACAAGGATTATTCGGTAAGTGGCAATTTGAGTAAGAATACCACTATTAAAGCAATTATTGACTCTGGTTCATCGTCACATATTATTATGTTTGGTGATAAAAATATTATTGAAATTTCAGAAAAAATCGAAATAGATATTAAGTGTGGTAATGGAGAAAATTTAAAAGCACTCGGTGTCGGTACTATTAAAACAGATTTTGGCAAATTAGAAAACGTCCTTTATGTACCGGGTATTTCTAGAAATTTAATTTCTGTCAGCTCAATTACAGACCAGAATGGTTCGGTACTTTTTTCTGGAAACAAAGTCTTTATTAAGAAATTTGATAAAATAATTTTAACTGGAAATAAAACTCAGCATGGTCTTTATGAAATAGTTTTTTCGGCAAACTTTATTCCTGAGGCACTATTGGTTGAGAACTATAAAATTTGGCATCGTAGGCTAGGTCACGTATCCGATGTTACTCAACTTGCGAAATTAGTTAATGGCATTAAAATTGGGGAGGGTGTTTCGAATGAATTTTGTGAGATTTGTACAAAAGCTAAAATGACACGAAAACCTTTAAAAAACAACAGAACTAAAGCTAAATTCCCATTAGAAATAATTCATACTGACGTTTGTGGCCCAATCGAAATTTCATCTTGGGATAATAAAAAATATTTCGTCACCTTTCTAGATGAATTTACACATTTTTGTATAGTTTATCTACTCTCTTTTAAGAGTGAAGTATTTGAAAAATTAAAACAATTTACCTTTCTGGCGGAAAATCATTTTAATTCTAAAATTAAAAATATACGTTGTGACAATGGTGGTAGGCCTTGCATTCGAAAATTCGAATATTCGAATTATTCGAATAATAAACTGGTTCGAGTATTCGAATATAAAACTTGCGATATTCGAATATTCGACCAATTTCCGGAATGCCAAACTCAGAATTTGATGCATTCAAAATACAACTTTCAAAGTTCGCGCGCAAGTCTCGCGATGTTTCCGCGGTCCGCCCGACACGACATGATTCGTCACAGCTCGGAAGCGAGGAGGTCCTAGACAAGTATATTTGAGCCAAGCATATGACTTCCTCTTGTGTATACCACCTACAAGTGTAGATAGAGTGTGAAAGGGTATTTTCATCTGCAAAATATATTTGTAACGATTTAAGATGTTCGTTAAAGGATGATTCCCTCGACGCGCTCAGTTTCCTAAGGTCCCACTTCCAAGGAAAACGTTAACAAACGAACCAAAGTTAGACGATAAGATTAAAATTCAAAGTATCTTTATTTTTGTGCAATTTATCGTTGATCTGATCTCGTAATTGTGATACCTACTAATTATCTTTCTTTTTAACTTTAAAAAAGAGCTTTGATTGTTATTGATTTGATTGTTTGATTTTATTATAAATATTATTGTTGTCTGAGTAAGACCTCGATTTATAAGACTGATTTTGTTGTTAACCACCAACTATTTTCTAAGTTTTTGTAAGACTGTGAATGTGATAGTTTAGTGCCTTACACCAAATTAAACAAATTGTTCTATAATTTTTAACTAGATTTTGTTTGTACCTATACAGATAAATTACAATCTAAATAAGACATTGGCAATAAAAAACTTGATTATTACAACAATTTTTAACTATTCGAATAATATTCGAATAATTCGAATAATACCAGAAAAAATTCGAATATTCGAATACCGAAAATTCTCGAATATTTGCAAGCCCTAAATGGTGGTGAATTCTCGAACAATAACGTGATTTCTTGGTGTAATGGCAAAGGTATTACTTTGGATTTCACCATTCCATATACACCTCAACTCAATGGAATGGCTGAGAGATTAAATAGAACACTGATGGAGAGAACCAGAGCCCTACTATTTGATAGTCAAGTACCAAAGTATCTCTGGGGAGAGGCTCTTCTTACAGCAAGCTATTTAATCAATAGAAGTCCTACTACAGGCAAAGATAAAACACCAGCTGAATTATGGTTCGGAATTAAACCCGATTTATCAAACGTTAAAACTTTTGGAACAACAGCTTTCTTTAAAATTAACATTGGACTTAGAAAGTTAGATGAAAGATGTTCAAAAGGAATTCTAATTGGTTATGTCAAGAATGGATATAAAATTTGACTGGATAGCGAAAAGAAAATAATAAGAGCGAGAGACGTTAAAGTAATCGAAAAAGATTTTTTGAATAAGAGTATTCAATATAGTAAGATAGGAGGACTGTGGGAAGAATATTGTGTGGAAAATAATCATGAGCAGCATATAGATATAGATTTAAGGTGTCGAGAAGGAGTAAGAAGTCATGAAGAAGAGCATCGAGAAGGAGTAAATAGAGTTGAAAATGAAGGTCGAGAAGGAGTAAAACGTAAAGTAAATAATATAGAGGAAAATCGAGAAGAATTCAATATTCGAGAAACAAGTGAAGATGGAACAAATGAAGTCGAAACAAATGAAGATGGAACAAATGAAGTCGAATCAAATGAAGTTGAAACAAATGAAGTCGAAACAAATGAAGTTGAAACAAATGAAGTTGAAACAAATGAAGTTGAAACAAATGAAGTCGAAACAAATGAAGAGTCTGAAGATCAAAGAAATACAGATAGTTTTGTAAATAATATTTGTAATGAAAATATTTATTTTGATAATGAAGAATTTTTTGATAGTGAGAATTGTATTATAAATGAAAGCAATGATTTTACACAAAATATTACACAAAGAAGAGTTCAACCTCAAAGAAATAGACGATTACCAGAAAGATATAATGATTATTTGATGGATGTGGATTCTGAATTTTCAACGCTAACTTATGAAGAGGCTTTGGAATCAAAAGAAAAAGATAAATGGCGTAAAGCAATAGAAGAAGAAATGAAATCATTAGAAGAGAATAATACATGGAGTTTTGTGGATGAAAAAGAAGCGAATGGCAGAAAATTAATAACAACAAAGTGGATTTTCACGACAAAAGCAGATGGAAGATATAAAGCAAGATTAGTTGCAAGAGGGTTTCAGCAAAAATATAAAATAAATTATGATGAAACATAGTCCTGTAGTAAATAGTACATCTTTAAGAGTTTTATTGTCTATTGCTGCGAATAAAAATATAAAATTAAAACAATTTGATATAAAAACTGCATTTTTACATGGAGACTTAAAAGAATCTATCTTTATGAAAGTACCTAAAGGTTATAGAGATTGTGAAGGTAAAGTATGTAAATTGAATAAAAGCTTATATGGTTTGAAACAAGCACCACTAATGTGGAATATTAAATTTACTGATTTTTTGAAAGAACTTGGTTTTAAACAACTGAAACTAGACCAATGTATTTTTATTTTGGAAGGTGTAAAGAAAATAATTTTAGCAATTTATGTCGATGACGGTTTGGTGTTTGGAGAAAATGAAACTGATTTATTATGATGACATAATTAACAAGCTTAAAAAGAAGTTTGAACTTAGAATTTGTGAAAATATTACAAATTATATTGGCTTAGAAATTGAAAAAGATTCAAATGGTATAAAAGTTCATCAAAAATCATATACTTACCGAAAAAATGACTAAAAAATTTGGAATGAGTGAATTTTGCAAGTTTGCAATTGTGCTTCAATTTTAATAGAACAACATCCTAGTGTCAAGGTTGACAAGAAATTACATGAAGATTACAGGGAAATGATTGGTTCTCTATTATATCTGAGTAATAAAACTAGGCCAGATATTTCTTTTCAGGTCGGCTATTGTTCGAGACACCAAAATTGTCCCAATATTAATGATTTAAATAATGCTAAAACAATTTTTAGATATTTAAAAGGTTCAAATAATAAAGGTATACATTATGGTAAAGGTGACGGTATTTTAAAAGGTTTTTGTGATTCTGATTTTGCTGGGGAACCAGACACAAGAAGAAGTGCCACTGGATACGTCGTTTGGCTCAACGATGGACCAGTTGCTTGGAGCTCTAGAAAACAATCAATAGTTGCGTTGTCAAGCACAGAAGCAGAATACATTGCCGCTGCAGAATGCTGTAAAGAACTACTCTTTATTAAGAATCTTATCAAAGAAATTACTAATGAAAATCTGCATACAGAAATGAGAGTTGATAATCAATCAGCGATTTGGCTTATGAAGAAAGGAATAATGAACAAGAGAAGCAAACATATTGATGTCAAATTTTATTATTTGAAAGAGAAAATTGATGAAAACCAGATTAATGTAAAATATTGTCCTACCGGTTCACAATTAGCAGATATTTTGACCAAAAACTTAACATCAGTCAAGTTTGAAAGGTGTAACAGAAGATTAGTGTATTAGTGTTAGTGTTTTAATACTAGTGTCATGTGTAGTGACTTATCTAAAGTGAACTTTATAATATTTTCGGCGGGGATAGGGAATAGATAATATGTTAGTTTTTATAGGGGTGTTTCAATGTGTAGAATAGTTTTTATATGTTAATAGATGTAATTTTCAAAGAGCGATTCAAGGATCAATAAAGCTGGAAACTTGTATTTTGTCGAATTATTCTAAGTTTAAGAGTTTATTTAAGTGACCAATTAAGGGGGTGAAGTGGGTTTAACTAATTGGTTCATTAAATAAACATTAACCATTAAATAAACATTAACCATTAAATAAACATTAACCATAAATAAACATTAACCATAAAGAAGGAAGTTTAATATTTAATACTTTTTGATCCCTGAATTTATCTTTTGTATTTTACTTTTAGGTTAATATTAGTTTTATAATGTAATTTAATTAAGGTTTATTTATTGTTTATATTTTATATAAAACGAAGTGAATAAGAAAGATAAAATTAAAGTTGATAAATAAAAGGATAAATTAATATTATTACATGAATGAAAATTTAAAAGGAGCTTAAAGCTTGTAGTTTGGATGAGATTTATAAGGTAAAGTAAAGTTAATTTAATAATGAGATTTAAAAGATAGAGATAGAGAAGATATGATATTTATATTGATATTATGGAATTGTTGATTTTGACTTTAAAAGATGTGAGGATGTTTCGAGTAGGAGTATAAAGGAGGTAATAAAGTATAGTTCATATAGAATTGGTACTGAAGGAAGGTCTCGTAATTTTTAAGCTGTTAATAAAACAAAGCAACTTTGGTAAAAATTAAAAAGAAGATATATGTTTTTATGAGATTAAGACTAACAATATTCATTTTTCTTCGTTATGTAAAAATAATCGCACTTTTGCCGTGATCGATTTCATCATCATCTGAACAATACTTTTACACATTGAACTGAGGGCAATTTGGGGGATTCAGCTCTTGGGGTATGTAATCCACCTGGTTTTTTGCATACCACTCCAAAACTTTTTTTGAATAGTGGCAGCTGGCTAAATCGCAGCAGCCAAGCAACATAAACGGTGTCCCCTTGTTTTACAGACTGAAAAATTACAGAATTTTGTTTCACAGAAAATGTTTCATATACTATTTGGTCCTTGTATTTTTGCTTCGTATATTTTTTTTTTTTTAACTATTTACTTGTAAGAAACAAATTCGACAGAAAATCAATTCAATGAATTTTGTAATTTTATTTTTTCATTACACATACTTATCAAACAATATAATTATTTTTCAACGAATATTGTTTGGTCAGTGCATTTTTTAGAAGGTTGGGTTATAAGATAAATACTATATTATGATATAAATATGAGTGAGCGAGCGAGCGAAGCGAGCGAGCAAGACCTCTCTGGGCAGAACCGACTTGAATAGGTTAGGTTAGAAGGCTATGGCGGGAGCGAAGCGAAGCAAGCTCCCGCCTTAGCCTTCGAGGTTATTTTTTTTATATCCCTTGAATAAGCTATGCGATACCATTTGACTGCAAATTAAAATCGTATGCTTTTTTTCAAACGTTTCATTTCACACACCTTCACAAACTGCACCCTACTCTATAAGTTGATTTTATTGTTATTAAGTTATATTTTAAATAAATAATATGAGAACAAAGAATATTTAATTTGCTATTCTATGATATGAAAAAAGAAACATTGAATTTTATTTAAAATAAAAAACGATGATTTAAAAGTCTTCAAAGTAATTATTCTACATATTGATTATTCTATGAAATGATAATACGAGAAAAAATTTATATGAAATGAAATTCTAAACAACTTCAGTCTGTAAAATAACGTACAACCAACATAAACACCGCCATTAAGATTCTTCTGCCGTTTTGGTTTGAGAATATAAGGAATACTGGAGGTTATAAAGTGCTTACTTACTCTACTTCCACCAGTTTTGACAAAAGTTAAAAGTGAGATGTAACTATCGCTAAGGTTGACACTTGTCACTGTCAAAACATAATGTTATTGCAAGGGAACATCGAACTTGTTGTATCATGACGTGTAAATTACTTCAAACGCAGGTAGATTGTATTCAAAAACTGTGACATTAAAGCAAGGCTTATGAACCCACTGTTAGCCAGATCTATCGATTTTACACCTTCTACAATCTTAAAACTGCAATCCCAAGGCTGCGTTGTCTAAGGACTACGATGGAGTCTGTGTGCGTCTTTGACATGTATTTTTATCGAAAAATATGAATAAATGAGTATGAGTATGAGTATGCCTTTTATTGTAAAAACATACAAGTTACATCTACCTTCCTGCGGGGCTGTCGTGGTTTTTAATGAAAGGTAAAACTCTATTCTGCAGACACTCTTTGATGTATGTATTCGAATTCATAGTTGACGATGTAATGAAGGTTTGTGTCTTGAGACCGCAACTGCAGATTCCCTGCCATATCATACTTTTTTTTGCAAACTTTTCATGTTTGATGAACTTATATTTCTCACCAACATTTCCTCTTGCGTCGGCCATATAATATTTAGTGCCCGGTAGTTGGTTAAAATCGAGTTTCACATACGTCTCGTCATCCAATAACAAGCACCCGTTGAATTTGGTCAAAACTTGGTCGTACAGTCGTCGAGCTCGAGTTTTGGCTTTCCGGTTCTGTTTGACGGTCCGATTTGGCTGTTTTATAGCTCTATAACTCTTATAGCCTGCTCGAAGGCGAATCCATCTCACGGTACTGCGATTTTCCTTAAATTTTCGGGCTAAATCATAGTCAGATAGACCCGGATTTTGCTTAACTGACCTTATAACTTTCATCTCCAGATTTTTGTCTTTGGTGCCAGACCTTCGACTGGTTTGAGTCTTCCTCTCGAAAGATAAGGTCTCTTTATATCGTTTTATAACCCTGCAGACAGTGGTTTTCGGAATTTTAACGGACTTAGCAATCTTGGTTCGGGACCAATAAGGATTTTCTAGGTACTTGTTCACGATTAATTTCCTATTTTCGATTTCCATTGTCAAAAACTAAAAAAGTGCACAAAGCCAGCCCTAAAGTATATTTAACATTTAAACGTCAAAGTCTTGTCATCAAATTACGATAGTCAGTTTTTTTATCACGGTACGAAAAAGTTTATTTATTTATCCGTAACTAAGTGCCAGTTCTATATGAACTATACTTTATGATAGATATTACATTTTGTTGATTTAACGGACTGGAGAAGATGTTTCGAGTAGGAGTATAAAGGAGAGGTAATATGATAGATATTACATTTTGTTGATTTAACGGACTGGAGAAGATGTTTCGAGTAGGAGTATAAAGGAGGTAATATGATAGATATTACATTTTGTAGATTTAACGGACTGGAGAAGATGTTTCGAGTAGGAGTATAAAGGATGTAATATGATAGATATTACATTTTGTTGATTTAACGGACTGGAGAAGATGTTTCGAGTATAAAGGATGTAATATGATAGATATTATGTTGTATGGTATAAAGGGTTTGAGATGATTTGAGTGAGAGCAATTAAATAGTTATAGGTGATATGAGATATGATAGATATATTACAGGTAAATAATCACGGTAATGAGATGATGTTCGAGTAGGAGAATTAGAGATGACGACATACTTGAGTGAGTACTAGTCATCATGACATATAAAAAACGAGAGGAACTTCAAGTGGAAGTTTTGGGAATAGTGTAGAATATGATTTTGAATTGATGTATGGAGTGGGAGTAATTATAAAGAAATTAATATGTTCAGTAAATTAGACTTTATGATTGGTGCGATTACAATATTTAATAATTTGATAAAAGTGACACATTGAAATTCTTATATACAGGTTGATGTTTATGGATTGAAATTATTTTTATATATAGGTTGATGTTTTAATTATGAGAAGATTTGTTTTTTATATGTATGTAGTAGTTAGAGATATGTATGTATTGAGGTAATCGATTGAGGGGGTGTGTTAAAGGAGGTTTCTTAGGAGAAACCTTTTTACAATCGATTACTGGCTGGTGATAGCCATTTAATATTCAAAGATTCAGTCTTTGATACACTTCTAATCGGCCCTTCAAACAGATCAGATGGTCAACAAATAAAATGTATTGAAACTTCATTTGCAGTTACTTTTATTCTAATTTAATAATGTTCCACTAAGTTTAGTAAATAGTGTGTGAGAGCATTCTTCCCCGGAGCACCTAATAACAAATTCAAACATTTATTAAGTACTTTGTTACCTAAATGGTCCCTATTGTTACTCTTATCGTATTATATATATTGCAAAATTAATATTTATCATTATATGTAGAAATAAAAAAAAACCTAAAAAGCCTAAAAGTGCAAAATGTGGTTATAGAATTATTAACAAGTTTTTAGAGTTGTTGGTAATTCTGTAGCTCTGCCTACCCCACTCTGGGAATAAAGGCGTGAGTTTATGTATGTATGTATGTATGTATGTAGAAATAAACTCATTTTTAATGTTGATTATTTATTTCACATAAATGGCAAACACTTGTAAATATTTAAAAGTTTTTAAATTTGTTAACTTACGTTTGACTATTATTTTTAAATAAACGTTGTACAATAATAATAACCATTTATTATTTTATAAAATTTTCCTAAACCTAGAATTAATTGTATGTTTTACATATTATCAACCGTCAATAAAATACGAGTCCGGGATTTCCGGAAATCCCCAGGGCGTATCCATATTATGGATAGCGTTTAAGGTCATTCACCGCAAATAGCACTACCTAATCCTATCACTGAAACTGAATATAAGGAATGCAATAAAATCAAGATTTATTGGTTCGTAATAAACCTTGTATTATTAAGATCAAATAACTATATAAGGTGCGCATACTTCAACTTTATTACCATTTTTTTGAAGGTTATTGGCCGTCTGTCTCAACACAGCTTTTCAAGATCTCAAAGCTTCAGTTTTAGCCAATCTAGTCCACCGACGGTTAAATGCAGTGAAAGATTTGGGTTTGACCACTTGCTTTTTAACATAATGACCATATCTATCTACCTCAACTTAAAGCAATAAAATATCCCTTGCCAGGAATACAACATGTATCAACAGAAGGTCTCATCATCGGAGCCCGGAATTCTCGTAGCATTTTTGAGCTGTCATAGGGACTTATCGTCTATCGACTTCCGATATACATATGTATATCGATAAATACAGGATACAATATTTCAAAATATGGTTACGAGTAGAAGTTAACAACAGAAGTCTTATCGAGAATGAGGGATCTCTTCGAGATAACCTTTGGATACTGACTTTTTGGAAAATTTAAATAGGAATATTTTATGGTTCCTTTATAGTTTGTGGATTTCTTATCCCTTTTAAATATATTTCGAAAGAAATTGCAACAAGAAATGCTGTAGATTGTTTTCATTACAAATCTCCATTTCACATTTGCAACTGGGTCAATCAACTATTCTTTGTACATATCTATGTCCCTATGACACAAACGTAGTAAAGTTAGGTGAAACAAGAAATTTATTATAAATTATTTCTAAAACGGGTAATCAGAACTCGCATTATTTGTATAAACTACGATTTAACTCTAAATTGTTTAATTTTATTAACTTAACTTATAGTAACATAGTGGACGAAATACTCGTCCGATACAAAAATGTTGCTGTCCCCAAACCAATTTTGTCAAGATTTAACGCTTTCTTTCAAAAATACTCTTAACATCAATTTAAGTTATTATTTTTTACATAATCTACAATATTTTTGCAAACATAAAACATACAGATCATATTTTTTAAACAAAATAAACGTCATTAAAAAAAAAAACAAGATTTGTCCTCATATTCAGAAACAAATTGCTGTCCCCTAAGTTACCATTCAAGTGCTTTTAGTAATAAAACATAGATGGCTCGAGCAGTGCTCTAATAGTGTATTTAGTAGTCTGTGACTCACGTCATGCCATTCCGCCATCTTGATTTTTCACCGCGTCCCCCTCAGTTGTGAACAAATCAGTACATGGTGAAGGTGTGTTTATTCGGTGTCCCCCGAGTTCCGGCTCACAAATTGGTAAGTACACATTATTTTACTTGAAAACTTCTTGTCAATTGTTGTAATTGAGTGTGCTTACAACAGTTGATAAACCTTCACGTGTCTGCTAATACAGGAAAAAAGTACGAGTGAATAACCTACAAAATGTCCCCTAAGTTACCTGTCCCTAAAGTTACTATAAGCGGTAACTTAGAAGACACGGTGGTAACTTAAGAGACATTTTGTATGTTTCTAAGATGTATGACCTGTTTTGTAGCATATTTGAACTCTTTTAATTGAAAGGGATCTTATCTTATTATACATTTATTATTAGCGGTAGATTTTGTGAAGGTTTGTAAAAAAATACTTAATTAATTAGTTGCAGGTAAATAAAAAAACATGGCTCTTAAAGCCGCCGAAAAACAAAGGCGATACCGAGATAAACTTAAGAAAAATCCAGAGAAGTACGAAGAAAGTAAAAAGAAACTAAGAGAGTATTATCAAAAAAACAAAAGATTGATTGGTGATTTATCAACAACAGAAAAACATAATGCCAGGTCGATATGGAGACTACGGAAACGTGAACAACGTCAACGAAAAAGACTACTTGTAAATGTGTTAAATGAAACACTTCCACCATCACCAACACCAAGTGCAAATGAACCTGCAGCAAAATGAAAGTGCAAAATGTCTCTTATGTTACTCATTTGTCCCTAAATAAGTAAAACGTTAAATTAAAATACCGTACATGATTTTTAATCTCTTTCATACAAATTTACGGTGATTACTACATATCAAATAAAATATTACAGGAAAAAAATACCCTGTTGTTCTATTTTGCCAATTCCTTAATTTATTTTGAAAATAAATTTGCTAAATGTTGTTTGATAACATAAGAGACACAATATCACGGTTTAATTTGCAAATAATCTTTATGTGCCTTTCATTGTAATTAAAGAAGATATGTTTTGATACAATACTTTCTGATACAGCTATTTTCAAACAATAAGATCGCGTTTTATTAGTAAAAAATATATTTATTAGATGGTCACGTAGGAGACAAAGTACAGGGCATCAAAGGAAAAAACCTTGTAAAAAATTGTAAATTAAAGCAAAAACTGCACTGCCAATGACTAAATTATATTATCCTGGTATTTACTTTTATTTTAACATCAACTAATACTGGTTATTTAAACATTTTATTTTTATGTTTTTTGTTAGAATTTGACCTACAAATTGTACAAAGAATAGTTGATTGACCCAACTATTCAAAAGTTATCTTTTTTTTTTTCATTAGAGACCAAGGCGTAAGAGGGAAACCGGCATAGAAGGTTATGAACTGTCACCTCAGTCTTTTAAAACATGTGTTCGGATAAACTATAGAAAATAAAAATAAAAGGATTTTTATAATAATTCCTAACAAAATAAAATATAAAATACACCACTTCAATAAACAATACTCACCGAATTGAGCCCTTAACTATGTACAATATTTTTGCAATTCACCCATATTTATATTAAAAATGTGGCATGTCAGTTGTGTGTAAATAAATACCCAAGTTTATTCATAGGTACCATATTAGTTATAACACCCCAAGCAATCTCTACTTCTGGAATAATAAGCAACATTAACCTGTTGATTGTACCTCAGCCCTCTACCTACTTCTTTAAATGAAATTTTACTATAGGGTCCTATGTTTACTATCATTACTATCAAATACGGTCAAGCATTATTCAATATCTACTTACCTATTTAAGTAGGATGCAATTACTGTTTCTGTAGTAAATGATTGGATAATAGAATGTTTATATTAATCCCTAAATTCTATATACTTAGGAACAAATGGGACCTATCAATAAAAAAAACTGCATTAAGAATGTAATTCATAAGAATTTAAATAAACGGCATTAAGAATGTAATTCATAAGAATTTAAATACAATACTACTAAGTAGGATGCAATTACTGTTTCTGTAGTAAATGATTGGATAATAGAATGTTTATATTAATCCCTAAATTCTATATACTTAGGAACAAATGGGCCCTATTAATTAAAAAAACGGCATTAAGAATGTAATTCATAAGAATTTAAATACAATACTACTACTTGCAACTACAATTAAATTTATTTAACAGCAAAAAAATACACTACTATTGCTTGTATAGAACCTCATAGAGAATGGCCTCATCATGGGCATGAGGTGTTCTGGCTTTTCCAAATCCATGGTAGTGACGTCATCACCATGGCAGAAACACTTGTGCTCCATTGTCATCTTTTCAGCAGACACTTGCAAATATAGCAGCTGTTAGAATTAACATTGAAATAAATAAAGAAAAAAACAACCCTAACAAAGTAAAGAAAATTGCTAATAGTTTCACACCTACTCCAAATTCAACACCAAACATCTTTTTGGGTAGCGAGTGTAACTAAACCCTACTTCTTTACATAGTATAAAATGAAAGCGCGTCTGCTGTCTGTGCGCTTAGATCTTTTAACACAACGGATTTTAATGCAGTTTTCAGCAATAGATAAAGTGATTCAAGAGGAAAGTTTATATCTATAATAAATTCTGGTTTATGTACAGGTGTTATAGAAAACTCACTTAAACCGAAGCGAAACTAAGGAGGGTCGCTAGTATACTATAAACATAAAAGTGAAATACTTTGTTTCTGAAAATTTCATAATTCCCAAGCATCTTTTCTTACTTGAGCTAAGATGTAAACAAACATCAGTCGATCACATATCACGACATTCCGAAAGAATCACTCAAAATATAAGTTACCACAATAAGTAATAAACATTATTTTAAACACACACGCATTCATATACACTAATAATAGCTTTAAATTATCCTTACAATACAAGTAACATATTTTAGCCAAATAATAATTTCCTCGAAACTCCCGGTCACAGATTATCAAAACTGAATGTTACTTTGGCTTTTCATTGTAGGGATGGGATGAAGTGAATGAATGAATGATTTGTAAAGGTTTAATTGCTTGGCGGTTTTAGTATACAATATTCCGAACATAAATTAATACAATCTTTTTAAAACTATATAGATAGTGAGTGCTATTGTGGACGAAATGGCAGCGGCGAAAGGTGTTATTACGTTGCGCCTCCCACCACCGTACCACTGTGAACTCAACCCAATAGAGTTAATATGGGCACAGTTAAAATCTCATGTTGGTAGAAATAATAAAACATTTAAAATGGCGGAAATAAAAGAATTAACAAATGAAGGAATAAATAAAATTGGTGCAGCGTCGTGGACTAAGTGCATCGAACACGTAATAAAAGAAAAAGACAAGATATTGCTACTTGATGGCTTAATGGACACGACGACAGACGGCCTTCCAACCTTGAGATTAATTATTCATGTGTCAGAAAACTCTGAAACAGTCAAATACGTCGACAGATAATGATGATGATGACGATGTATCTACGGATGACTGAATAAAATATTTATAAAAAAGCGAGTTCTTTGTGTTATTGAGTACATAATATTGTTATTAGTACACTCGGATTTTTATTCTCACAGAAAAAATGTAAACAAAGTTACGTCACTGTCAAAGTGACATTTCAGGGTATCTTAAAGTTTGGGTCGGCAAGAAATATAATATTAAGTTATCATTTCGCTCGAACCGTGATATAAAAATAAATTTTAGATATAATTGAAATTAAAATCGCATAAATGAGTCACTGGAAAGCGATTACGACGGGAGCACGAATCGTGAAGCGAAGCGAGTGAAGTAACGTCTCAAATCTTTCAAGCAGCCGTCAACTTGTTAACACGGGTGTATCGAGTCAATGATACGAGTCAATGATACCAGTGCAATAAATAAATTATGCGTAAAAAAACGGTTTTCACGTTTTAAATTAACACAACAAAGAGTTTATATAAAAATGAAGTTTTCCATCAACAGATTAAATTCTTTACTCTTAATTACAATATATCGTTTTTTTATAGACGGTCGATTTCTTATAATTGTGGAAAGTAAAAATATTTTGAATACTGCAAAGGTTTTTCGTTTACGGCAACACCTTTGTTTACATTTTTTCTGTGAGAATAAAAATCCGAGTGTAGGTATTCACATGCAATTGAAGTCTGTGAAATTCACTATATCAATCGTCTTGAAGAACCCAACCTATAATGTATTTCACTCATTTCATTCATTCACTAAATAAATTCGCACATTCACTCTATGATTCCCAACCCTATGGATTGTCAAACTTTATGGATACGCCATATTTGTTTACCTCTTAGCTCAAGTAAGAAAAAATTTACTGTAGTGATAATGTCGGGTGTCAAGCAAAAGTCACTAACAACGAAGGGTACCCAACTGTCCGACTCCGATTTGATTCATTTTGATATATGTTATAGAGTAGTCTAAAATATGGACACGTATTTTTTTTTAGCTGCCCAAACTCAACCTTTTAGGAGAAAATGGCCTTCAAAGTACTGAAAAGTGACTAAACCCTCTAACTTCTATAGAGAGGTTTTTTTTTTCTAATTTATTACTGGTTTTATTATATGTTTGAGAACATGAAAAAATAATGAGTACGTATTTTTTTACATCGACCCAAACTCATATTTTCTTAAGAAAAAACCGTTCATAGTTTTAGATTTTTCATTGTTGCTTTTTTTTAAGAAAATATTAGTTAGGGCCGATATGAAAAAATACGTAAGTACTCATTATTTTTTCATGTTCTCACACATATAATCATACCAGTAATAAATTAGAAAAAAAAAACCCTCTCTGTAGAAGTTAGAGGGTTTAGTCACTTTTCAGTACTTTGAAGGCCATTTTCTCCTAACAGGTTGAGTTTGGGCAGCTAAAAAAAAATACGTGTCCGTTATTTTAGACTACTCTATAACATATATCAAAATGAAACAAATCGGAGTCGGACAGTTGGGTACCCTTCCTTGTAAGTTCCAAATTGACACAATGGAGATAAACATGCTTTGATATTATTTCGCAGTAATAAATCCGTTACTTGAATCAAGTGTAACATATTTTTCCCAGTATTTACAATTGTGGCAAATATATGAAGATGCAAACTTAAATAATACTATCGGTAGTTTAATAGTTATTAAGCTTAACAAGTTTTAGCTGCTGCAATAAAAAAAAACAGTGTATTTAGTTAAATATTTGTATGAACAAAGGTCATCTTTATTTAAAATTTCAACAAAAACTTTTAACCAACGGTATACAAAATAAATATCTTTTCTTGACATTTAAAACTAATTATCAGTCTCTGCTCCGGATTCACTTTTTTCTGATTCATCACAATTTGGCTGCGGAAAGATTTTTCTGCCCGATTTCAGCATATTAAGTTTTCATACCACAGATTGATTCCTCGGTAATCTGCTTAGCTTTAACTAACTTGATGAAATCTGCCTTTTTCTGTTCAGAAATTGGCTAGAAGTTAGTGTACGCAGAAGTGTTATTGCTGCTGAGCGTTATTAGCTCAAGTAATTCATGATTTTTATTAAACACATAACTTGGTTTTAAATGGTTCGTTTGAGCTTAATGAGTTTGTCATTGGGTTGTTCTTCTTTTTTACCAACAATAGTTGATTGATTTGTTATTTTCTTTGTGTTTAATATAATTATACTTATCCATATTTATATTTATCTATTAGTACTAAATAATTGTTTTCTTTCTTTAACCAGTATTTTTTTTATAATATTGCTATTCATAGAATGCAGTGACATAATGGTCGTCTAAAAATTTGTCTCTGCTAAAAAAAGGGGCACTCTGCCAGTATTCCTGGTAAACCACGTTAAAAAGAATACTAATAAAAAAAAAGGATAGTTCTAAAATCGGGAACAGAAAATCTTCCATTACATTTCAGTAAAAAAGAAGAAGAACCCCATTACCAAAAAGGTGATAAAAGATAATGTTGTAAAGTCGACGTCTAAGATATGTTTTCATTTTTTCTCCTTATTCCTTTGAAATAAGGTCCAAAGTGTGCACATATCTTTGGCGTCAACTGTAGCCAACAAAGGTTTCGTCTCAAAGTGAACTTAGTGACTTTTGATTGTCACCTGACAATATTACAGTTTACACAGACTAAGCTACCAGCAATTGTTAGAAGTAAGGGTTATTTCCAGTAGGTACCACTACTCTGATACCACTGGCAACAACTGGTATTGTATTCCTACCGGTTACCACCATATAGTTCCCAGGAGTTACATATCACTACTTATTTCTTTTAGTGGTAAGTTACAGCTGGGAACTTTTCTATTGCATATACACTGAATCTATTATGTTTCAGTGTATATGCAATATTCTCAAGTAGTATCAATACTAAATCAACAATAATACATATAAAGTAAAAGTGAAGCACATCCCTTCCAACATAAAAACCTATTTGAAGTAAAACTTAACTTAGTTTTAGTTTATTTAAACTTAACTACAACTGTAACCACCAAAATAATTGGCAGAAAAAATTAGACACTAGTGGTAGGAATAGGTAACGAAAGAGATTTAAACAAAACCTCCAGAATTAAAAAAGTGTTTCTTTCAAACTGTTTGTGTTTAAACATTGCATTGGAGTAGATTTTGGTTTGGTATTTACCATAATTTATACTGTTACTCTAGTTGCTAATTGGAGGCCTCAGGTTAGATTGCCAGTACTTTGATTCAAGGATTAAAAGTATAATAAGCAGATCTCACCCTACAGGTGTCAGGGCTGTTCTAGTTTTATAAAATAGTTAGCATACATTCATTTATGTCTTTGATACATACAAGACAAACTTCGATTTAAGTAGATACTTACAGATTGCAAAAAAATCTATTTGGTAAGTAATCTGGTGAGTAATTGTGTAAAATATTTCAAGCGAAAATATAAGCAAACCATGACATTTGTTACAAACATTATATACAAAATTCAAAACTCTCACCTAGCACTAAAATAGAACTGGTAGCATCCAGCATTACATATGAATGTTAAAATAAAGAAAAGATGATGAAATGCTTGGCCAGATGATGACGTTTGTACGGTGGTGACATGGTAAAGGGCTATTTTAACATATTAGGCAAGAGTGACAATACTAAGGTTGGGTTTTATAAAGATCTGTTAGGCCAAATATCAGTCAGGAATGTCAGCATGTATGAAGTTACTAAAATTTGATCAGACTTATTTACTAACAGGCCTTCATAAAACCAGGCCTTAATCGTAATTTTCGCATTAACTAATTGTCTGGAGCTGGACACGGTAATTTTCTACAAAGGCTTTTTTTTAATTTTTGGACATTATAACATGATGTTAAATTCTTCATAGTTTCCTATTACTCGATAATGTACACGCCGTTAATAACTTTTTATAAAAAAATAAGCATTAATGTAAGCTTATTGAAATAAGAATAACTCAGCTTTAGTAAAACTGAAATCTGCAACTAACACGTAGGTACCTAATTAAAATACAAGATGAATAGAATAGAAACCAGACTTTGTAACCAACTAATAAGGGAAACATAAAACCATGGTAAATGAAGGTCATTCCGTGAGTTGAGCAAGAATCGTGACGAAATGACTGACGGTTTATAAGTTTTCCTTTCGCAACTACTAATTGACTACTATTTGAGAAGACTTATCAACTAAGTAAGTCCCATAAAAAAATATTAAGAGAATAGAAATAAGAATATTACTCACAATTTTGACGGAATAGCGTCACAGCAGAAGCAGATTCAACAAAGAAACGGTCGTCGTATACGGACACCAAATGAGAGAATGACTTGAAACAGTCTGGTTTCTTTCAATACCCTGTGCCGGTCTATTAAACAATAAAAATGGCTGAAGTTGACCGATGTTGCCACAACTGTAGCCCTAAATTTCTACTAACTAACTTTTAACAACACTCATACACAGTGTTGTCACATCTAATTTTGTCAAATTGGTAGAACAGGATCCAAAAATTAGTAGAAATTGGTAGAATTTGAAATGAAAATTAGGTAGATCTACTACCCTGTTTATAATGATTAAAAATGCGTATAAAATGTTCAAAATTAACACCAAACTTACTTAAAATGCCGCGAAATACTTTGCTATCTGTCAGTTTCAGCTGTCACTCACAGACAGCAACTACTTAATTTTTTTTTACACTTAACGTTACGCGCTCCGTTTTAATTGCTGAAACTACAAGACAGGCTAAATTAGATAGCAAGTAACTTTTCGTTACACTACTCACTACACGCATGGAAAAATGTTTACAATCATCACATTTTGGAAAAATATCAAAATTAGGTAGCTTTGAGGCCGAGGGTGGTAGATAGGTAGACAGGAGGCAAATTAGGTAGATCTACCAATAAGTTGGTAGATGTGACAACACTGCTCATACATAGACTGATGCTTTGCTTTTCTACCTCTATGACAACACTGCTCGGAAATATTGCCAAAGACGGCTGTTTGTTTTTTTTCTCAAACATGCAATGAAATGTTGGCGTTATGTTAATTATTTTTGGCTTCAAAGTGTCACGTTGCGGGCGGAACAACTCGAGAGAACTGTAAAGGAATTTCATACAGAATTTTGAAGGCCTAGGCCGGAAGTTTTTTTTTTAAGTTTTATGTAATCATGGCGTCGTGTTTATAAACAGGCTGAATAGATAAATTTTATTTCTATATAACGTTTTTGAGAAAAAGTAATAACAAAATTCAATAATTGGACAGATGTTTTCAGAATGACAACTAGCCTTGAATTTCCTTATTTGAATTGGGTAAGTAAAGTTTTTGGAAGAGATGTAAATTATATTTTTTTTCGATAGTCGTCATCCTTAAGATCATAGAACTGCGGCTCTTTTACTTTTATTTCCTCTAATATTTTAGAAATCTTTTTTTTAGTTATGAAGTTGACATTTGTACACTTCAATGACCGACAAGCTTGTTGCCTTCGTATTTAATGAAATAGAAAAAAAAACTGTCACTTCTATATCTGTCAACGTCAAATCAAATCAAAGTAAACAAACGGTTTAATTCAAATAAGTAAATTCAAGTAAATCTTTGTAATACTCCATTTCCACAGTCCGTGTGGGATTGCCTGAATTCATTGCGTGGATTGTACAATTCAAAAGTGCTCTCGTGGCTATCAAAAAGCAGAGCAAGAGTCGTCGAAAAAGGAAGAAATCGGTGTCCAAGAAGAAGTGCCAAAGGGTTCGAAAATAAATCTTAGACCAAATATCGTGCAAAGCTCTTAAAGCAAAGCGGCAAAACGAAAGTCCAGAGTTCGTTCTGAGATCGTTAAAAATATTTCTAAAAACACTGATCACATGAAACACAAGCAAACAGAAAATAGCCGTTGTATTGAATTGTTTGTTTACTTTGATTTGATTTGACAATGACAGATATAGAAGTGTTTTTTTTCTTTTTCATTAAGTACGAAGGCAACAAGCTAGTCAGTCATTGAAGTGTACAAATGTCAACTTCATAAGTAAAAAAAATATTTCTAAAATATTAGAGGAAATAAAAATAAAAGAGCCGCAATTTCTTGATCTTTAGGATGACGACTATCGATAAAAAATATAATATACATATCTTCCAAAAACTTTACTTAGCCAATTGAACCGTTTGTTCAAGTTCAATTCTTTGTTGAATGGCTACTGTCCAGTGGGACAATTCTGCCAGTGTCAAGGTTGGAAGTTACACGTGATCGGTAACACAGATTATAGGGTAAAAATGGTTTTTACCTTGATTTCACTTGACGATGACAGATATAGAAGTGACAGTTTTTTTTTTATTTTTCTTTAAGTACGAAGGCAACAAGCTTGTTGATCATTAAAGTTTACAAGTGTTAACTTCATAACTAAAAGAAATATTTCTAAAATATTAGAGGAAATAAGAATAAAAGAGCCGCAGTTCCTTGACATTTAGGATGACGACTGTAGAAAAATAACTACATTTCTTCCAAAAACTTTACTTAGCCTATCTGATGTGCCTCCTAATTACCGCTGCGCTCCTGGTACTTTATTTTAACATGCAATTTTTTTTCCCCTAGTGTGGACATATTTTTCAATTTACTTTTTTGAGTGATGTATTTTTTTATTTCATTGCATGTTTGAGAAAAGGACTATACGTACCTCGCCGTGAAAAGGGGTTCCTAGCCTCGTAACTATCCGTCGTCGTCTATATCATTCGGCCGGCAAACCCCTACTTCCCGGCCTCTGTAGTAGTGTACCTACTATTTCTGGACCCGCACGAGTTGTAGTCAAGTTCTAGTCATTTTATTTTTACAAAAATTAAGGAAACTATCGGGACATATTTGAGCTACTAATAAACGGGAAGGATAAGGAACTATGGATCAGTAAAGTAGTTGGATATATTTTACAATAGCAAAGACGGCTTGGTTTGGGGTCAAAAACCAGAAGCCTTAGATTAAGTATACCCTAGACGTGACATGCAAATAACAATACCAAGATTGAGGAAAATAGTTTTATGGAATGCTCAATAAGAGAAACAGAGGAGATTTTTAATTTTGTCTCTATCATAGACACGCCTTTCTATTTGTTATCATGAACGTATGTATTGGAAGCAAATTTAAGACAAGTTCTCCTCAATTGGGTTATACCAATAAAAAATACCCCTAGTTTTTAATATTTTTTTCGATAAAATAGACAAATTGAAGACATTAATTTCACGGTTTTTGCATTTAAATCAATATATTAATTTATTTTAATTTTTAAAGAAAATGGCTTTAATGACGTCACTACAAGTTCGTTTGTTTGAGACATGCTTTAAAACTATTGAATTCGTTTGAGAGTACGCGTTTCTGTCAGATCACGTAAAATGTCAATGTCATGTCATGTAATTTCCCTCGGCGGCCGTTGCACGGTTGCACCGTTTCGTTTATATTTTGTTCTTGGTTAATCAGTTTCTTGTCTTTTTTCTTATTCTCGAGTCTGCCTTGTTGGGGCCTGATTAACCCCGAGTATATCGAATACCGTCCGACCTTAAAAATTAACAATGTAAAATGTTTTGTGCCGATTTGTTCTAACACTAAAAAAATAACCCAGACAAATATTTTTTCTTCGTAAGGAATTGTTTAAAGAAGAAATGGTGTCAGCAAGCACATGTTGCTTATGAAAGCAAATATCAATACTATTGCTGCGAAGATCACTTGAATGTAAGTTAGCTAAGAACATTGTGTACCTTTTTCATATTATCTTCAGTGTTTATTCATAATGTATTTGATGTCAATCAGATGTGTTATTTTTCATTTTATTTTACAGTTTTAGGAAGATTTAGAAAACTACTATTATTGGAAATTTATGAAAGGACGACCAATACTTAAACCAACTGCAAATTTGAAACTGAACTCAAATACACCATTACTGGCTATGGAGGTGGAGGTACATATTCTTAATTTATACTTCTTTAAATTTAAACAATAAAAAAAATGTGTAATGGTGTCCATAGCATACTGTCAAATACTTAACTATGATTTCCTTTGAGGCTTCTGCCCAATGCAAGAGGAGGGTTTGTTATATATAAGTTTGATCGCTATTTATTTATGTGTGTGTGTGTGTGTGTGTGTGTGTCTGTCTATGGCACCATAGCTCTTAAACAGGTGAACCGATTTTCTAGTGGTGGTTCTTAATCATATAATCATTATTTATCAAAATTGGTTCATCTTTTTCAAAGTTTTGGGTGGTTATCAATTTTCAATATAGTGTTATGGCATGGGGTTAATTGGGGTAGCTTCAGTATCAAAATATTTAAAAAATAGGGATATATACTTGAAACACTATACTCTAGCTTGGCAGTACTTACCAAGACACCTTGCTAAGCATTGTGAAAATCTAAGATAAAAAAAGTTGAAGGAATTTATAGTCAATACATTAAAGCACTTTAATTAATTATTTAAATTTGCAGGATACTGAAGATATTTCTGAGCTACAGAAACTATTATTGAACAAGGAAAATACACCACCATATCCAGTTCAAGAAAGCTCATACCCAAAACAATCTAAAGCACTATTTGCACATGATGTAGGAGTACAATGCAATGTATTAACAGCGAATAAGAGCACAAATTATATTGCCCGAGCTGAAGATACACTGCATTCTGCATCAACAAGTAGTATAAGTCTGGCAGCAAGTGAAAATCAATCGGCATCAGGCTGGACTTCAGAGTCCGAATCTTCAGAAAATCTCACTGTGAAGGAGCTACAGCTACGGCAACTGGTCTTAGATCTAATCGAAAAAAATCCTAAACGTTACTTAGGCATTCCACAACAGTACTGGTGGGCCCTTCAACATATATGTATCCAGAATGGCAATAAAATATCGCAGCTAAGTCTCATTGTAACACTTTTTAAATTAAAACAGAATGATTCCATGATACGAATCTCAGAGCAATTTCAGATTTCGTCTTCTGCTCTTACTAAAATGTTTCTAAGGGGAGTTGAATGTCTGGCAAACTTTTTCCAAAATCAGATATATCTACCTTCACCAAAAGAAATAAAAGGAAATTTACCGACTGTTTTCAAAATGAGATATTCAAATGTACAGTGCATATTGGACTGTTTTGAAATCGAAATTGAAAAGCCATCAGACCCATTGCGTCAAGCCCAAACCTGGTCACAATACAAAAATTGCAACACCTTAATAGTAGTTTATGCAATAGTTGTATAAGAGAGGTCAAAAAATATGAGTGGCGTGTGTTAGGTGAGCACCACGAGTGTTTTTTGACTGAGTTATACATCGTTGCATACAATACTTTTTCTACGACTAGGTTTCAAATGAAATGCAAAACTAAGCGAAAAAACTTACAAACGAACGAACGAAGTAAAGAACAACAAACGAGCGGGAAACAAGAAAATGACAAAATATGTGTCTATGGTTTACTTTGTTTTTAAATTGACAGAATGGAAAATAGAATTACTTATTTACAATTCCAAAACATTTTAATTTGACCAATCAGAATACTTTACCAAATTAAATCCACCAATCACAATACACATCAACTGTCAAACGGAACGATAGGTTATTTTAGGTACGTGTTTCTCTTTAACTAATTTAAATCTTTTAAAAAAACTTTGTATTTCGTATCAACCAACCAGAATACAGCTATTTTAAAATCGACCAATCAGGTAACTGAAATCATTTCTCAAAACATTAGGTGATTTATAGTCCCTATTTCACAATCGTTAAAATATGATTAAATCGATTGTGCAACGCTAAGCTTTGGCAGCTGGCCGTATCGTTTTATCTCAAAAACGCACAAGTGCTGTTTTGGGGCATAGACAAGATAGATTTTTCTCTGGATTATTCTGCGGACATATTATGTATGTTCTTATATTAGTGTTCGTGACTATATAAATGACAGATAAAAGTACAGGAGTAGGAAAAATATTTAATAGGGTGTACACCCAATGGGTTTGTGGTTTTTATTTCCGAAGGGCTGGGGGGACGTACGAGGGGCGGCTGAAAAGTTCTAAGCCTAAGGTAGAAATAAAATGTTCAGATTTTTTTTACTATTTTTATTTTTCAATATAATCTCCCTCTAATTCAATGCATTTATTTCATTTTTTAAATAATGCTTTTAGACCGTTAAAAAAATAAGTTTTATTTTGGCTGTCGAAATGTTCCTGTACAGCCGCCTTCATCTCTTCATCACTGGCAAATCGCTTTCCTCTTAAATCTTTCTTCAAATTGCTGAATAGAAAATAATCACTAGGGGCCAGATCTAGACTGTAAGGTGGATGATCAATTTCCTCGAAGCCAGTTTCCTTCAGAGCAAGCTTGGCAACACGAGCGGTGTGAACGGGGGCGTTGTCTTGCAAAAACAAAATGCCTTTGCTCAGTTTGCCTCTTCGTTTCTCGACTATGGCTTGTCGCACTTTTCTTAATAGCTCAGCATAATAAACTGCATTTATTGTAGAGCCTTTCGCCAAATAGTCTATTAAAAGAATGCCATCGCAATCCCAGAACACGGTGGTCATTAGCTTAGGTCCGTATTAATAAACTCATCTTGGTTGAGAGGCCCGTCACAAGATACGTCAAAGTAAACGTCAAACCATGAAACACTGTCATTTTTGACACATCTCGAGACGAGCATTAGAGTTGAGATTAGTTTATTAATACGGCCCTTAGAAACCGATCTTTGAACCTTGAATTTCTTTGGCGGCCTTTCACCTTTTTCGATCCACTTCATAGATTCAGACTTCGACTCTGGATCATACTGTCTGATCCATGTTTCATCAACAGTTACTATGCGGGAACAAACTTCATCTAAACCTTCTTCACATAATTCTAAAAATGCCTGAGAAGTTTGAACACGACGTTCTCTATCGAAAGCTGTGAGCATTTTCGGCACCCAACGAGCACTTACTTTTGTCATATGCAAATGTTGATGCAAAATCTCTCCAACTCTTTCCTTACCTAAGGCTTCAGCTATTTGCCAAACCTTAATTCTCCGATCCTCTAATAAGGTCGATACGGGTAAGTGTGGCATACTTTTCGCAAAGTTGACTTTCAACTAAAAAATTAAGTAAAATAAGGTGGAATTTCCAACTATCTCCAAAGCCAAAATATATTGTTGTTTAAGCTTAGCTGTAAACAATGTGTTTTATACTATTTAAATACTTATTTGTAGGTGTTTGAGGCTGAAAATGTGAGCACTGTCATAGACACACTTTCCCAACAAAGTGAGGTAAGTGTGTCTACCTCGTTAAAGCACCATAGACGGTTGTTTCTTATTGTAAAATGCCATGACCATGCTACCTAGACATGACAATTAATCAGTTCTCATCTAATTATATTACTTATGCAGTAAGTTATGATCATTTACGATTAAATAACTATGGGGTAAGTGTGTCATACTGTGCTACAGACAGGGGTTGCAAACATGTTTTATAATTATTTTCTCAATCAGGCGTTACTTCGTGGAGATCTATATTTACCTCTACCTTGCTGTGCTAAAACAAATATAGGTACGTCGCATAGTACGTAGCTGTTTGAAACCACACGGAGTAGGAAGGTATTATTTGTAGCTTACATAATATGTTTTTAATAAAAACGGTAATTTATAAACAAACTATTTTATTGGTGCTTTGTACAAAATAAAAACAAACTCCTAAAAAGCGACATTACATTTAGAAAAAAAAAGCCAAAACTAACTTAATTTTACTCCATTCAAGGCCTTTCCTTTTGCGAACGTAGTTACGAACCATCTTTTAAACCTGAAATATAAATAATAAAATAGAACCACACTTATATACCTACTACTACGATCGGGTGGTAACAGCCGACCGCGACCGGCAGAATGCCGACGCATACGACTGGCACCGTACGGACCGTACCGCTACTTGCAAATTATTATAGGGACTTTAAATGTACTAAGTACTAATGAAAGTGTTTTTTATTTTTTATTTTATTGAAACCGCCTTACACGAAAAATGGTTTTATCCAATTAAAAAAAAACACGTTTATATCGTGCATAAAATAATAAATGTTTGTAACCTCTGGCATGAGGCAAGTGTGGCATATAGACACACTTGCCTCAAGGAAAGTAGACACACTTTCCCGTGCACTGAATTTTGAGGTTATAATTTTAAATGCTCATAAATCTTTAGTTTTAGCTAATCCATATATAATAATAAGAGTAATATTAAGATCAAGAAGTATAGAAAAAACTTACCTATTCAAAATACACGAATTCGTCGACGACACCAAGATTTTTAGGAATTTAAAATCACGTGTGAACTGCAACTCGTATTAAAAAAATTGTCAAATTTCAAAATGACAATAACTACGAAAAGTTGCTCGGCAACGCCATGTATAGGATAAAAAGTATTAATCAACACTTTCTTAACTCACACCAATAGATGGCACTTAAATCAGAAGTTTTTTAGTTTTCGTAATATAACACGTAGTCACACTTACCCCCTAGCTACACTTACCCGTATCGACCTTACTAACTTTTTGACTTTTTCAGTATTTTCTTCAGTCACCACCGATATTGGCCTTCCTGAGCGAGGATCGTCTTCGATGGACTCCCGTCCAAGTTTAAAAAGTCGACTCCATTTTTTAACAGTGGCATGATAAGGGCCAGATTCACCGTAAATACTAGACATTTCTTCAAAAATTCTTTTCGGCGATTTATCACTTTTCGTGAGGAACTTAATGACTGCACGGTGCTCAATTTTCGTGATATGCGTTGATAATTCACACATGATGACCTTTAGCGTCGGATATCTCGAGATGTAATAAACAAAAGACGACATTTTTTTCTTTTATTTATTAACTTTTTAAATGGTCTTTTTAGTGGCCAGTATCGCTAACACATATGCAACCTCAAAATACCTTAGGCTTAGAACTTTTCAGCCGCCCCTCGTATATCTGACAAAGCCATATTAGGGAGAAGCAAGTTTATAGATATTCTACCCCTCAACGCGGTAGTTATGGCAGATAGGGGTTTCAAAGAAGTTGAAACTCACTTGATGTCTAAAGGCGTGAAGCTTCTACGCCCTCCAAGTGTTTATTCTGGCACTAAATCCACAAAAGAACAGGTGGTGCTAACCAAAGTTATCGCAAGTTTACGGGTGCATGTTGAGAGAGTAATTAGAAGGTTAAGGGAATTTCAAATGCTTAAACCTCATTCCGTGGTCAACTACAAACATGTAGGATACATGGATCAAATCGTCATAATAGCATGTGGCTTAATTAATTTACAAGATACAATTATAAAAAATATATAACTCATGTGTCCATTATTTATTTTATTTCATTTCTTAACCCAACACCTATATCACTAACAGCAACACCCTTAACTGACAGACTAGTAGACCTTAGTTAGTTGCAATGAGGACTAAACAAATTGTCAGTCAAGCGTGTTGGCAATGGTATTAGCAGTAGATGTTAAAAGAGTACTCGCCCAGTACTTTTGACTCTATTTTTAAATTTTATATACACTCGGCGTCAAAAATATCGCCCCTCCGCGAAAATCCGATTCAAGCTAATCTAGACCTTAGCGAAAATAATGTTTCATAATTAATATTAGTATCAATTAAAAGCACGTTTAATAGGGTGGATCGATTTTGTTTTTTTTTAAATTTTGATTTTGGCATGTATTAGAAAGTTGCTACTAACAAAAACATTAAAATCTGTTTAATTAAAATAACTGAAATATTTCAGGAAGTACTGCCCCAAGCTAACTGAAAAGTGACGAAACCGCCATTTTAGAGTGATAACTATAATATATATAAAAATTATTAAAACATCTTATTTTTGTCTAAATTTAATTTATTTTTACACTTGAAATTGGCAGTTAACATAAATTATTAGAAAACCACGAAAATCATGAAAGATAATTGTTTATTTTGAAACTGAAAATAACTAAAATTGTTAAATTTTGTAGTCTTTCTTGGAGTTAAATAGAGGCATAATTTTTCGAGATTTAAGCCTCGTCTTAATAAAACCATCTCGTTTAATAGGTCCACAAACAGCAGCAGCTGCTTCTGTAACTATTTTGACACATCTTTCAGTACTTTGAGTATGACAAGGGTATACTTTCAGTAGTGGTAAAATCAATTCATCAATTTTATTTAGGTCTTCGTTGCACTCTCTTAAAATATCTGTGCTGAGGATTTTAAGCAATGGTGGCTCAGTAATTGTTACACTGTCCCAGGCTATCATATCCACGTAATCCATAGAACAAAAGTTAAATTTTGGTTGTTTAAAGATCCTTATACTCGACGGTAAACACTCTCGTGACTTGAGTATTTTTTGCAATGCCAAACACTTTATTTCTGGTCTGTCATCATCTAGCATCGCCAGTAATATATTTTCTACATGACCGAAAAAACCGTTTCGTTGTATTACAGGATCTATAACTGCTTTTAACTGCTGTGGCATATATCTTGATAGTTCAATCGTTTTGTGTAAGTGTTTTGCACCATAAGTGCAGCTCGACTTCAATTTAATCGCAAACCACATGGGAGCATAAACTTGTAAAATAAAACTGACTAAATGTTGTAAATTTACTGATGAAGCATTCGTGGAGACATATAATCTGAGAATTCGGTTTGCAGTAGTAAGCCACCTAGAATGAACCACTTTACCAGGGTTTCTTTGAGACAGCCTATGATTACAATGACCACAACTTATTGCGGTGCAAATGTCATATAAGTACAGTTGGTCTGTGCTTAGATCTTTTTTATTTGTAATATCTGGCAAATCACACCTTATCGACTTGAAGACTACTAAAGGAAGATTTTCGCAGTCCTTTAGAAGTTTTCCTATTGGCCCTGAAAAGCTGCGTGGTCCTGTTGTGGGACCATCAAGAGTTTGGAATAAATGGCGTAAAGGAAGTTCGTTCGCATGTAGTTGACAAATGAACCACTGTAACGGCCTTTGCAATATTTTTTCCAAATGTCTAATAACGCCTCCGTTTGCTCCTGTATTGACGACAGTACCGTCACACCCGACTACTATAAGATGTTTGCAGTCTACGTTTTTTTCATCTAAAAAAACTTTGATATGTTGGCTAATAACTTCTGCTTTACCACTAGAAACCGTAATATGACCCATGTAATCAGAGTTTGGCTCTTTAACTAAACTTATATGCTCTTCTGAAATAATTTTTCGTTTTGTGCCATTCACAATTGATAAAGTGCTGTCTTTGCGGCCATCAAAATATAATCCAAATGAAGTACATACCAATAAGGGCATATTTACTAGAACACTTCTTTCTTTTTCACGATTTCGACGAATTTTATTGCGATCGACCACCTTAGTCAAATTCGTTTTTGTAATAAGACCAACATCTTGAAGAGTCGCCGAAACAATAGCTGCAGCAGCTCTATCTGAAACACCATACCTATCAACAGTAAGAGCCACAGTTGGCATGGAAAAACTGGCTGCTTTCGCTTGACTTTCTTGATGTGTTTTAGAAAGCTGAGGTTCAATCATAGGCGGAAAAAAATCCCTAGTCTCTTGGTCTGAGATATCTGAGTTTTGAGTAGACGAAGATAAGTCTTTGTATGATTCTTCACTTGATTTTGAAGCTGTAGTCTGACTTATTTTGAAAACATCATGTTTTCTTTTCCTATTTATTTTTTTCAAGTTTTTTGATGTAGTTTGTACGTCTATGCGACCAATCATCATTTGCCGTTTTGTTCGTTGATCAATTAAAAAGGGCTTCTCTAAATTTGGAACTTTCATTGATTTTTCACACTTGCATAAATTTATATCCGTGCACTGGCATGCCGCAATATCAAATAGAGCCTTTGCCTCCTTTTTAAATACTGATATGCGGCTTATGTAAGATTCAACATTCTGACGAGACTTATAAGGTTTCAATAAACTGCGATATTTTTCGTAATATTCTTTGACTTTTCTGGTGACAGACCGCGGTTGTATAGTTGGAATAGATGCCGTTTTCCAGATTTTTAACACGTCGTCCGATATCTTCTGGCAAGTATCAGTAGCTAAGTTTTGGTATTGCTTTTTCTTATTACGACTCACATATAAGTAACACAGTATAATATCTCCGTAAGTAGGCAAAATATTAACTTTTAAATCTCTTCCATGACCAAATATAGGGCAAATTAAATCACTTCGCAATGTAGATGAAGACATTTTAGAGATTAATCGTTTTATCAATGTTTGTGTTGATTTGACGTTAGAGCCTCAGATGAGATTTAAAATTAATGTTGAACTTATAACTACCCTCTATATTTACGGTTTGAGTAGAAACAATGTTACCAGATGACAAATCAGTCATAATTCTATTGTGTTGTTTTAATTTTATTAATTTTTATTAAACATCGAAACCTACACAGCGACCGGCAATATAGCTTTAATTAGTTAAAAATTTATTTGAGTTGGGGCAGTACTTGTAATTGCCCAATTTCAAAAATATTTCATATTATAAAGTTTCAGTTACGTAAGCAACTTTTGACAAAAGCCCATTAAGATATAGCAAAAAATTTTTTTTTTCATACTAAGCCGATCCACCCTAACGTTTAATGTGTTTTAAATTAATCATGTTTAATTTAAACAAAACGTAATGGCTTGTGAATCAGAGCGTTTCGAAAAAAAAGTGCACAAATACTCGTTTGAAGGGTCGCGAGTTGTGCCCGTTTCCAGGGGTATAAAATGCCTGTTCAAGGTCAAATGTCAATCATTCACTATCCAGATGTCGAAGAGAACACATCTAAGGAACTCAAGCAAGAAAACAACCCTCGAACATGGAGACCGCCGCTGCTGAATCAGCTCAAGTGGTTGCACTACTGCAAGCAGGAGTTCGGCAGTGTAATGTCGCTCGGCAACTCAATTTAAGCCGTTATTCTGTCCGCCGAGTATTTCAGCGGTTCCAGGAGACTGGGCGCTACATCAGAAGACATGGGGCTGGTCAGCGACGCTGCACATCCGAAAGAGATGATCGCTTCATAGTGACATCATCTCTACGCAATCGCTTCGCTAGTGCTGTTGAGGTGCAACAACGCCTCAGAGAAGCTCGAACAGCATCAGTTAGCATCTCTACGGTTAGAAGAAGACTGCGGGAGAAGGATATCGTGGCTCACAGGGCTGCTACAGGCCCAATGTTGACCACACAGCATCGCAGAGATCGCTTGCAATTTGCCCGCGACCACGTCAATTGGACGTTTGAGCAATGGAGGCAGGTTCTCTTTACCGATGAGATGAGAGTCTGTCTTTATTGCAACGACAGGCGGGCCAGAGTCCACAGAAGGTCGGGCGAATGATTTGCTCAAGCCTGTATTGAAGAGACAGTGGGCTACGGAGGTGGCTCTTGCATGTTCTGGGGGGGAATGTCTATAGACGGCAAAACCGACCTTGTCTGCGTCTCCAGGACTGGAGGCACTCGCGGCCAAGGGTCCCTGAATGCTCGCCGATACATTGCCGAGATCCTGGAACAGCATGTGATGCCATATGCGGGTTACGTTGGCTGTGGGTTCACATTAATGCACGACAACGCTCGCTCCCACACTGCATTAATTGTTCGGGATTATCTGGAGGAGGTCGGGATCCCCATTTGCCGTGGCCAGCCAGGAGTCCTGACTTTAACCCGATTGAACACCTTTGGGACGAGCTGAAGCGACGGGTTCGGTCACGAGATGCCGCCCCTACCACCCTGCAAGATCTTCAGGACGCAGTCATCGAAGAATGGGGCAACATTCCACAAGAGGACATCGTAAAGTTGGTGCGATCAATGAAAGACCGTTTAGAGGCAGTGATAAGGGCAAGGGGGGGTAACACTAGGTTTTAAGTTAATTTTAGGCAATTTTTGTAAAATTTTGTTATCCATTTATTGTTGTAAATTTAAACTTGAATAAACATTTTTCAACTGTTCGCAATGTCATTTCCTTTAATTTTTGACCCCAAGGAAAAATCCTTTTTTTTTTAATTTTCCTAAAAAAACACTATATTACCTTTCAAATGATACCTAACAATCATATTGTTGTCCTTGATCAAATAGGGTTTAAAGTCGGTTGAAATTATTTTCCGAGGAGGGGCGATATTTTTGACGCCGAGTGTATACTATTGTATCTATAATAGATAAATGAATGGTTTACCCTTGAAATATCGAAACTCATTTCACCGAACACTTCACTTTGCCGAATTTTCATTTCATCGACAGGCATTTCCAGGTGCAGGAACTTTATTTTATTTGTGGTAACAAGTATAACCCTAACCTAACCTACGTAACTAATGCTTAAGATAACTTGAAAACCATAAGGTTTCAACAGAAATTAGCTTGGAATGAAATGAAATTCGGTGAAATGACCAAAACGATCAAACATTTTGTTGATATTTCAAGGAGAGCCCTATAGTTATTTGTTCAACAAGAGAGCAAAGTTGGTTTTTGCTGCGAATGATGATTTTGAATCCCGAGTAAGCGAAGGATTCAAAGATACGAGACGTAAAAACTTTGGTCTCGTGTGAGACATACAACTTTTCACCTCAGCAGCGAGAACAACACAGCGTGAAGCTGGTAGGGCCAACGCAGATCTTCCGTTGTGACCATTTGGTGAATACACGACTAAATAACGACACGATCGCATATGCATCAATCACAAGCAAAATACTAATAAAATAAAAAGTGGAAAAAATAAACATGAAACAGATAAAACCTGTCACTCAACTTGATAATGCCGTAGTGCAAACACAACTTTATACAGCTTTATGTAGTCTGTGGCTTTCAAAATAACCTAACTAGGCCTTGTCTATGGCTATTGGCTATGGCGGACAAATTAACAAAAATTACATCGTCATTTACATTACATTACATTTATTTATTTTTAAGTACAATAATCCCGCTATTTTTGAAATGCGTTCTGAAACTGCCCCCGCGGTTTATGTCACGAAATTAAAGATTGTTAAAACGATAACAAAATTATGAAGATACATGATAAACTTCTTATTTTTCATTAATTTTGTCTTCAAAACATTAAATAAAAAAAATGATTGTACCTACTGTATAAAATAGTTATAATAAACACATTTCAAACTTGAACAGATAGTTTTATTTGCAATTTACGGTTATGTGTGCATCCGAACATGCGTTTCTTTTTGGGCCTACTATGTGTGGCCTTTGAAAATCGAACTTCGAATCAAGTTGTTTCTATCTCTCGCTTTTTTCCTATCGAAGTGAAAGTGACAGAACAAAGTGAAGTTAAATTTTTTCGAATGTTGTGAGTAGCCCCAGCACTGCTCACGACATTTAAAAAAAAAAATTAAAAAGCTACTTTGCCTCTCGCTCGCAGCAAAATTGAATTTTGCTCACTGTTTTTAAGCAGCAAAACCTGCTTGTTTGAGCTGCTGAGGTGAAAAATATATTGTTGACGCCCACGCCAACAGCTAACCCCGACAGCTCAGTTTCATACGTTCAGGGTTTGCAAAATGTTCAAAAATGAATTTACACGAATTTACAACAAAAACTTTAATTTTACTTTAAAAATATAAACAACATTAACTCTAATTTAACAAAACGATTTTACAATTTAAAACAAATAAAGGATAACAAAATTACAACTTGGCTCTACTTTCACAATGAGATCAATACAAGGAGAATCGGCGATAATTCGCGTTCGTTTTCCCGCCCGCGCCCCTTCTCCTAGGACGCCCAGCGGGAGATCGGGGTTTGATTGGCCCAATTAATTTCACATAATTTCCATAAACCTATTCATTTTCCTTATCTCGCCTTACATTTTGGCCCCTATCTTTCGCTGCTCTGAGCTTAACCCATTTGGGTTTGCTCTATCCCGTCAATCCCGGGTTCGCCGACCCGGCAACCCGGCCTTCGTTCCGGGGTCCTGGGTTACGGAGTCATGGCGGTCCATTCCCGAGCTCGGCACCTGGCCGTGTGGGCTTTTTCCCGTAGGTATTCCCACCCCACGGCGGTGAGGGAGCTCGGGCATACACCATAATGCGGTATGCCGCCTCTGCGGGTCATACCGGTATATGGTGTTACATAAAACGATGGCCCCTACGTAAAACATCGAAAGTCAAAATTGCCGTTTTTTTTTTATTCGTGTAATCTACTTCTTTTAACCCATATTTTACACCACCGAAAAGAAATATAGAAAATTCTTATTTTTAAGCCGATTTTCGAGTCGTAAAACCTCGAAAATATGTAAAATTTTCGTAGTACATCATCGAAAGTTTCACATTCGATTGTTTAAGTGGGAATAATTGTCGTGCAAGCGAGACAAAACTAACAGTTTCAATAGTTTACGTCGTACAAGCCTGCATTATTACCGGCGTAAATTATCAAAACTGTCAGTTTCAATATTTTACGTTGGAATTTACTATTCACTTGGTATCGAAACTGCCAGTTTCAATATTGTACGTTGGAATTTACCGTAAACATTGTATCGAAACTGGCAGATTCGATATTGTACCTCGAAATTTAAGATTGAGTTTATATCGAAACTACAATTTTCAATGTTTTACGCTGATATTATCGTAATCTTATTCTGAGTTTCGATAAATTGCCAGGTAAGTTCCTGATTTATATTTCCTTAAAATGTTGGTATTAGTTGCTTTAACATAGAAACTGATATAGTAGTGTTGACAAGTATATCAAACTATCATTTTGTACTAGTTTTAGTACCTGTTGATAAGTATATCTACTACTACTAGTACTATTTTTAGTATTTAATGATAGTTTGATATACTTATCAACACTACTAATAATAGTTTCTATGTTAAGGCAAATGTCAATAAAATATTGTCTCAGATACTCCACTGCCCGCACCTTGTACAGTCACGGACGTTAATTGATATGCCACTTGCCTCTGTTCGTATTTTAGCCGTGTAATACAAATCGGGTTCAGTCGGTTTTACTCGTATATCGAGATAAGGAAATTCGCACGTCTTCGTATGATAGAAGAACAAAATGACATGCAACATTAACGATTGGCTAACCCCATGACTACCAATCAGACCACAGAGTGACTTCACCCAAAGTCAAATTGCATGTCTAGTTGCTATGGTTATACATTTAAACAACAGCTACTATTGGTGATTACAACGCCCAATCAGCTATTCTACTGAACACAATCATTTTTGTCGTTTAATAGGGTTGCTACGACAACGTTTAAACAACGTCTACTATTGGTGATAACATAGATTAAAAAATTAAAAATTAAAAAATTAAAAACATCCATGACAATGTGATAACTGTTGCAAATATCTTAATATAAATAACACGTCAAACCCCGCCATCTTGAAAATAATTGATTAGTCAGCGTGTAGTCGAAACTTTCGACTCTTTCGACTCGAAAAAAACAATAAATAGTCAAACTTTTAAAATTCTAGTAGGTACGAGTATACTAGATATTAAATTTAAAAATGATTAAATATTCTAGTTCTTTTAGTCTCTTTCTGCATAACTATGGCTGATTAAAGTATTACCTCACAAGTAGCGTAAAATTTAATAAAATAAAAAAAGTAAATACGTTACATAATGTTTTAATCGGTCAATAAATTATAAAATACAGATTTGGTGTTTATTCCGCAGCTTGTTGAGAAGAAGCAGCATGAAAGAAATCCAGCAATGTGTTTGCACGGTTTTGTCAGATTTTTTGCGTCGGGCTTTTAACGACCACCTTTTTATAATGTTAAACCGCAACAAGAAAAAGCAAACATTTAGATCTAAAAAACATTTGGGGATTCATGGTGCAAAGACAGGAATGTCGTTTCCTCATGAATTCGATTTCCTCATGGATTCCATCATCACAACAGGATTTTGTGAAAAACTAAACCAATATAAAAGTCAACAAAAAATCTCCTATAAAAAAAAAACAAATCTTTTCCTTGAGTGAAAAACTTACAGCGGAATTGGGAACCTTCTCCTATTTTTTAAGGCGATATGCTCGAAACCGACATTACACTCGCCTAATATCGTGTATATGCACCTTCGTTATCTATGACAGCTTGAAGCCGTGACCGCATAGATTGACATAAGCGAGTGCAGATATCAGTCCCTCGCATTTCTTCCCATATTTCTTCGCAATGTTGTGCGATAGCTTCCTTTCTTCGCTCATTACGACATTCCCATCTTTGCACAATTAAACCTCAAATATTTTCTATTATATTTAGATCCGGCGATTTCGCCGGCCATGGAATAACAGTAATTTCAGGATGTTCTCGAAACCAAGTGTTGACAATTCTGGCTCTGTGTATCGAGCAATTATCATGGACAAAATTGATGTTTGCTATTTCTTGTTGCGGATATATGACCCGTGCAGTGGGAAGCATAATTTCTTCTAATGTGGTAATATAGTTTAAAGCATTTGCCCGAGGAGGTAGTTGAATGAGTTCACCCACACCTTCAGAACTTATCCAACCCCACATATTGACACTAATGCGGCCAGATTTTGTATTTGGTATAACCTTATTCACGTCATAACGAGTGTTGTTTAACCGCCACAGATTCAAACGACCACACTCTGACGATTGAAATGACTTCTCATCACTAAAAATTGTTGATTTCCAATCGAAATTTAAATATTCGCGAGCGAAATTTAGTCGTGCAGCTTTATGAGCTTCTGTAAGAGAGATCTTGAAGGCAGGAATCCTAAGGTGTAAATTAATTGAGTGCAAATGTCGCCGAATTGTTCTGGGATGCACATCAAAACGCTCCGCGAATCGCCTTGTCGGAATGAATCCATTAACTTCGTATTCGCGGAACATTTCTCTTCGCTGGGCTTCAGTTAATAAAGCAGGGCGATGATTATTCTGTCGACGATCTACAATACGCCCTTCTTCAGCAAATCGCCTGACCCACAAGGCAACTGTGTCTCGCTAAAAAAAATAACATCTATAACAATAATAGCTATTGCCCGCGACTTCGTCCGCGTGGAGCTCGTTTACACGAGTCCCGAGGGAATAGTGTGGGGTGGATCACCTTTATCATTAGTTTTCGTCCTATTCACAGACCTAATGAATATACACACAAAATTTCATAACAATCGGTCAAGCCGTTTTGGAGGAAACAATGTGACACGAGAATTTTATATATCAGGAAGAAGAGAGAGATAAACCTTCCATATTATTTAATCACTAGCGACCCGCCCTCGCTTTGCTTCGGTTTATATGAGTTTTCTGCAACTCCCGTCTGCAGCATACATAGGGATATAGGGATATAGGGACAGAGAAAGCGACTTTGTTTTATACTAGAATAAATATAGAAGTAACCAACCCACCGATATTAACAACTGTCTTGCTATGGCTCGCAAACTTAGCCCTTCTTGGTGCAAAGTCACAATTGTGTGACGAGTTTCCGTAGAAATTGCTGGTGGCATCTTATTTTCTTAAAATTTGTTAATTTATATATAATACTGACGTCTAAATTTGACCTGTATGTCATTATGACAACGATCCTGCAATATTTCTAAAATACCAGTTGTCAATATTTTAATCACGTTTAACCTATAACCTCCTTGTGATTCGAACTAATCAATCTATTTATCCGTCATCTTTAATATTATGTAGTTCCCGCGGTGTCATGTATTCGTGATTATGTGATTAATCGTGTAATCTCGTGAATGCTCGTAGATGCCATAGTACTGCAAATTTAAATAACTTCACAATGGCATAACAATGTTTCGTTAATGTTGCATGTCATTTTGTTTTTCTATCATACGAAGACGTGCGAATTTCCTTATCTCGATATACGAGTAAAACCGACTGAACCCGATTTGTATTACACGGCTAAAATACGAACAGTGGCAAGTGGCATATCAATTAACGTCCGTGACTGTACCTTTGGAGGTGCAGTATGGGCCGCCCTCGAGGGAATAGATTGACGAAGAACAATCTAAGATATAGAAGAAAAAAAAAGGTCCCGGATTATCGTTCTACTAGTATATTAAAATGTTACGATACGATAAATTAGATACAGACACACAGCGAAGAATATTAACCAATTTTTGGAAATAAGGGGAACATACTCAGCAGTTGGTAAATGTAAACAAATTTACCGAAACCAAAAAAATGCATTACAAAGTATTTTTTACCCCTATCACTACCTAGTAACGTTTCTGATCAACAATGTTTTCATTATGATCCTGTACAAGTCTGCCTCAGAACTTTTTTGAATACTTTGTGTATATCGGATAAAATGGTCCGCACTGCCCATGCAAAATTGAGCCGAGAAGGAATTAGGTACTTTACCTGATGAAAGAGGAAAGCACCATAACCATCTTGTCGTAATATCTGCTGAAATGGTAAAAAGTGTATGTGGCCACGTATCTTCATTTTAACCGGTCCCTTCGCACTATACGCGTGAAAGTAGTAGTAAAGTCTACCTGAATAATAACTTATCCTTCAAAAAATTTTTTTCCTTGTACAAAGAATGGGATCAGCTGCAAAACTATGACAGTAAAGCTCTCACACCACGTCAGTACACTGACATAGTGAATGAGCACATGAAAGTTGCATTCTATATCCCAAAGAAAGACATTTGCGACAAATGTCATGCATTTTCAACGTCTCAGCACAAAGAAGATCAAAAAAAAGCAAGAGAATTTAAAGCAGGTGACAAAATGGTAGTTTTAAAATCACCCAAAATTGTTTGTGGTACATTTGACTTTCAATGTTTTTTTAATTATCCACATGGAGATGTTAGACTGCTGAATTATAAGCGAAAATTATTGATTTATAATTTTATAATTTTCGACTTAGCAAACAAAGAGGGTTTCTGCTATATGTGGACAGAATGCACAGCCAAAAGGGGAGCAAATGAAGTGAGCAACTGTTCACCTTCACAAAAACTCTTATAAGTAGATAAAGTGGCAAAACGGTTTATATTTTGGTCAAATAATAAAGCTACTTTCACATTTATTATTAAATAAGTTTTATATACAAGAAAATTTCAGTTTTTAAAAGAATAACAATAAACAAGTTTTAAGGGGACAAATTCGAAGGAAGTTCTTGGTACGTCTAATAATATGGATACAGTAAACAAAAATTTACTAGCCTGATTTACAACCTTTATTATAAAAAAACATACAAGGAAAGTAAAAAATAAATAAAACTGATAACTAAAACATATCAAAACCCTGCAAATCTCCCGCTCGGGGCAGCGTCCCTAAAATGCTTGCAGCATTACCCCGCTGCACGGCCAGGCTAAGCCGTTGGGCAAAAAAAGAGGTTAAATAATTGCTCAGGTCAAAATATAAATCGAGTTGCGTACTCGACGTATAATGTTCTTGTCACAAAAATATAATGTTGACATTACGCACAGGTTTTTGGAGAAATCATAAAAATCATACACAAAATGGGGTGACAGTGTCCACGCTCTTATTGAAAAAAAGTCTAAAGGGAAATAGTTATTTCGTCCCCTTACTTCTAGAACCGCTTAAAGTACCTTTTAGGCAAAATCAAGTTACGAACATCGTTAGATAGTACTTTCCAATATCTACGTGTTGGTAAAACCCGTTTTTTAATACCATGCTCCGTTCCTGAGATAGCCTCTAGCTTAAAGTAGTTTAACGGCGATTTTTTTAATATTGAACAAGCAAAAGCTACTAAATGGTTGTTATAATCGATATTTTTAAATTTTCAAGAAGAAAAACATTTTATCCTCATTAAAGTGGATTTAGCAGGTTTCATGTTTAAATAAAATACAATTTAGTTACTCTAATAAGATACTAAACATGTGTAATAGTTTTTTGGTGCTAACCATAAGATATAAACGTTTATTTTGCCATCTACAAAAACATTCAAACCAATCGATAATATGTTTTTCCACTTCCTAATTACTCAAAAGTCTAAAATATTAATCAGCAAAAACAACAAAAACATATTATAATGTGTTTTGTTTGCATCTTTTTTGCTTTCGCCGGTAGAATCCGATACAGCAAAAACCGCTTAACGTGCGCGTACGCGCTTCACGCTGTACTCCCTAGTGAGGGCCTGCCCGCTAGGCGCTAACCGCGCGGCGCGGCGCTTAGTCGCGTCTCACCTGTTTGCAAGTGTCGACGCCGATTGCGTGCACGCATGTAATATTTACCTAATAACAGTGATGACAAGGGTTAAAACATGAATTCCCGTACAAAAAAAATGTTAAGCTTGGTGCTTGGAAACAGTGGTTTGCATAAAGGTAAGTAAAAATGACTGTTTCTATTAATTATGTTAAAATTGATAGGTTAGGTAAATCACGAGAACAATATTAAAGCTCCTACTGTTACTGTTACTAAAATCTCACTGAATAAGGCGAACTATTTTAGTCAATGTCATTTAAGACAACGAATTTGCATGTTGAACATATTAATTACGGCAAATCGCGCGGGGCGTTAACCCCAACATACCTAAACAAAAAAGTTTTCGTTATAGATGATGACAACAAGCTATCTTCTGGTGTCAATGAGTCGCCAAGTCACGGACAAATCAACCAAAGGATGGAAGTCGAATGTGAAAACAATTTAGGTAGGTATTACAACTACCTACTTCTTAACTGTTTGCCGCGGATTATAACACGTTCCTACCTACATACTTACCAGTAAATAGGTAAAGGTATGTCACTTAACAAAATTCAATACTACCTATTTCAATTTTAAATGTCTTAGTTTCATATTAAGTATACAAAACAATTTTGAGTAGGTAAGTTTTTGATTGACTCAATTTGATACTATGTAGGTACTTACTTAAATAAATCTTGGAAGACGATTTTAACTTACTTTTCGTTGTTGGAGATACTTGAAATTTTGCATGCTAGTGTGATGCCGATGACAATACAATAATATTATGGTACCAACGAGCTGGTATGGTGATCGAGACGGAAGGTGGCCATCAGAACTCCTCAACGGTTTATAGTAGGTCCATAGAGTTTGGATTCGTTTGAGTCGTCTTTCAATAGCGAGTTTGTTATCAATAGTATAAGTACAGTCGGCAACAATAAAGTGTCAGCAAAATGTTTTTTTTAGGAAAAACTTTTTAGGGTAAAGAATTAGTTATTCTACAGTGTATGTATTAAAATTATTTATTGCACAAAATGAAAAAAGAAAATACAATGTGTACAGAAAAGGGATGTAAGTTAAGTACATAACTTAAAGCTAGTATTATGTTTCAGATAACTGTAATCCAGAGCCGCAGCCGACACTAGCAGTGACAAAGAATAACTTTTTTTTTTTATATCAGTTGGAGGCAAACGAGCATGTAGGTTACCTGATGGGAAGTAAACACCACCGCCCATAAACACCATCAGCTCAAGAAGAGTTGTCGGTGCGTTGCCGGCCAATAAGGGAGATGTAAGCTCTTTTCTTGAAGGCACCCATGTCATAACTGGTGGGAAATACCGCCGAAGGGAGCTCATTCCACAGTTTCACTGTACGAGGCAAAAAGTGCCTAGTGAAACGCACGGTGGAAGAACGCCCTTCATCAAGGTGATGTTGATGGAACCTGGCATTGCGACGAGTAGTTCGGTGGTAGAACTCTGCGGCCGGTAAAAGTTCAAATAATTCATCAGAACACTCCCCGTTGTAAAGCCTATACAGCACGCAAAGTGAACTGACGTCCCTTCGGATAGAGAGGGAATCCAATCGGACGGAGAGCACTGGGTCGTTGACGATTCGAACCGCTCTGCGTTGTATCCGGTCAAGTGGAAGAAGGAGGTATTGGGGTGCCCCAGCCCAGAGATGAGAACAGTACTCCATATGCGGCCGAACCTGAGCCTTATAAAGTTGGAGGCAGTGGTCAGCTGTGAAGTACCGTCTTGCTCTACTAAGCACGCCAAGCCTCCTGGAAGCCAATTTGGCTTTATCTTCCAAATGACTACGGAACTTAACGTCATGAGAAATGTCAACGCCCAGGATTCCGATACTGGGCTTGATGGCGAGGGAAGTGCCTTCGAACTGAGATGTTGTGACGAAAGGGCTTTTCTTGGCTGATAACACGCACAATTGTGTCTTAGTGGGGTTAAATTGGACCAGGCGATGACTCAGTTTCAGACACAAGCTTTGCTCGGCAGTCTTCGGTGTCGGCTCGAGAGAGATTACTCCGGCCAAAGTAGCGCGTGTGACTAGTGCTATCATCTGCATAGCAATGAATGTTACTAATCTGCAACAATATATCGTTGATATGCAGAAGAAACAGCGTAGGGGACAATACACAGCCTTGCGGTACACCAGAATTCACGGGCATGAGTTTCGAGCATGAGCCATCAACTGTTATTTGGATGCTCCTCCCCGTAAGAAAACTGGCTGCCCATTTGCAGAAACTCTCTTGGAGCCCATTAGAAGGCAGCTTCGACAAAAGTGCTTTGTGCCAAACTCGATCAAAGGCCTTCGCTACATCCAAACTAACGGCCAATGCCTCGCCCTTGCTCTCCACGGACTCAGCCCAACAATAAGTGAGGTAAACTAAAAGATCACCAGCTGAACGCCCACGGCGGAAGCCATATTGGTGGTCACTTAATAGCTGATTATCCTCCAGATACCTCAGCAGCTGACGATTAATAACATGTTCCATTATCTTGGAAAACAAGGATGTTAAAGCGATAGGCCGATAATTTGATGGATCTGAGCGAGTACCCTTTTTTGTTTTTTTTTGGTCTACTCCTACGTGTTTTTTACAACCCTAATAAACAATTTTTTAAACCTATGTGACGTTTATTTTAGTTTTAACCTCTAATTTCTCCAGTCAACACCAATGTTTGTCTCAATGTTGCTTTTTATCTAATAAACGTCTTATTAGTAAACATAATTCGATGAAATTTTGTAAACGAATAGTTTTAAGTTTTGAATAGTGCAAACTTTACAAAACATACCGCTATATCTTGTAGAGACGGGGCAGTCGGTAAAATAAGTTACAGTACAAAACATACTAGTAACATATTAGCATTTTAAGTGCACTTAATTCTGAAATATCATATTCTCTACAGCCAAAACCAACTAACTGACTCGTGACTGTAGTATAAATTAAGATAACTGCATAATTAATCACAATTCCCAATATTTTTCTAGTCCAAAGTGAAACTTATATAAGTAAGAAAGTTAAACTTTGAATTAATACTGCCGAAGCCTATTAGTTTAAAAGATACGAATAAATTGACTCTACAGCAAAAACCGCTTATCTGCACCACTTTTTTTACAAAAGCCTCAATTTAAACCATTTGTTTAAAGATTATACTATTTTTTTACTTACAGTTTTGATAACTAATAACCTCTCCTTATAAAATCTATAATATAATTTACTTAGAATTGGGTTTAACTAGACATTTAAACCCTCAAACCTTTAAATGCGTTTTTCTCAAAACTATACTTCATGCAGTTAAGCGGTTCTAGAAGTAAGGGGACGATTTGTTCAACAAGAGAGCAAAGTTGGTTTTTGCTGCGAGTGATGATTTTGAATCCCGAGTAAGCGAAGGTTTCTATTATTGAATCACGAGCGTAGCGAGTGATTCTAGGTTAGAATCCTGAGCGTAGCGAGGGATTCAAAGATACGAGACGTAAAAAACTTTGGTCTCGTGTGAGACATACAACTTTTCACCTCAGCAGCGAGAACAACACAGCGTGAAGCTGGTAGGGCCAACGCAGGTCTTCCGTTGTGACCATTTGGTGAATACACGACTAAATAACGACACGATCGCATATGCATCAATCACAAGCATTTTTGCAAAATACTAATAAAATAAAAAGTGGAAAAAATAAACATGAAACAGATAAAACCTGTCACTCAACTTGATAATGCCGTAGTGCAAACACAACTTTATACAGCTTTATGTAGTCTGTGGCTTTAAAAAAAACCTAACTATAGTCTATTCAGGATAGGATGGGTACGGCACAGATCAAAGAATACAAGTACAGATAGCCAATCTCATAGAGCAAAAGCGTGCCGTCCTAATGTAGGCAATTCTGTAGACAATTTTAGTCCCGTAGTTACACCAGTAGATGCCGTATCTGAGCACCACTGCTATGACGCTGGCAGCCCACCTAATAGTTTTAGTATAATATTAGATATCACCAGATGGCATTGACTTCAAGAAAATAGTTGACTTTAAAAATGATACTTCATTCTTCAAGAACGTTGATAACTTTAAAAATTAATATGTAGTCGCTATAAACCTACGTATCGCATTGTGGTAGCGTTTTATTGATTCCATGGCGCCATCTAGTGACAGTACCCAATAAGACGTAGCAAGCTTGAAAGCTCACAAGTATTGTATGAGATTGATGGAGTAAATATAAATTTTGTTGCATTTATTAAACTTATAAAATTTACCCTTACTTTATGTAGAGTAGTATGTTTTTGATATAATTAAGATACGTTGAATCTATTAAGGTGTACAAATCATTAAGACTACGCCGAGCGTACGCCGGATGTACAGTGGCGCCCTCATTACTTTTATTGTGTTTTCTAATAAACTAAAGTATTTCCTTGGAACCAAACAAAATGTGTTTGTAGCGCAAGTAAAAACACAATTTATGGGATACGTAACAAACTTTAATAACAATTACCCGTTGAGTTATTAACTTAACGAAAAAAAGTGGCCACCTTTTCCCGTTAAGCTGACTAAGTACTCAAAGGGTAATTGTTATTAAAGTTTGTTACGTATCCCATAAATTGTGTTTTTACTTGCGCTACAAACACATTTTGTTTGGTTCCAAGGAAATTCTTTAGTTAATTAGAAAACCCAATAATAGTAATGAGGGCGCCACTGGACGCTCGGCGTTTGCTCGGCGCAGTCTTAAATCTTCACGATGCCTGATTCAAATTTTTCGCTCGATACATGTGACGCCATCTATGAGTTTATTAAAGAAATAATTATGCGTTGTTCGAGTTGGGAGGCCATGGGTACGGCGACATATGACACTTGGCAGATAAAGTGTTGTCGCCTTGTGAAATTGAAAGGATTATTGACGATTATCGATTACGTTTGCTAAGGGAAAATAATCGATTCTTTATGCACTTGCCAATATTTTTTATTTCTTAAAACTATATTGCACACAAATTATGAATGGTGAATTCAGTCATTAAATAAATGTCAGAAGACAATAATTTACACGTAAATTTAAATAAAGCACTAGATGTTCTTTATTTCAATATAATCGTGACGCGAGTGAAGCGATTTGTTAATATGGCGGTTCGATTCGGTCGATGACAGATGTGTTGCCAATCTCTATTAATAGTTCCATTCACGTATCGGAAGATGCAGTGTAATTATTTTATTGACCTATTTTCACTACATAAACACGTAATTTAATGGAACTTGATTATTATATTACGAAAAACGATAAATCTAATTTATTGGAAATAATTTCTTTGCAATATATATTTTTTAAATTTGTTGACAGCTGGATTGGTTAAAACGGCTTTTGCGTAAAATGTAAAACTGTCATGTGTCGCCGTACCCATCCTATTCTGAATAGACTATAGGCCTTGTCTATGGCTATTGGCTATGGCGGACAAATTAACAAAAATTACATCGTCATTTACATTACATTACTTTTTTTTTTAAGTACAATAATCCCGCTATTTTTGAAATGCGTTCTGAAACTGCCCCCGCGGTTTATGTCACGAAATCAAAGATTGTTAAAACGATAACAAAATTATGTAGATACATAACTTCTTATTTTTCATTAATTTTGTCTTCAAAACATTAAATAAAAAAAATGATTTTACCTACTGTATAAAATAGTTATAATAAACACATTTCAAAGTTTAACAGATAGTTTTATTTGCAATTTTACGGTTATGTGTGCATCCGAACGTGCGTTTCTTTTTGGGCCTACTATGTGTGGAATTTGAAAATCGAACTTCGAATCAAGTTGTTTCTATCTCTCGCTTTTTTCCTATCGAAGTGAAAGTGACAGAACAAAGTGAAATTCAATTTTTTCGAATGTTGTGAGTAGCCCCAGCACTGCTCACGGCATTTAAAAAAAATAATTAAAAAGCTACTTTGCCTCTCGCTCGCAGCAAAATTGAATTTTGCTCACTGTTTTTAAGCAGCAAAACCTGCTTGTTTGAGCTGCTGAGGTGAAAACGATTTTTACAAGTCAAAGAGGTCAGGGTAGAAAATGGTGTACCGAATTGTCTTTTCTTAAAGAACGACTTGAAGGGTGAGTAATTTGGCTTAAACACAGTTATCACTACTAGAAGACGTGGGAGAGATCGTATGGTAACCCGCTAACTATTACAGATGTTAAATATAAAGATCTTATTTCTTTATGACAATCGGGGGTGATACCTAAAGAATATCATATATTTTTTTAATTTTAATTACAGTACAAACTTTGGTGATAAGGTTGACCATTCTGATTAGAATATATTTTCTTTTTTGCTTGAAGTTAGTCAGCCAAAACAGTTTTTTTTTCGTAAGTATACCTAAGATTCATTGTTGATAGATACGGTGCAATAAAGAGTTTTTAAGAAGTTTTTCAGTTTAGTAACAGAGCATTTGGAAACATTTTATGTTGTATGGTATGAGTCTGTAGTTTGTTGAGAACTGTTTTGATTTTACCCTAGGCAGTAATCATAAAATAATAAGACTTAATAATTCAAGCAGTGATGATAAAAGTGATTTAAAAGTATGATTTTTAGACAAAAGAAAGTTGTTTTCTGAATAAAGATTTGCATTAACATAACTATACTGATTTAATTTAAGTACTCATACTAAACAGTGTCTTAAAACACTGTGCGTTTATATCGAAACTGGTAACGCCACTAAAATAGAGATATTTTTTGCGGCGTAAATCATCGACACTACCAGTTACGTTAGCTACCGCAGTGCTACTGTCGAAGTAAACAGTGTTGCCAGTACGCAACTCCAATTTAGGACGGTGTGTTATCTGAAAAAGGACCGTTTTGGGCACAAAGGGACAAAAATAAAAATTCAAAACTTCATTTATTTATATACATTTTTTAATTAATTATTAGGTAAAAATAAATCTTTGTTGGCTTATATCTTGGTTATTTTAAAGAAAATATGTTTTTTAAGACTGCGCCGAGCGTCCAGTGGCGCCCTCATTACTTTTATTGTGTTTTCTAATAAACTAAAGTATTTTCTTGAAATTGGACGAAATGTGTTTGTACTACAAATGAAAACACAACTTATAGGGTATATCATATAGTTTAATAACAATTCACCTTCGAGTTATTAACTTAACGAAAAAAAGTGGCCACCTTTTCCCGTTAAGCTGACTACTCAAAGGGTAATTGTTATTAAAGTTTGTTACGTATCCCAAAAATTGTGTTTATACTTGCGCTACAAACACATTTTGTTTGGTTCCAAGGAAATTCGTTAGTTAATTCGAAAACCCAATAACAGTAATGAGGGCGCCACTGGACGCTCGGCGCAGTCTTAACTGTTTGTGACATGAATCAGCTTTTATTGAAGCTGTGAAAAAATCATGAATATTCCCTATTACCCGTAACAAAGCAGCTTCATAGTTTGGAATATATATTTTTTTACACATATTTTATTTTTGCCTTAAGCATGCTGGGTTTGGGCTCGAATTTTTTGAGGCCCCCTGCGTTTGCCACCCCGACGCTCGTAGCCATTAGGGATACAACGGTCACTATTTTTTACGTAGTACTAGGTACGGTACCAAACAAACCAGTCCAAAGATAGATGGTAACACGACACGACTACAGATTAGATTTAAATAAATACATCAGTTTATAACAGCAATGATAAGGTTGGTTGGTACTCCTGTCAATCGTTACTAATTCGTATAGATCCGTTTCGACAGACAGCTTTAATTTAATACAGATACACTTTTATGCTATCAATATATTAAACTGAGCAGGTACTTAGATAGGTATGGTTTTGTTTTGGTGGTCACGAACTTTTTTGGGCGAAACCGTAAAGGGACGGTTACTGAAAAGGGCCGATTAAAGGACGGTGTGGTGATAAAAGGGACGGAAAACCGTCCCTTTTAGGCCGGTCTGGCAACACTGGAAGTAAATAATCGAAGCTGCCATTTTCGATATGACTTTTAAAAATAATACCGGCGTAAAAAATCTAAAGTGGCAGATTCGATACATGTAATTCTCTTTATCACGATGTATGCTATCGAAACTCAAATTTCCAGAAAACTAATATAATTTTCCTTAAAACAAATATGCCGCAAGATAAAAGCTTTTTTTATTAGTTATTATGGATATATAAAATCAATGTAATATTTATATTTTCAGATTTATACCATAAACCAACTTCAAAATGCTGTACTGAAAAGAGCCCAAAATGACTTTCGATGATTTACCTAGGGACCATCGAAAATACCTAATTTTCTAAACCTGTCATTAAAATCTCTGGTTCTCAATAATAAATCATAGGACATTTCCCTTAAAATTATCCTACATACTAAATAAAACCATTTATAATTAATTACTTATATACTAACTTATATATTTAGTTGGTCGTCATTATAGGCAAGAATATCGGTAGGTATCCAAGATCTGGCGATGGTCAATATGTGTAGCAGGATCGTCAGATTCCGTAGAATTTGAAGCAATGTTGTTAAAATGCAGAAAATCAGAAAACGAGTAGTTATAATGTTGCACACCAAACAAACCGAAATTTTATTTCAAAAACAAAAGTTTGTTGAGTTGAGTTTGACAATTTCAACCACAGACTAGCCTACGGGCGGAGGTTCCAAAACGGACATGTATATTAAATCATTCCATTTTTTTAAAGATCTGACATTATCATGTTTATATACAGTTAAAAATTGTCTTAATTTTAATAAGCGTTAAAATAAAACAGAAATAAATAAGACAAAATTCGACATAGACCTACATTATTTATAAATTACTGCATTTCGGACTCATATTATATGCAGTACTATGGTTGATCACAGATTAGACACAACTTACCAATGAAAATCGTGACGTCACTACATTACAGGTCAAATAATGTCAAATGATAAATTAGAAATAACTATTTAATACTAATTTTGTAAAATAATCTGATAACAGGGAATGGTTCTACAACCCTTTTTCTCGAAATGGTTTTTGAATCACTATACATTACAAAATTATGGGATAACCCAATTCTGTGGATCTGTGTGGTCGCCAACAACTAATCCGTTGACAGATTGAGTAGAACTTTAACTTTTTAGCTACTCGACTGATTGTTTCCAAAATCGATATCTGGGGATCTGTGTGGTCACCGACAACGAATCCGTTGTCAGATTGAGAATAATAGCCACCATCTTGAACTTTTACTTATTCAACTGATTGTTGTTGCGGCTACTTTTGGCGAATCCGTTGTCGGTGATCTGATCACTCAGATCCCCAATCGATTTTGGAAACAATCAGTCGAGTAAGTAAAAAGTTCAAGATAGCGACTACTTTTTATCAATTTGTCAACGGATTAGTTGTTGGAGACCACATAGATCCACAGAATTGAGGTCTTCATTAGCAGTTCCGCATAACCAAATCATTCTTTCTGAATGCAAATGCTGGATCTGTTACTAAAAATACCAAAATCACTACTTTGTGATAATGGACCACCTCTGGAGCATATAGGTACCCATACAAACAAAAAATGTAATTTTCAAAATCGGTACCTACACAATTGGCTCGCGTAACAAACACACAAATAAAACAACATACAGTTGTCATACAGAAGAATTGAGAACCTCCTACTTTTTTGATGTCGGTTAAAAATGGTTTGGCTTACTGCCCCGCCGGCGTGTAAAATTAATTTGTCCGTAAATTGCAATTCAAATATTGTCACCTTACTAGAAAGGGACGCAGTAAGCTTTTGTACAGGACTACTGTACAGGCCCGTGGTTTGTGAAGTGGAGTTGCCAGACCAACAATGTTTTTTTACCTCATTTGCCTCATTTCCAATTTTTCAAAAGATGAAACTATGCATAATGTGCATCTAAACGTAATAAGTATGGAAGTTTGACGTTGAAAATCAGCCGCGGCGGAGCTAATACTTAGTGCCGAACCGTGTATCATATCTATCGATTTTCCGACGTAGTATCATACTGTTGTTTATAATTACAATAAAAATAATAAGATTTTAATGATTACCGAATGTAAATAATGCTGCAAAAATCCCAAGTTGCATTGTGAATTGGTGTAGGACAGCACACAGATGCAAAACAGAGCGATATTTATTTTCATTTGTAAGTTATTTAATTTATAAATTTTCCCATACTAAAATGTCATGCCCGATGTCATGCAATATATTTTTGAAAAATGTGAATTACAAGTCACTACTTCGAATGAAGAAGAAATTAAATTCTATGTCATCTTTACTATCGTTAGTTTACATAACAAAAAAATAGGTAATGTGATCTTTTCAAGTTTTCCAAAAAATCAAGAACACCATCTGGCTTAGGTGAATGCGGTTTCGTTGCAAAGTGCGTAGGAAAATTTGGATGTCTAGCAAACATTGCAGGATTTGCAACATCCATTTTGATAAATCGGATTATGTCATCTCAAATCTGGAAGACATTTTTCTTAAATTGAAGAGTACTTACCTACGTTGTCAACATTTTTATTTACAATAATCCATACTAATATAATTTACTTATATGTATGTATAACACAAATAATATATACAGGGTTATTGGCAATTCGACGTATTCCCGTTAGGAGGTGATAGGGGTGACTATTTATATTTATTATTTGCGATAATTTCAACCCCCATATGCATTATTAGTGCAGTCATTGAAGCATTATTGCTCCGAATTTTGTTACTGTGAACCGAATTGCATACAATTTTGGAATTAGGTTCATCTTACCCTTAACTTCAAAAGTGATAATGATTTGAACTCCGCAACCACCCTGGGGGTGGTTGCCACCCCTTCTCGAGGGTGTTTTTCTTTTTCTTCAAAATAACCTCGGATATCGATAGAAGGCCTAATTTTAAGCAAAAAAACGTCTATAAAGTTTTTCGAAAAATCCAATACTTTTCAAGTTATTGGCAATAGAAAATTCGTAATTTTTTCACGTTTTTCATCGGTTTTTTGCAAATATCTTCAAAAATATACGTTTTATCGAACATTTTATTAAGAACAAAATTGTAGCAGGTAAAAAAATTAACAATTTGGTTTTTATAAAGTATTCTAAGTGCAATATTAAGCTAGATATTAAAGATCAAAGCCGTTTTTTATTTTGTCTGAAATTTAATCGATGTGGTCAATGCCATCTAGCGGCGAGCAGATGCATTTTATGCATTCTAATAAAAAAGGCTTTTGTAGTGCTTGAATTAAGCTTTAAAATGAGCACTATTAAAAGTCTTTTGCACGTAAAATAAGTGAGCTGTATTGCAAATAAGAGGAGCATCTAATGTTTTTTCTTTTAAATCAATGGGTTTCATAAGTGCCATTTCCACCAAAATTAAAATTAATTAGTTTCATAGATTGTACCAGTTTGGCTGCTTCAGGACACATATTTTTCAAAAAAGTCACGATTAAATAAAATATAAAAATTTCAAATTCTTAAAACACCCACCTTTTTTTCATAATATCTCAAAAATGACGACAGATACGTATAAAAGTGTAGGGATGAAAAATTTAGGTACTCGTATTTTTCTGTCAAACAAAAAATGACGGAGATATGATTGTTTAAAGAGCGCGTGGCAGCGCAATCACAGCCTCTCTTAAGCCCTTTAACCCTTCACCGTTTTAGAAAAAGGTTTTTTACTATATATTGCAATGAAGGATGTTGTAGCTCTCTTAATTACCTTTACAATGGTTTTTTTATAAATTGTGATAGCATGAAAATTGAAGGAGTTATGGTCCAAAAACTTATCATATTTTTTTCTACTTAGTAACTGAAAATTTCGGAGTGTGAATATTTGGAGCAATGTGAAAGTACGCAGTATAATAGAGACCCAAAACTATTGTAATGTGTATATATATACATAATATGGCTCATATATTTTGGAAACGTAGGCATGAATACATACCAACGTTCTTATAATGGGTAAGGCCGCAAATTTTGACGAATTTGGACGTTTAAAATTTAACATGCTCATATAAAAAAAATGGTAGCAGTAATCATATATATTTACCGTTTTAATTTAGGGGTAGTTTTAAGGGTAGAAAAGCTTAAGAATATGATAATCATTTTCGAGAGTGTGGAATAATATTTAAATCCTTTTAATTTTATGAAAAAAAAAAATAACAATTTTTTATCAAGGGGTACTTTTCAAGGGTTGAAAGGGGGTTAAAAATTTGATAATTATTATAGAGAATATAAAATATTACTTACTCTATATTTACATCTTTTTATGGCATACCAAAGTATTTTTTTGTGATTTTTTCAATTTAGGGGTTGTTTGCAAGGGTTGTAAGATTTTCAAGGGGTTGAAAATGACTTTAATATGAGGTAATTGTGTTAGAAAACACTTTACAATTTCACCACTTCCTATTAGACATGTTTTCTAGCGATAAAATGGCTCAATGTCAATTTTTCCATTAAGGGGTTGTTTACACCCCTTAAAAATAATAGGCGGAGTTCAGATCATTTTCACTTTTGAAGTTAAGGGTAAGATGAGCCTAATTCCAAAATTTCATGCAAATCGGTTAGGTAAGACCGTATTTTTCGCTTCAATGACTGCACGCAAAAGTGAACCATTTAAGAGTTGTTATGGTTTTTAGCTTTTTTGAAAATAAGTCAAAAGTGCAACATCAAAAAATTATTAAAAAAAGTATCAACTTAAATCTGTTTCTTTCTTCTGATTTATAAAAAGGATGAAACGCTGGTTATTTGTCAATATTAAAACAACACTTTGATGAAAATGATATTCTTTCAATATTTTTTCAAGATTGCATTCCACTAAAATGCCTTAAAAACAAAAAAATCGTTATGAAACTTGGCTTGCAGATTATTTTAAAAACATAACCGTTTTCTTAGCTCTCTCCAATAATGCATAAATTGAAATCAATACCCAATGCAAATAAAACAAAAAATACAAATTTAAAATAAAATTTAGAACCAGGAACAGTTTAGTAGTAACAGAGCGACTGATTGACGTGTTTTTTTATGTGAATAGGTATAGTTGATGGTCTGGAGAGTGACACATGCAACTTTTTATCTCTTTATAACCTCCCACTCCCCTAAAATAGGGGGTGGAAGTTTGTATGTAGCTTTTAATGTAGAAAGCTAAACATTGGTATGCGGACTCTTTGATACTAATGAAAGATACGTGCATCGTTTTTTTTTTGGAAATCTTCCCATAAGTCCCTAGAAAAGGGGGTGAAAGTTTGTGTGGGACTTCACTTTTAAAGATAGAACATTTCCCCCCTAAAAAGAAGGGGGTGGATGATTGTACGAGACTTTCCGCAGTTTTCAAGGTGGAAAGCTGAAAATTAGTATAGCTACAGGATAAAAATAAAGTATGAAGACTGTTCCTATTCAGAATGCCAATGACAATAACAAGTACACCGGCTGTAATTGTCTTTAGATAGAGGATGAAATAGTGATGAGAATAGTATTACCTCTAAAAAGGTTGAATATAATATTCCTCATCATCATCGTGTTATTATGCTGGGTGCGACAGAGACCAAAACCTTTCTTATCAATCAAATGCTGTATTAAATCTATCAACCATCACTACATTTTCATGTCAAATATACCTATATATTTCGAAAAAATACCTAAATGTTTATGACAGGCTTGTCAGTGTCATCACAGATTATAGGATATGTGAGTGTCATGCCGTCATGGTATTTACACGGAGAGTGCTTTTCATCAAAAAATACAAGATTAAATGGACATTTGTTGTTTTGCAGAAGGTTTGCAGTCAGTCATGTGCGGTTTATCAATAATATTGGCTACAAGCTGTGTTATACACAGAAGAAAAAGATGGTACGCTTGAAATTTAGCTTCACGGATCTATGTTTTCCTACATCTATGGATTGCGCCGACTTCAATCACAGCCACAGACGATCAATAAGATTGGGCAAATAGACATCAGTGTGATTGCACAAAAATATTGATCATCTTTAGGCTGCCTTAGCGAGGAAAACCTGTTTTGTTAGTGATACTTTCTTATCTTTAGTAATATTGAGTAATGTTATAGAAACGTAGTGATTATTTTATCTTTGGTTAATGTTAAATTTCGAGAGTTTCGCAAACGAAAGCAGTCCACAAAATTTTGACGAAACTTTATTATGGCAACATTTTGGGACCGTCAGAATTGTCACATTGGTCATTGATTGAAGTTTTGTATTTACTCGAATATTTAGACATATACTATAATCTGTGCTCGAATCGATTAATTTTCGGTAGTAGGGGGTCCAATTATTTAATATTTGTAAATTATTTTATCGTTGATTTTGGTTCGCAAACCCAGGGCAGTTTTGTGGGACACCTTGTTACATTGATGAAGAACTTGCGTTGAATAAAATAACAGTGAAAAGATGGTTCCAAATTAGTTAGCGGTCAATCACGCTCTCGATGCTCGCCATCTTCAAGGGTCATTAAGACTATGACTTCGACGACAGGACAGGATTCACCGTACAACGGTGCTTATATATACTTGACTTGACATTGGCAAAATTACGTTATTATGTAGATGCCATTAAATAAATAAATAATAATAATAATAATTTTCCGTATACGTGCATCATATTTTCGTTGGCTTTATTAAAAATTATGTCGAAAACAATCTAAAGTGCGATGAAAAAGTGATATGCGGAAAAAATACGACAATTAGAATAAATCTATTCACTTTTAGGTTAGTTTTATGAAAAGATATTGATATTTTTCGACTATTTTCAACAATCTTGTAATAGTTCTCACAGTGTATTGGTTTTTTCTTGGTTACTTAGAAAAGATGACAGGTATTCTTACTACCTCAACTGTTTTAGACTTCAAAGTTTACCCTTGAGAACAATACATGAAAAGAGACTAGAAGGTCAACAGATTATTTACCTCAATGAAACATATGTATAAGGGTGAGGACCAAAAAGTTGGACCGCAGTAAGCGCAGTTAACCATACAAACAACAAAGTCGAAACAAGTTCTGTTGTGCGACAAAAAGTATCCCTAGAATTATATGGCTAACTTTTGTGTCACAATGGAAGTTTCATAGAAAATTTTATTGATTGAGTTAACATGACCAACTTTTTGGTCCTTACCAATTAACCATTTGTATATCAGAATTATAAAACGAAGAAATCGTGACAAGGACCCTCAACTAGAGCATGGATAGCGGTATTCAATACCATCAAAAAACTGGAATATCAGCATATATTAAAATATTCACAAACTACCGATATTTTGCTATTACCGGTATGTCGTTTTAAATAGCTATTCCCGTCCATCTGTTGCATAAAATTTTACTTAAAATTTGTACAGTAAGTTAAGAATGCACTATATATTTCTCATAGAGGAGATTCTAAATATTGGCGATGAATTATTGAGCTTATTTGAAATTATGACTAGTATTTCTAATAACAGATTATGGTTACCTATAAGAAATAAATCTTGATTTTGACTTGGCAGTTAAAATCATCGCTGAAAGCAGGCGTTTTTTTTTAAATTTATCTTGTTCTGCTTTGGGTGTTTCTAATAAAATATATATACGTTTTTTGAATATTCAATTAAGATACTCACATGTACAAAAATAATTCGAAGTGTAAATACAAGAATTATATTGAATGAATGTACTGTGATTTATAATAAGTTACTATACATATATTTGCTACGCATGAGCTGATTTATTATTTTTAGAGCAATCTAGGTCAATTGAAAAACCATTTGATTTTTAACATTTATGTCTTTTTTGTATGAATATAAAAAATATATTTATAAAATTAATATCAAAAAAATACCAGTATTGAAAATATCCCTGATATTAGATGCTCTACCCTCAATTAGCAGTATCACCAGCAATATACAGAATCATTGTTAGTATACAGCACAAAATTGAAATCAGCTGCCTACCATGATGATATGAATACTACCAACTTTATGAAATGGCTAGAAAAAATGCTGATATTGTTTAAACTTTTTGAACTAAGCTCTTCCACTTACCTGTAAACACTATGGTCATTGTATCTATACAATCTTAGAAGGCCGGTTGTAAAATGCAATAGAAAATTGCCTGCCATTATTCTATTACTGTATTTTGTAGAGTATTGTCTAAAAAAATAGGGTCTGTAATCTATGATGTTACCCTTCCAAGGTTGTTATTATCTGCTTTAACTGCGAGCTTGTTGTCCTAATTTGTATTCGTATTTGGTTAACTACACTATGGCTTTGTATTCTTAAGTGGATAAGCTCAGTAGAAAAAGTTTAAACTATACCAAATCTAGACACGCGGTAGCGTGTCAAGCCAAGTTCAAGCTAACAGAACTGGCGAGCAGCACCGTGTGTAATATTACACGAACCATTTGGAGCCACTTTTGACTCCTTAATAACTCAAAATCTATTTAACATAGAAACATGAAATTTGGTATATGTATTAGAACCCCTATGAATAACTAGAATCCGAAATTTCATATATATAGGTAAAACGGTTATTGAAATATGAACGTGTAAAAATCGGCATTTTTATCACCTAACTATTGACTTATTGACTGACCTATAGATCAAAACTTTAACCCAGTTCCAGATGACCTAGAAACTTCAAATTTGGCATCCAGATAGGTAGTTGGGTGAACACAAAGAAAAAAGTCAGAAACTAGTAAATTTTCATCATCACTTCACTATCACTATCACTACATCACTACATATTATAAAACAAAGTCGCTTCCCGCTGTCTGTCCCTATGTATGCTTAGATCTTTAAAACTACGCAACGGATTTTGATGCGGTTTTTTTTAATAGATAGAGTGATTCAAGAGGAAGGTTTTCATGTATAATAAACTTTGTTTTATGTACGGGTGTTACCTAAAACTCACATAAACCGAAGCGAAGCGAGGGCGGGTCGCTAGTTTTATTATAATTTTTCAATTAATTGATGATTTTATGAAAACGGGTCACTTTCTATGGAAACTCTATACAAAGTGACCCGTTTTCATTGCTCTTGACTATTAGGAACACTTACTTTAAAAATAATCAGAAAACGTATAAAAAAAATTGCAGATAATGAATAAAAATCTAATATTTCAAACGTTCAAGAAAATGTAGAAAATAGCACAAAAAATAAAATCATACAGCGTAAACGCAGGAAGACAAATTAATTTCATATATAACTTACTCTTGAGTAATGAATAATAATAAAATCTGTACAAAAAGTAATGATATCCCACCAATAGATTAGTTAAATTAAAATCCCACCAAAAACATAAATGTGAAAAAAGGAGCCAAGTTCGATATTAAGAATAAGCGTGGTTGTCAATTTCGCTGACAAAAGAATTGAGATCTAAATGGGTGCCAAGTTTAGTAGGAAATCCTAAAATAAAATGTTTTCTTAAGAACATACAATTTCTTATTTTTTCTACTACAACAATGTTTGCTATATAAAAGTATAACTTCTTTAATTTGAACACTAATTATTTACACAAAGCAGATAACTTAGGATAAATTGATGCTCAAGATTTGACTAGGCTAGTTTTTACATACCTACAAGATATCTGTTATTTGGCTAATCAAATTATCATCTTTATGTTATACGTAAGTAACTGTTTACGAGGGGCGTTCAATAAATTCTCGGTATGAGAAGAAAAACAAAAGCATACGATTACTGTTTTATTTTTATTTTTCTACATATTCCCTCCTTATGTTTATACACTTATAAGATCTGTCAATTAGTTTTTTTAACCCCTCATAAAAATATTTTTTGTCTTTGGTGTCAAAATGCTCTACCATCGCTGCCTTCAACGCTTCATCATTAGAAAATCGATGTCCACGAACATCCTTTTTAAGGTTGGGAAACAAAAAGTAGTCGCTGGGGGTCAAGTCTGGACTGTACGGCGGGTGGGTAATAGTTTCGAACCCAGATTCAAGAACAGCAGCCTTGGCAACATGAGCAGTATGCACAGGGGCGTTGTCATGAAGAAGCAGCACTCCTCTGGTAAATTTTCCCCTCCTCTTATCTTTGATCGCTTCCCGTAATTGGCGTAAAATGTGAGCGTAGTACTCTCCTGTACCATTTAAACCCTTTTCTTTATAGTCCATTAATAATATCCCTTCACAATCCCAGAATATTGTCGCCATGATCTTGCCAGCTGAAGGGACGACTGAATTTCTTGGGATGAGGTGTTCCTTTAACGTGCCACTGCATCGACTCTTGTTTGCTCTCAGGGTCATAATAATGAACCCAAGTTTCATCTCCGGTAACAATTTTTTGGAGCAAACCATCGGGGTTTTCACCACACAGCTCAAAGAAGTCAAAACAACAAGCAACACGCGTATGCTTCTGAAACGGTGTCAACATTCGTGGTACCCATCTTGCACTGACTTTAGACATGTTAAGATGATCGTGGATAATATCATGTATTGTACCAATAGAAATATTGTTTTTTTGTGCTATAGACCTAACCTTTACTCGACCATCGTCCAGTATAATTTTCTCCACTTTTTGAATGTTTTCTGGTGAAGTAGCTTCAACAGGCCGACTAGGTCTAGGGTCATCTTCTATGCTCTCCCTCCCACGCTTAAATTCGTTTGCCCACTTTTGGACAGTAGATAATGAAGGAGCGGACTCACGGTAAACTAAATCCATTTCTTCTTTAATAGGCTTTTGATTTTTTCCCTGTTTAGTCAAGAATTTTATCACGGCTCGATGCTCCAATTTAATTAACATTGTAATATCGCTCATGGTGATCACGTTTGTTCAGCAGTAGCAGAAAAACAAAAGAATGTGTAGGCTTCAAATTTACTTTTTTTTACTGTCAATGAATGACTTAGCGGCCAGTATTAAGAAGTTTACTAAAAAGGTTTGTAAGATACTAATACCGAGAACTTATTGATATCTTGTAGGTATGTAAAAACTAGCCAAGTCAAATCTTGAGCATCAATTTATCCTAAGTTATCTGCTTTGTGTAAATAATTAGCAAACCCCGAAGTTGCGGTGGCAATAACGTCAATTAACTAGGGACTTCCTTGCGATATAAAATTTATCGATAACTGAATGCTTATTTGGAAGTGACACTTCATATTAGCTGTAAAGTTTACCTACAGAATAATTGAAAATTAACTAAAATGTGATGATCACTACCCGTCAATGTTACCTATATAGGAGTTTTTAGGACATTAGTAGGAATTTTAAAATTCAAATAAAAATCAACCTTTACAACTAAATTTTTATTTCATCAATTTCCATGCAAAGTAAACTAAAACCTAGAAGTACATAAACATCATTACATTATTTTCATTTAATCAATATGAACCTTATATTAGTAATAAGTAACAAAGTATTTTATCTTGTGTTTAATACTTCAAATATCATACAAATTGTTACGCATTGTTTCCAAATAGATGGGAGAACGAAATCTATTATTAATAATTTATAAGTTACGGTCTTACGGTGTATGGAAATTCGGCCTTATCACATAATATCAAAACACAACAACCATGAGTAATAAACAAACGTACCTATATTATGACCTTATCAACATATAAGACTACAATAAGTCAGATTTATTGGGAACGAAAAATTGACTTTCTCTGTCATATTTTAAACATAAGTATATTTATAATCGGTGAGTTTCCTTTGGACGCATGATATGATACACGACAAATGAATACACAAGCTGATTACTACACTGATGCAAGCTTTATATTATACGCCACTTTGCTTATAAATGTAGTACCTTGAAATCGTGAGAATCGATTTTCTACCGATATCGTATCAGTACCCTTACCATGAGGTACAATTAACGTACTCGCTAGCAAGTGATAGCTCTATCCCTCGCAGACCTCGCAAGTATTCTTATAGAGTGCGAGGGACAGAGCATTCGACTCGCTACCGAGTACGGTAATTGTAACTCATGGTAAGGATACAGTTATCAGTTGGTGTAATACCATAGTCCTTTTAATGTCAAATGACTTGTGTCAAATGGAACTGTTAGAGGTCACAGTCTATAAGAAACCCTTTTTATAAGGATTTAAACATCACTACCTTGCAAACAGAGCACTTTAGTTCATTTTTATATGTTTGCAGACCAAAAAAATAATAGTACGTAGCGAAACAATCGTGGCACCGGTCTCGTACACGGACGTAATTTTTGGTCAAATGTTCTTCCATAATATCAATCGCATTGAAAAAGATATCTCGTTTTAGTTGAAGTGGCAAGTCCACACCGGATATATTTTCCTTCAAAACGACCATCTAAAAATAGGAAAAAAAATTAAAATACTTTCAAATCTCCTTATTAAATAACTAATATATTGAAACGATAAACTTTACGTAATTTTAATGGCAGGATTCTTACTAGGTCTAATAATCTTAATGGTTCTAATGTTTCTTGAATGTCATCGTCTTCGTGAATATGATTGTCATACACGTAATCAATGAACTTCTTGATTAATGTAGAGACAATCACTTTTTGAGACAATTCATATAACGTAATATTAATCATTTTTAATATTTAGAGGGCACAGTAATATTTTTAAATAATAAATATACATGCACAATAATGTTTAAACAAAATCTGACACTTGACAGATCTTTTTCTTCTGATATGATTTGTTCTTGTACAAAAAGGTTGAATTGTTTCAATTAATTCTATTTTCATAATAACAAATTAATATCTTTTCAGCATTTTCTGGTGTAAGACTTCTACGTCTTGGAGAAAATATCCATTTTAAATAGCTGAATGATTTTTCAACCTCGACCGATGTAATGGGTGCAAAATTAAAATTTTTAAAATGCTTCATTGTTGCTAATCTGTTTCCTGGCGATATTTCAACATCCTCGCCATTATTTAAATTATTTATTTTAACCATAGTATTAAATCCAATATTCTTCTTTATAATTTGATTAAATTTATCATAAACGATTCTACCTTTATTGTGTAAAAATACTGTCGACAGCTTTCTTTTTAAGTTATTCACTATGTTAATACTTGTGTCTAGTGTCAAAATTGGGGATTGCAGTGCTGTAATAGATGTTTGAAGCGTACATAAACGTTCAGCAATGAATTTTAGATCCTCATGTATATCAGGTGCATTAAATGAAGTTTTGGCTTTACGAATTGATGAACAACCAGATTCATTGAATGTATCAATTACTTCTTTAATTTCATTATGGTATTTAAAATAGTAATGTGCAGCTTCCAACCATGTGCCCCATCTGATAATTGTTGGTTATGGTGGTAGTGGGATATTAGGTAACAACCTTTTAAACGTGTTAATCCTTTTTGGTGACTTGAGGAACACCTTTTTCACACTAGATATCAAATCATTGACGCGAGGAAATAAACGCCGCACTTGTTCTGCAACCCTGTTAATACCGTGTGCTAGACATGTCACGTGGGTCATGTTACAGAAAACGCGGCTTAAATTTTTCCCAGCTTTAACCATATAAGGCACGCCATCGGTTAACAACAGTAAAACTTTGTGAGACTGGTTTGCACCCAATACATTTTGGAGAGACTCTGTAACTAATTGCGTTATTGTATCACTATTTGTACAACGCAACGCCTTACTTGCAATTAAATGTGGCCTGCTCGGTTCGTCTTCAAGTTTACCAACTAAAACATTTGCAATTTGTTCTCCTTTCGCATTAGTCGTTTCGTCAACGGTCACATATATATATTTGTTTGTAATTTCAGAGTATATATTTTGCATGGATTCGATATACACTTTCGGAAGATAATGCTGTCTTATATATGATTCCGAAGGTACGGACGAATTCTTGTATTCTCCGTTGATACAGTTCTGTATAAATAAACAAAAATTTGGATTATCCAATTGATGCCATGCAATGTTACATGTTACCAAGAATTTTGTTAATTCCATATAAAACGAACGATTTTTCATGTGGCTGCCTTTAATGTGTGTTTCACTATTCAAATGCTTCTTGACATTATATTTCTTAGCTACGAGGCTTATCTCACATTTAGTACAAAATATCTTAGATCCACGTATGCGTAAATCCGGAGAGTTTTTTAGCCAAGAACTTAATAAATTTTCACGACACTGTTTTCTAGGTGGCATTTTACGCGTAAAATTAATTCCATCGATTCTCTGACAAGATTGTCATATTATGTCAACGCCACGTCTATACCTACATCCATAAAGTATGAAAACCGTTATCTTCTTTAATCGACCTTTACGGACTTCAATCTTCATACTGTATAAATGATACAGTTTAATAGGTATTGCAAGTTGCATTAATAACATACGTCATCTCATAGTCATCATAACATACCTAACTATTGTCATAAGAAAGTCCAATTTATCGATGAAATAATATCGCGTGGAAGTCCCTAGCAAAATTTTATTCGTGCCACCGCAACTCCGGGGTTTGAAATTAGTGTTCAAATTAAAGAAGTTATACTTTTATATAGCAAACATTGTAGTAGAAAAAATAAGAAATTGTATGTTCTTAAGAAAACATTTTATTTTAGGATTTCCTACTAAACTTGGCACCCATTTAGATCTCAATTCTTTTGTCGGCGAAATTGACAACCACGCTTATTCTTAATATCGAACTTGGCACCTTTTTTCACATTTATGTTTTTGGTGGGATTTTAATTTAACTAATCTACTAACTAACTAAATTTAATTTTCATTTTTATCACACAGAAAATTTCCTAATCCCATTTTGGACTGTAATACATTTTGGACTGTACTAGAGAAAATAAATTTCGGGGTATTAACCGCTACAGTAAAAAATGGGATTAGGAAATTATCCGTGTGGTAAAAATGAAAAACGAATGGAAATAAAAATACTGAAGAAAATAAATTTCAGGGTACTAACCGCTACAGTCGCCGTATTGCTATTTCTGTGTCCTCTGAAAAAACTAAAAATGAAAAAAAAAAAAGAATTTAAAAAAACCTTGACTCAAAACAGTCTTAAAGAAAAACCTCAAAAAAGTAACAAATATTAAGTATTGGCCCTATTAGTTTCATTATAAGTAAAGACAGTATCGTCACTACATAGTATAAAACAAAGTCGCTTCCCGTTGTCTGTCCCTATGTATGCTTAGATCTTTAAAACTACGCAACGGATTTTGATGCGGTTTTTTTTAAAAGATAGAGTGATTCAAGAGGAAGGTTTATATGTATATATTTTTTTATTTTATGTACTGGTGTTACAGAAAACTCATATAAACCGAAGCGAAGCGAGGGCGGGTCACTAGTTTAGTATAAATGCATACAAAACATAGTCTAACTTTTGACATCCGTATTATTTTGAATTACAATGTTGTGAGGATAGAATCTGAAGGTGTTTTTTAACCATTTCATCTGATATAATATGGGTAACTTTTGTGTCTTAGAGACTATGACGCTTTCAAAATCGTCCCTCCAATATATTTCGGACAAGTATTTCAGCAACTCCTTAAGTACAATTTTAAAATGCAATAGGTTGATATGCAGCTAAAACATGTTAAGTAAGTGTCCCCTTCATGTTTACCAGAATGAGCATCCTCAGAATAAATATGATATATTTACTTTCACACAAAAGCTACTTTTTACGTAATGTTTTGGTCTCCCATCAATATCTGGTGAGAACGGGAGGAGGGAGACTAGGGTGGAGGCTCCAGTAAATGAACGGTTAAGCGGTTACGCGTATTCAAAAAATAGTTTTGTTAAGAAAATAATTTTTAATAAAAATCTTGACTATCAATATCACTTAAGAATCTATTTACCTTGATAGACGCATTTTTTGATATTTTACATATTTGCACAATTTGACGAAATTCTACTATTTAGGTGAAAAAATGGAAAAATACCCAAAACCCCCAGAAATTCTAGTTTATGAACGAAATAAAACCAGTGAATGAACTACCTTTATTGTATTGGTTTATTAAAGTTCATTCACTGGTTTCTTAACTCTAGTGAATGAACTATAATTATTGTCCCTAGTTCACTTACTAGATTTTCAAATACAATGAATGAACCTACGTTATAAAGTATTTTTTATACTGTTCGAACACTAGATACAAGATTGACAATCTATTTGTGGTTTCATTTCTGTAATTGCAATCTTAATCCAACCAGTCAAATGATAGAAATCGCTTAAAGAGAATATTTATGTGATTCTAGTGAATGAACACTCCCGTTTTTTCACTGGGTTTATGTGTTTATAGAGCTTCAGTTATAGAACACCTGTTATTTAGAATAAATTGCGACAAGTATATACTGATCACCTCGTAAAAAGTTCATGTAACCTATCCCAATCTACAATAAACTCGCAAAATTTATAAAAACTACGTATGAAAGGTACAGGATAACAAATAATCATAACGTGACACACCTGACTCCTTAATTCTGGCCCAAACAAAGAAAAAACACATCCACATCGACTACTTCTCTCAACCGCCATGCTGTCACTGATGCTTCAGAGTTGAAAAATATGTTGCCAACATTTTCTTAATAATGTTGCGAACCGAAAAAAAATATCATGATATGGAAGAAATTCACAGAATATTTATTTTTGAGAAAAACGTGTCTAAAAAGTACGTTTTGTTCATTCACTGGAACCGTTCATTTACTGAAGCCTCCACCCTAACCAAAGGTCTCAGCCAGACACCGAAGCAGAATGAACAATCGTGGCGTCTAACCATCGGTAAAACACGTCGATAGAAACGCATCTTAATACTTATAATAGATGTCAAAGTCGGAGTTGTAATGAGTAATATGCCGTATTCTCAAAATGGCCACCGCCCATCGCCATCCATGCCATTTTTTTAACAAAAAGAAATTAAAGACAATGCTCAAATGTATAACTATTAGGTAGGCTGCCAGCGTCGTAGCAGTGGTGCTCAGATACGGCATCTACTGGTCTAATTACGGGACTAAAATTGCCTACAGAATTGCCTACATTAGGACGGCATGCTTTTGCTCTATCAGATTGGGTATCTGTACTTGTATTCTTTGATTTGTGTCTTGTTACAAGCAAAGAGCTAAGAGTAAATCGTGATATGGTTTCCTCGTATCTCGTAGACGCAATTTTCGTAACTGCATAAACCTCGAAATACATAATAGTACATTGTGTATTAAGGGGGGTAAAGAAAGAATTACAAACGAGAGAGGCTTTAATGACTCGAGCTTTGTATTTCCTTTACCACCCGTGTAACATACAATGTTTTTCATCACAATTGCGAGGAAATGAAATAAAATCAGACAAAAGATCATATTTTTAACTTATTAGCGGCAGAGAAATTTTACTGTTGACGGACATGATTTATGTTCGTTTTTCACAAGTTGAGATCCTTTCGGGCTCTTAGGTCCAGTTCCTGTTATGCCCAGTTATTTCTAAAGTCTATTGCTTCGAATGTCCATTCCTTGAATGTCTAACTTCTGGAACGTCCATTCCGTGAATGTCTAACTTCCGGAACGTCCAATTCCGTGAATGTCTAACTTTTGGAACGTCCATTCCGTGAATGTCTAACTTCTGGAACGTCCAATTCTGTAAATGTCTAACTTCTTGGATGTCCATTCCGTGAATAAATTTCTGTTTGGATCAATGGTCGATCCTTTCGACAAATAATGCCAAAAACGCCAAATGCCACTTTGTCATTTTGCGTAATGAATAAAATTTCCACGCATAATACCATATACGCATAGTACCATATACGCAGAATACCAAATACGCATAATATCAAATCCCATCAAAAACATACATGTGAAAATGCAAGCCAAGTTCAATGTTAAGAATATGCAATGCGTGTTTATCGACTTCACTGACAAAAAAAATGAGATCTAGATGGGTGCCAAGTTCCGTAGATAATCCTGATATTTATTTATTAAGAACATACCTACAACATTCTAAAATAAATTAAAAACACAATTTCTTATTTTTTCTGCTACAACAATATTTGCTATTAAGTATAACTTCTTATATTTCAACACCCAAATTATTTACACAAAGCAAATAACTTAGGATAAAGTGAAGCTTAAAATCTGACTTGGCTAGTTTTCATATTTGTTATAAATACGCAAGTTACTGTATTTTTATATTGTATGGTCATATTTTACTCTTCGAAATAATTGACTTGCTGGTAAAAAACTAGCCAAGTCAGATTTTAAGCTTCAGTTTATCCTAAGTTATTTGCTTTGTGTAAATAATTTGGGTGTTGAAATACAAGAAGTTATACTTAATAGCAAATATTGTTGTAGCAGAAAAAATAAGAAATTGTGTTTTTAATTTATTTTAGAATGTTGTAGGTATGTTCTTAATAAATAAATATCAGGATTATCTACGGAACTTGGCACCCATCTAGATCTCATTTTTTTTGTCAGTGAAGTCGATAAACACGCATTGCATATTCTTAACATTGAACTTGGCTTGCATTTTCACATGTATGTTTTTGATGGGATAAATAAATATCAGGATTATCTACGGAACTTGGCACCCATCTAGATCTCATTTTTTTTGTCAGTGAAGTCGATAAACACGCATTGCATATTCTTAACATTGAACTTGGCTTGCATTTTCACATGTATGTTTTTGATGGGATAAATAAATATCAGGATTATCTACGGAACTTGGCACCCATCTAGATCTCATTTTTTTTGTCAGTGAAGTCGATAAACACGCATTGCATATTCTTAACATTGAACTTGGCTTGCATTTTCACATGTATGTTTTTGATGGGATATCATTTATTTTTGTCAAATAAGTTGGCATGCGTTTCAATAAACAAACATTAAATAATATTCATAAAATCTCGCGTTTCCTGCGTTTACGCACTGGTCTTTTTTCGCTGTCATTTTCTAAATTGTCCTGTACGTTTGAAACGAGTCGAGAGCGCGGCGCGGGAGGCGATAAGCGCGTTGCTATTTCATTTCATTCATTCATAGTGTGTCATCTCATGACCTCATGTATCTTAAAAATCATGCTTTGAGATAATGGAGTTTAACGCGAATTTAAATGTAGTTAATACAGGTGATACAGAGAGCGGATATTTTATTACCTATTATGAAATGAGGTGAATAAAAACGGGACGGAATGAAAATATTAAGTCCGCAGGAAGCTCGGTTGAATTTCACCCTCCCATACAAACGTAGTTAGTTCTGGTATGTTCTCAGTTTAATAAAAACTACGTGTTGGATTGTTGTGAAACTTTGATTAAGTATCTCTGTCTGCCTCAATAGCAATCTAGCAAGTCGTTTTAAAATGAGAGCGAAACTATGTTTGTATGGAGACCCCAGCTTCCCGCGCACTCTTTTAAACGATATACCTACCTACATTTTATTCAAATAAAAGAAGTTGTGCAAGACCGCTCTCACATTATTTGGTACTTTTTAGTAGTGTTTTGCTTTGCTTAGTGCTTTTGCACTCGTATATTGTTGAGCAACCATAATTATTTATTATTTGAAGTAAGTATAGGTAGGTAAGTATTCTAGCAAGTCGTTTAAAAATGAGAGCAAATTTACATTTGTATGGAGAACCCAGTTTCCTGTGGACTCTTAAACCATACATATTCTATTCGAATAAAAGAAGATGTGCATGACCTCTCTGTCATAAATAGCTTCCTACTAATAATAATTAAAAAACATAATTATTGCTGAGCAACCATATTAATGAATTCAAGTAATCGATAAATCGAATCGCAGCCCATGAAATACTAATAATTACTGAGTAGTTCCGGTGAATCTGTGATCTTCATTCATCATCATCAGTTTTACTTCACCAAATAGTGCTTTTCAAAAGCATAATGCACGAGTTAATATATGTATGCTATATACTCGTATATATATACAAAATACCCAAATCGATATAGCTATACCCAAATTATTTGAAGAGTTCCCTCAATTTCTCCAGGACCCCATCATCAGATTCTGACCTGGTGACATTGGGACCAATCAGACAGTGTGCCCTTTCAAACAAAAGAAGAATTTTTCAAATCGGTTAATAAATGACGGAGTTCTGAGGTAACTAGCATAAATAATAAAATAAAATAATAATAATAATAAAAATTATAAAATCACTGTTTTCAGATTTTTTTATTTGTATACGCATAATTACCCATCTGTATGCCAAATTTCAACCTTCTAGGTCACCTGGAAGTGGGTTAGGTTTTTGATGATTAGTCAGTCAGTCAGTCAGTCAGTCAGTGGTAAAAAAGCCGATTTTTAGACGTTTATATCTCAATAACCGTTTCACTTTTATTTATGAAATTTAGGGTTCTAGTTGATCTAAAGGGTTTTAATACATATACCAAATTTCATGTTTTTATGTTAAGTAGATTTGGAGTTATTGAGGGGTCAAAAGTGGCTCCAAACGGTTCGTGTAAATAACACACGGCTGCGCTCGCCAGTTCCTTTTTCTTGAACTTGTCTGGACACGCTGCCGCGTGTCTAGATACGCAGAATGCCAAAAACGCAAACCGCCACTATGTCGTTTTGCGTAATGAAAAACAAAATCCACGCATAATACCATATCGGCTTTTGACCTTTCGTAACATAGTACCAACTATGCAAAGTGCCATTTGGTGTTTCGCAAAATGTATTTTTTTACACGCAAAACGCTAATTTCTCTTAATACCAAAACGCTTAGTGCCATTAAGTATGATACCTAAATTCCCAATTTGCCAAACCAATTGGTACTTTCTGAATGCAAATGCTAGATTTGTCACTGAAAATACCAACATCGTTATAAATAGGTCTGCCTATAATATTTGAAGAGTTCCCTCGATTTCTCCAAGATCCTATCATCAGATCCTGATTTGGTGACAATGGGACCACCTATATATCCTATTGAATTAATAAATAATTTTCAAAATCGGTCCACAATTAACGGAGTAATCGGTGAACACACATAGCCGTCGAACATAGAACCTCCTCCTTTTTGAAGTCGGTTAAAAAGCAGACATTATAGGAAAACAAACATTATAAGACGACAGCCTATATAAAAAAGTGAACGTAACGGAGTCAGTCAGTTATCAGCCAAATTCAGAAAGCTAACAAATAGGAAGTGCTGACATTGTGAGAACGCAGACTTGACAATGTAGGAAAACACATGTTTCAGGCCTGAGCCCAAAATTTATGTTTAGGTGTGTAATACCTATTCATCATTAAAATGTATAATTTAAACAGTAAAAAAAAACAATTTGTATGAATTAGAATCTTGTTAATATTAATATGTAACAAAAGTTCAACTTAAAAAGTAATATTAGTTCTTCACAAATAACAAAAAAGGGATACGATAATACAGAAGTTACTTTTTTGAAGGTCGCCGCTTAGATTTGAGCTTGAGCCGCATGTGTATAATTTTTTTTAGAATTTTTTTTATGTCCAATTCCTTGTTTTTAAATGTTTTCAAAAGTTTTTTATACTTTTTGTCAAACATTATTAAATGTTGTCTTCTATTTTTTTTTAATCGCGTAAACAGACTTTTTCTGATCTTGTAATCATAATGATTACTTTCTTTTTTTAAACAGTAAAAGAACAGATACAGATTGGGTGTTTTAGGTATTATTGAATTAAGGCGTTTATGCCAGCCTTCCAGCCCGTTAGTAGTGCGGTGCTGATCATCTGCATTACTTAATATATTTGGAGAATGTTTCAACCATTGACGTTGAAAATATTTCTTAAATTTATTCATTTCAGTTGATTCCGGGGCATCGTCTAATATTTCTTTGTGTGCTTCTTTAATGCTTTCGGCCGGCAAAAGTGGCAGCAATGCGATCATTCTCATTATATTTCTATTCTCTTTGGATTTGTTTGTTCCCAGTATTTTCGCATTACGCCAAATGGCTTTATTGTAATGATAAAAGCAACCACGTATTTTGACATCTTGAAAGTTTGCTTTAATGGCATTCATAGGTGCTACTTCGTAATCGCCTTTAAATTTCCGAATATCAATTCTGAGTTTGCTTTTTATCAAATGAAATAGTCGCCCATATGTCTCCTCAGATTTATTTGGTAGTAGTGCGAAAATTACGGGAACGATGTTTGTTGAATCAATTCGCGAGCCTAGGTCAACGTGCAGCACATAGAGTTGATAGAACGGGGGTGGCACAGCGGAAAATGTTCCATCGCCGTAATAAACGCCCTTATAGCTTTTTATAAATTTCTTTGCTGTTGGCGAAGCAAATAATAAAATTTTGTCACTTTCTCCATCTTCACATATAAAAAAATTATCGACCAACGTTTCCGAAACTTTAACATCTTCCAGTCTATTGTACGTTAATTTTGAAACACTTAGAAAATCCTTTCTGGCTTTGTAGCAGGCAGTTTTTATTGAAGAAAATTCTGGTATGTCTTCTATATTCTCATCGCATTGTTTTTTCAGCTCTTCAAAATTTTTTTCAAATATTTTCTGGACAGGCCCAAAATCCCTGCAAACATCCTGTTTACACTTGTCCAACGCGATATCAATTTTATTTTGAAAATGATGAGGTTCGCATGTATGCGTTCTTTTTTCACGTACAACACGCTTTTCTTCACACGTAATTGTGGCGGAGCAAATATCACGGTTAGAGCATCTCCACAGAGTTGTTCCATTCCTGTTTTTTAGGCTCACAGTATATTTGTATCCATCTTTCAGTAATAATGATTTTCCTTTACGACTCTTTATGAAAGTTATTTCATCATCACCCATTTTAATAATCACTACATATTATAAAACAAAGTCGCTTCCCGCTGTCTGTCCCTATGTATGCTTAGATCTTGAAAACTACGCAACGAATTTTGATGCGGTTTTTTGTAAAAGATAGAGTGATTCAAAAGGAAGGTTTTTATGTATAATAAATCTCTGTTTTATGTACGGGGGTTACAGAAAACTCACATAAACCGGAGCGAAGCGAGGGCGGGTCGCTAGTTACTAATATACTAAATATTATATTATAATATAACGTAACAGTTAGAGACAATGAGTTATTTGACATCAATGATAATGACAACGATGACATGTCATATAAAATGTATTCTAGTGGCCTGATACCAGTTCCAAGAGATTACACTTAAGTAGATCCTTCATAGAGATATAATTTCTACGTTAATAAAGAAAATGCACGCAAGCAAGTCCTTTACATAATATCTACGTTTTGTAAATTCTAATCAATACTATATTTAGGTAATAAAACCGTAACATTACAGTGAAATTGTTTGATTTAAATTTACTATTTACTATTTGGCCCAAAGCCAGACAATACATATTAACCATTATCAGGTTCCGTACAGTCGCCATCAGATATATTGGAGCGGTCGAGGTACTCAAATATTTCTGAGCAGCAATAAATTTCAATAAATTCTTTACGGTAAATAAGGTCAATAACATCTGAACATCCAATTCGCCACAAATATATGAGCAGTGGTTTTTCAATTAAATCTGAACACAACGAGACAATAATATCTGAAAGAACAACTCGTCAAAGTTATCTGCCTGTATTATCAGGTTTCTCTCCCTGTAAAGTGGACGTTTAAATAAATGGACTCGTGCAGACATCCGCAGAAATGGACTTTTGCATAAATGGACTTACAAAGAAATGGACATCAGCGGAAATGATCGATTGATATCAGTAATAAATCAGTTATTTTTAAGTCTATGTTTCGTGTTACGTTGATAGATTGCTACACCTTAAGGAATGTAAAACAATACTTAGGAATGTTGGGAAGCATAGGTACTCGTATTATGTTCGCAGTTATCGCTTTATAAATAATTATGACAAAGCATTCGTATTTTTAGGGTTCCGTAGCCAAATGGCAAAAAACGGAACCCTTATAGATTCGTCATGTCTGTCTGTCCGTCCGTCCGTCCGTCCGTATGTCACAGCCACTTTTTTCCGAAACTATGAGAGCTTATACAGCTTATACTGTTGAAACTTGGTAAGTAGATGTATTCGGTGAACCGCAATAAGATTTTCATACAAAAAAAAAAAAAAAATTTTTTTTCGGGGCTCCCCATTTATTTAGAACTGAAACTCATTTTTTTTTATTTAACCCCTACTTTTGGGGCATCTATGGATAGGTCTTCAAAAATGATACTGAGGTTTCAATGTAAAAAAACACCCAAAATGATTTCAAAATTAATCTTTTTTATTATAATTTCAACTAACATTTTTGTAATAAAACATAAAAAAAACAACGTTGTTTAAACAATAAAACATCTATAATATAACATTGTGACATTTTTCATTAATATCTACTTACATATTTATTTTAAAAACTATAGTCAAAATTACAGTTGTTTCATTGATGAACTAGCATTAGCACATTTGTTTCATTAAAAAAATGTGGATATAATTAAAACTTAAACCAACACCAACAATAACATTGAACCAATTCTTTGCAGTATTTCAAGTTAGAATTTTGCAGTTTTCGTTATTTTTTTCGCAAAGACATCAAACATGGTAGTAAGAGCCCGTAATACATACCTATTCTTTTCCCCTTGCAAAATATCTAAGTAAAGCTTCAGCAATCGGTGCGGAGCATGCAATATACTCTTTAATGTAATCGATCTCACGGTCAGTGATGAAGTTTGTCAAGCTTAGAGCCCTATGCAATAGTATATTTTTTTCTTTCATTGAATATATTTGCTTCATTGCGTCATATAAGCTGTTCCAGCGAGTGACGCCAGGCTTACTAAGTGTATGTCCCAAAATATCCTGTATTATCTCAGCCGTTTTAGGACGTCCAGCGGCATTCCATAGCACGTTGCATTTGTCCATGGTTTTGTGATGTATTTCGGATAAAGGTAAGTGGTTACTTATTTTCAAAAGTTTATTAGCATCGGTTACGGCACACAAATTCAAAGTATGTGTAGCACATCTCAGATGTGAAGGCAACATAATACGAATATTTTGTTCTTCAGAGAGTTCTTCACATTCGGCATCAGATTTTTCTTCCTCCGTGTCGGAGTCAAAACTATTAATCGTTTCGATTGACAAATATGTGTTGACCTCTTGTTCATTTGACGCAATATTGTCCACACTTTATATGTATATATATATTTTTTTTGGGTAATAGTTGATAGTTTTCTTATTTTTGGACCTTAACCGATAAATTCCGGAATTCCGTACGTTTACAGAATTCCGTACATTTACCTTTAGACATTTTACATCTGATCGAGTTTCGGTTACATTTATTAGATAGCTGGTAAATTTTTCGTTACTTGCGTCATACATAATTTTAGTATATATATTGCATACTTCCGAGCCGGTAAACGAAAATAGTGAGTTTTTATACATTTCATTTTGATATAAAATATTTCCGTAACTGTACTACTCAGCTTATATTGTGTAATATAGCATAATAGAACATTTAATTCCCGTTCATTTGATACCCCATGATACACCAACACATGTATGTATTGTATGTATATAAGGTTCATAGAATAAGAATTATTCGCAATTTTCGTTATACAGTGGCCGCCATTTTGATAACGTCATATTTTCGGATCCAGTTACACTACAGTTGGGGTCCAGAAGGTTTTTCATAGAATAACATGTGAAACAACGTATTAAAAATTGGTGCTGGTATCACAAATTGAACTATTCTGGCCTTTTTTAAAGCTAACAGAACGCGCTAACATGAAACATCGTAACTATGTACATCGTAACGAGTCTTGTTCATGGTAATTGACCTGCATTTTCATAAACAATATTACCATAATGTTTGTCAGTCAACATGATGACTAGGCAAAGTCCCAAATAAGCACAAATTGTTAACGTATACCAGCGTAGTCGGCGGAAAAGTAAAACGTGTAAGCTGTTTAGTGTAAGAAACAAGAGACAAGCGTTACATATAAAACCCGATTGGTTTTTCATCATCTTTTACCTTTCGTGTATCATTCGAAAGCTATTATGTAGGTAATGTAATATTTGTTCATTTAGAATTGGTACATATTACCAGGGTTATAAAATTGAAAATAATAAATGAAATAAAACATTTACTTTTATAAATTGAAAAATATGTATTATTATTTTACATTTTACACTAAAAATATTCAGTTGTCAAAACCATGTATGTAATTCCGAACTTTTTTCGTAATAGATCCCATCATCTTCTGAACAGTGCTTATATCTACTCTTTTGGCTTGACGATTCCATGTAGATCGCAACGAATTTACATCTTATACCATTTTGCCACTCTTTTTGAGTTTCCCTTTCATTATTGCCCAGTAGTTCTCAATTGGTCGAAACTGTGGAAAATTTGGAGGATTCATGGCACGAGGCACGTAATCGACCTGATTGGTTTCATACCACTGTAATACCTTTTTTGAGTAATGGCAGCTAGCTAAATGAGGCCAAAACTTCACAAGAAGACGGTAGTTTCTAATGAAAGGTAAAACTCATTTCTGCAGGCACTCTTTTAGGTAAACATCTGACGTCATTGTAGAAGACGTAACGAAAGTTTTGGTCTTTAAGCCACAACTACAGATGCCTTGCCATATCATGTGTTTTTTTGCGTATTTCTCCAATTTAACGAACTTACATTTTTCTTCAACATTTCCTCTAGCATCAGCCAAGTAATACTTTGAACCGGGCAGTTGCTTAAAATCGAGTTTAACATAGGTTTCGTCGTCCATCAAGAAGCACCCTTTGAATTTTGTTAAAACTTTGTCATACAATAAGCGAGCTCGCTTTTTAACTTGAAGGCTCTGCTTCATGGGATGTCAGCGATTAGTTCCTTATTTTCCATGTGTGAAATTTTGCAAATTATTATTGGGACAAATTATTCTTCTTAATGAAAAGTCTGAATTTTACCAATTCTTAATTTTCCGAATGCCTCATTTTCCTAATTATAGATAGTACTAATTCGGATTTTCTTATATAAGTACAGTCATATACTTTAAATGGCCAAAGAAAACAATTTTAAAGTAGTATTGCCTACAAACATAACTATAATTTTTAACGCAAATAAAACCGTTACTTTACATTGCTTAAAATTGTTATCACTTAATTGCCTACTTAAACCGACATAAATTTCTCAGACATGTCTCGGGTGTCACATTTCTTTAATCAGGTCTTCTATAATTCCGCTAATTTTCGCGTCTTTAATTATAAATTTTGACCTTCTTGTCCGTGGCTCAGCACTTTATTTTGTCTAGTCTTTTTTTCGTAATATGTTGCTTCTTTTTGCAGAAAGTTGATATGTGAGAAAAGATCTGACTTCCCAATTTTTTTATTTAGGCGGTAGTTCCAACCATCCAAGGCTTTCGTAGTCCTGTGCCGCTCATGAGAGCAGCACTACAAATTTGCACCTAATTTTGCCATCTACTGTTTCTGGAAATATGACACGAAATTTTCTGTCCGCTGCTTCGTTCATAATGAATAACCTACCTTCTGGGACATATTGAACAGGCAGAAGAGCTAAATTGGATGTCAGCCTTACAATCCTTCTGTGTCTTTTATGCATCATCATTCCTAATATCACATGCACCGAAATTCAAACGATATCAAAGACATTGCATTGATACTTGACATTTATCCTTGACACTTTATCTATTGCCTATTCAACATAACGCAGCGAGTTTCTTAATAAATAGGCATTATAGTTAGGCAAGTATACTTAGTAGAGATACGTTCCTTCACTATACACGTAAATGAATAGATTTAGATTTATTTAATTCATAACATAAAATAACAATATAGATTACCCAGTGTCAATGTACACGCATTTTAAGTTGTCAATGTACTGCAAAACAAAAAAAAAATCGAAAAGATACGTTCACAGATATTATAGGTATTATAAAATTCTCAAATATAATATGTCTAACTGTACTATCGTCCGTAAAAAACCGAATTAGTACTATCTATAATTAGGAAAATGAGGCATTCGGAAAATTAAGAATTGGTAAAATTAAGACTTTTCCTTAAGAAGAATTCGTCCCAATAATAAATTGCAAAATCACACATGGAAAATTAAGAACTTGGAACTAATCGCTGACATGCTTCATGGTGCGATTCAGCTTCTTAATAGCTTTATAGCTCTTATAGCCAGCTGGAAGGCGAATCCGTCTCACAGTACTACGATTTTTTTTATTTACGGGATTGATCGTAATCGGACAGTCCTGGATTTTGTTCAACAGCTCTCAACACTTTCTTTCTAAGTTCTCTATCCCTGCTACCAGATTCACGATTGATCTGTGTCTTTCGGCGGCAAGACAGGGTCTCCTTGTATCGATTTATAACCCTACAAACAGTACTTTTGTGGAAATTTAGTGCCTTAGCTATCTGCGACCCAGACCACGATGGATTTTCCTAGTATTTGTTCACAATCATTTTCCTTTTTTCAAGTTCCATTGTCGATAACTATTAAACGCATTGATCAAAGTATATAATTGTTGCACCATTTTAACATCAAAAGGTTGTCAACCAACCGTGATTGTCACTTTTGAAATAAGAACTCTAGAATATATTTTTTTTAATTCATTCTAAATGAACCATGCTTTATTTGGGTTATTAAAGCAAATACCATTGACAATCATCAAATTATACAGGGTGTTTGGTGCATCGTTTGCCAAATTAAAATGGCGGATTGGTGGGGTCATTTGCTATCTCTTTCGGCCCCTAAAACACATTTTCTCTCAACGGATTTTTCTTAGCATTTTTTTTTAGAAAAAATTGATAATTCATGGACCTGCCACTTTTAAAATTTAATAAAAAAAAAAAACAGGGGTTAAACGTCCAATTTTTATTTTATTGTAATGGGTGATGTTGTAGGGCTCTACCAAAATTGAATTGACGTGCAAGTGATACCTAGTTTTTTTTTATTGACCCTCAAATGATGTAACATGTGTAAAAATTCAGAAGAAGGTCAACTTTGATTTACGTTTAAAAAAAAACTACAAAAGACAATGTTCTTAAAATTGTTTTAAAAACATCTCTGGTTTATCCTCTTTCTAACCATGTGCAATAAAGCCATAAAACATTCACTACCGCCGTTAATTTGTCAACTTTATCCGATAGGGGCACATTAGGCTAATAATAAGCGCTATTCCTCGCGAAGCAGGGTTTCAAATTTTAACCTGTTGGCTAAATATGCAAGCATTTAAAGCGGCACTTTACATAAAAAAGAAGAAAAAACCGCGAATCAAATTTGTAAGAAACTTTATCGTTCTTTCTGTTAATTTTGTACTACCTAAGTAATTGTTCGTGTTTGTATTAATGTTAAGTTTAGTTTAGTTAAGTTTAGTTCTGTAGTCTTTTATTGTTAAGTTTATTCACGTGATAATGGCTTTATTCTCTATTGAAGAATACACCGATATTTTAATGGTATACGGAAGTGCTAATGGTGTTGCACGAGAAGCGCAAAGAATCTACGAGGAACGATTTCCCAATAGACGATTGCCATCCCGACACACTTTCCAAAATACTTACCGACGTTTACGGGAAACTGGTAATTTGAATGCTACAGAACCAAGAGGGGTTGTGGTGCGACACAATGTTCAAATTGATGAGCGAATTTTGACATTGTTTGAGGAAGACCCAACCAGAAGCATTGAGATGTAGCTTCATTACTCGAAATTTCTACCTGGAAAGTGTGGAAGGTTCTTCGGCAAAATAACTAACATGCTTTCCATTTCACTCCAGTACAAGGTAATTTAATTTTTGAACTTAATATGATTGATGCATAGCATACGGGTGCTTAAATAATGACTGGAATTACGAATTGTCATTATTTAGACTGCGAATATTGAAAGGTAACATTATTATTAATTATTAACTTCGATTTATGTAGGTACTCGTAGTTACGAGTATCTGTACTTGATTACTCACACAATCATTACAGTTTTCAACCCTCGACGCAACAAAAATCAATTACCTACTAACCTTCAAAGAAAGTTCAATTTAAGTAGATCTCCCAGTACTAGTGACTGCCTACTAAAGCAAGGTCATCATCTACTGGTTCCTAGGTAAATACTTAATTATGACTTGGTCAAACTTGGTGAATCGTTAACGCGTTCTGAGAAGGTTTATTTTCGCATGTTTGCTGTCACAGGGAGTCGCTTCTTCTTCTGAGGTTTTACCAAGCATCTCACCTTGTTGCTTTTGTTTTGCGTGTACTTAGGTACGGTAAATAAATCATTCTTGTGCATATTTAATACTTATGTATGTTACAGGTCTAGAAGATAACGACTTTGCAAATCGTGTCCGGTTTTGTCGTTTTTTGCTACTCACGGATCTAGACGATAGTGACTTTTTAAAAAGTATTCTATGGACAGATGAGTCTAAGTTTACAAAAGAGGGAATTCTTAACCTGCATAACCTGCACTACTGGGCGCCGAAACAAGAGAACCCACGAAAAAAAAGACAGGTGTTTTCAGAGAAGATTCAGCATCAATGTTTGGGCAGGAGTCATTGGTGATAAAGTAATCGGCCCACATTACCTGCCTGATAACCTAAACGGGGACAACTACCTGCATTTCTTACAAAATGACTTGCCTGAACTCCTAACTGATGTGCCACATTACAACGAGGATAGACGTATCATCTTTCAACAGGACGGCTGTCCTGCACACTGGCGCTTAACAGTCGGGGAGCATTTGGATAATGTTTTCCCCAATTCGTGGATTGGGAGAAACGGCCTCATTCCATGGCCTCCACGTTCTCCAGACCTAACTCCCTTAGACTTTTACATCTGGGGACGGGCAAAAGAACTCGTGTACGTAACAGAAGTTCAATCAAGAGACGATTTATGTCAACGAATCCAGGCAGCATTCGTAATTATCAAAGACGAAATCAGATTACAGACCACTACAGTGGAAATAAGAAACAGGTGCTACGCGTGCATTCGCAACAACGGCCGCCAATTCGAGCAAAACTTCATCATTTCAGCCTATTGCAGTCCACTGCTGGACGTAAGCCTCCCCCAGGGTTCGCCACAAGGCCCGATCTCCCGTTTTCGCCATCCAGTCACCACCAGCCACTTTTTTTAGGTCGTCGGTCCATCTGGCTGGAGGGCGTCCTACGCTACGCTTGCCGAGCCGTGGTCTCCACTCGAGAACCCGTCTACTCCACCGATCATCGGTTCTGCGACAGATGTGACCAGCCCACTGCCACTTCAGTCTGCTACATTTCTGAACTACGTCAGTGACCCTAGTTTTATGCCGGATCATCTCATTCCGGATTTTGTCCCTTAGCGAGATTCCGAGCATACACCTTTCCATAGCTCGCTGGGTGACGTGTAGTCGGTGGGCTAGTTTCACTGTCAGGTTCCACGTCTCGGCTCCGTATGTCATGACCGGCAGGACGCACTGATTGAATACCTTGGTCTTCAGGCATTGCGGCAAGGTTGACTCAAAGACGTGACGCAACTTTCCAAATGCTGCCCAACCAAGCTGCACTCTTCTGGTGATTTCACCCTCAAAGTTGTCTCTACCCAGCTGTAACTTGTGTCCTAGGTAGACGTACTCCTGGACAACTTCGAGGGCTACACCTTCGACGGAGACGGGCTCAGGGACGATGTGCTCATTGAACATGACCTTAGTCTTGTCCAAGTTCATCCCGAGCCCAACGCGTCTCGAGGCAGCATTAAGGCTGGACAGCATTTCCTGCAGGTCTTGTAGCGATTCTGCCATTATCACTATGTCGTCAGCAAAGCGGAGGTGTGTGAGATATTCACCCTTGACATTGATGCCCATCCCATTCCACCGCAGTGTCTTGAAGACATCCTCCAGAGCATTGGTGAAGAGTTTCGGGGAGATAACGTCACCCTGTCTTACACCTCTGAGCAGCTGGATGGGTCTTGTTTGATGGTTCTGCACTTGGATGGACATAGTCGCCATTTGGTAGAGACTTCTCAGCACCTCCACGTACCGCCAGTCGACTTGGCATCGCTGCAGAGACTCCAGAACAGCCCAGGTTTCGATGGAGTCGAAGGCCTTCTCGTAGTCCACCATCGCCATACACAGCGGTTGGTTATACTCCTCGGACTTCTGTATAACCTGCCGAACAGTATGGATGTGGTCCACGGTGCTATAGCCTTTACGAAACCCAGCCTGCTCCGGTGGCTGAAAGGCGTCTAATCTTGATGCCAGACGATTCGTGACGACTCTCGAGAACAGCTTATAGACGTGGCTCAGAAGTGTGATCGGCCTGTAGTTTTTAAGTAGCGTTTTGTCTCCTTTCTTGAAAAACAATGCCACTACACCTCTGCTCCACGCCTTCGGGGTAGTCCCGTTGGTAATTACAGTGTTGAAGAGCCTCTTTAACTCCTCCAGAACAGGTTTACCCCCAGCCTTGAGGAGCTCAGAGGCTACTCCATCTTCACCGGGAGCCTTCCCATTACTAAGCTGTTTGAGAGCCGCCTCGATTTCGTCGACACCTATGTCTGGGAGATCGTCAGTGAAGTGGCGGGTAAGTGGGGCTCTAGGATCTCTCGCGTCAGGTGGAGGTTTTGGTGCGTGCGAAGCATACAGGTGTCCGTAGAAGTTTTCAATTTCAACGAGTATCCCCGGGACTGATGTGACGGTTTCACCATTCGAGGTAGCTAGCTTTGTCAGATGACTCCTCCCCAGTGTCTTGGTGAAGACCTTCGACCCCCGGTTTCGCTCAATCGCCTCGTGTATTAGGCGGGTGTTCCAGCTGCGAAGGTCGCGTCTTACCAAGCTCCTGATTTTCTTGTGGAGTGACTGGGGATCTGGCAAGGATTCCTCAGGTGTCTCACGTCTAAATCGCATCAGATCTAGGGTCTCGCCAGAAAGTTTGGACTTCCTATCTGCTCGCCTTTTCCGAAAATGCCTCGTTCCCACTTCGCTTATCACCCCGATTAAGCCGTCCAGATCCTCGTCAACATTTGCCGGGGTCTCCAGTGCGGCGAATCTATTTTGCAATTCCAATTGGAGCAAAACTTGTAAAAATTAAATTTTAATTATTACCTACTACTTAGCGTATGTTATTTACAAAAAAAACCTTCGTCCTGCATAGCGCTTATTATTAGCCTAATGTGCCCCTATCGGATAAAGTTGACAAATTAACGGCGGTAGTGAATGTTTTATGGCTTTATTGCACATGGTTAGAAAGAGGATAAACCAGAGATGTTTTTAAAACAATTTTAAGAACATTGTCTTTTGTAGTTTTTTTTTAAACGTAAATCAAAGTTGACCTTCTTCTGAATTTTTACACATGTTACATCTTTTGAGGGTCAATAAAAAAAAAACTAGGTACTCGTATCACTTGCACGTCATTTCAATTTTGGTAGAGCCATACAAATTCACCCATTACAATAAAATAAAAAGTGGACGCTTAACCCCTGTTTTTTTTTTTATTAAATTTTAAAAGTGGCAGGTCCATGAATTATCATTTTTTTCTAAAAAAAAATGCTAAGAAAAATCCGTTGAGAGAAAATGTGTTTTAGGGGCCGAAAGAGATAGCAAATGACCCCACCAATCCGATCCGCCATTTTAATTTGGCAAACGATGCACCAAACACCCTGTATATGGCTGAAAGTATAACTCTAGTAAAAGAGAGATGTTATTTGAATATCCAAAATTGATACAAACATGTCCGTCATGATTTTTAATAGCTATCTAATGATATTTTATTCGATGTCATAACTGCCTCGTGCAAGTGCAAATATGGAAGTTTATTTGGAAAGTTAGGTTATCTCAAACTCATACCTTTTAACTGTTTATTTTATTATTTATGTGTTTATTGGCATCATCCGCAGAAACGTTCGATCGAGGAACTGTGGATTTAACGGAGTGTGGGTTAATTTTAAAATAACTAACCATAAAAGCGATAACGGGGACATAATAAACAATTTTACTGTCCCAGAATCTTGGACCACAGAATAATTGTGAAGCGCCTGCGAACCTCATATGAAGAAAGTTTGTGGACGTTCCAAACTTAGCCCCTGAGTGGATCTTTTGCTGAGAGGAGAATTCTTTCCAGCAAAATTGTCGTCCGGATGGCACTGGCAGTCATTTTCGGAAACTACACAACTTACAATTACAATCACTACGAGTACATAGTATAAAACAAAGTCGCTTCTCGCTGTCTGTCCCTATGTATGCTTAGATCTTTAAAACAACGCAACGGATTTAGAGGCGGGTTTTTTTAATAGATAGAGTGATTCAAGAGGAAGGTTTATATGTATAATAGATTCTGGTTTATGTACGGGTGTTACAGAAAACTCACATAAACCGAAGCGAAGCGAGGGCGGGTCGCTAGTACATAATATATTCGAGATTTTTTTTCAAAATAATTTGACCATTTGCAACCATTATGCTATAAAAGAGTTAACATTATTATGTTATCTCAAATCATGTTATAGATAACGTAGGTAATTAAAAACGACAATTTTATTTTCATTTTATGTCTAGTATTAATAATAATTCGATTTCTTGCAATCAAATAGGTACGATAAACTGATTGCAATAAAAATGCATAAGACTATATTATTTGTCATTGTTTTTTGCATTAATCTCCATCGCAAGGTCTGCCCTTTGTATTTGTTCGAACCAATCAATAAAATGATTGTAAGGTGACACTTTTTTACAATAAATGTTTGTGCCGTCTATCTAGAACATAAGTACATTATCGGATCCCTGAATCTCGAATCTTTTTCTCTATTTCTCTTTTATTTTTGCTGGTGTTTATCTAAACACTTTCAATTAATTCACGTTATAAATGTCACAATAAGTCCAATAGCCCAAAAGCATCCCTGAGTAGGTGTATGAGGCACCGTAGAAACTTGTACTTGTTGTTACTTGTTCTTCTATTATATTTAAAGACGAGGAGGCAGACCTTCTTCTTCTTCTTTTTTATTAATGGCGGTCCACCGCGATATCCGCAGTGATTTCGCCAGTGTCAAGTGAGTAGTGTAAATAAGTAAATAGAATTAATCAAAAGTAAAAGCCGGACATGTTTCGATCGGCCATCTTCCCTCCCCTGAATTAGACCTGACTGAAGGGTTTCGCGGCTAAACCAAGTTATGATATCTTTAAGTACTTGTTTTCGCAAAGAATGTACTCGAGGCATTTTGAAACATTTAAAAACGTTAATTTCTAATTTCACGATCACGGTGTTAAAAAATAAAATAAAATTAATAAGCTTAACAAAAATAAATTAACGGTAAAAATAATATAACTAGTCCAGTCATAAGTTCTGTTACTAAGGTTGAGTCAAATAAAACTAACTAATGTTTTTATTTTTCAATACGTTTAAGAATAAAAGCTTATTAAATGTACATTTTAAAGAACAAATAATCATTCTAGTTAGTCGCCGCAATTTCCGACGCGATCTTTTAACATTCACAGCCGGCATCGATGAAATTACCCTTTGGCTGACTTAGGTCATTTTCTTTTTAAGTCATTTTCTGACTTAGGTCATTTTCTTTTTAAGTCATTTTCTGAGTAGGTCATTTTCTTTTTAAGTCATTTTCTGACTTAGGTCATTTTCTTTTTAAGTCATTTTCTGAGTCGGTCATTTTCTTTTTAAGTCATTTTCTGAGTAGGTCATGTTCTAGGTAAGTCATTTTCTGAGTAGGTCATGTTCTAGGTAAGTACTTTTCTGAGTAGGTCATGTTCTAGGTAAGTAATTTTCTGAGTAAGTCATGTTCTAGGTAAGTCATTTTTTGAGTAGGTCATGTTCTAGGTAAGTCATTTTCTGCCACTCCGTATCTTTCCGTGGATGTCGTAAAAGCTGAATAAGGTAATAAAAGCGTGTAGTACTGTTAGGCGATGGGCTTGCAACCTGTCACTAATACACTGTTAACATCTTCGCCTAAGTGTGCAAAATGTGGTCACAGAATTATCAAAAAGTTTTTATAGTTGTTGGAAATTCTGTAGCTCTGCCTACCCCACTCTGGGAATAAAGGCGTGAGTTTATGTATGCATGTGTCATTTTCTGAGTAGGTCATGTCCTAGGTAAGTCATTTTCTGAGTAGGTCATGTTCTAGGTAAGTCATTTTCTGAGTAGGTCATGTTCAAGGTAAGTAATTTTCTGAGTATGTCATGTTCTTGGTAAGTCATTTTCTGAGTAGGTCATGTTCTAGGTTAGTAATTTTCTGAGTAGGTCATTTTCTGGTAGGTCATGTTATAGGTAGGGCATTTTCTGAGTAAGTCATTTTCTGAGTAGGTCATGTTCTAGGAAAGTCATTGCGATTTAGGTACAGTCGAGTACAAAAAAATGTATACACTTTAGTACCTTGTCACTTTAATCACTGTGACAATTCATATATGGCAGTTCAAACATGACGTTAGATAGACATGGTACTAAAGTGTATTCATATTTTTGTACTCGACTGCAGTTAGTATAGTAAGTTGTATACTTGTATATATAAAATGCAGTTAGTAATAGCAGTAACTACATTGGTCATAAAAATTAAATTATTAAAGTTGAAAAAATCCCGAATGCTTTAAAAATATCAACTGAAAACCGATAAACAAACCAAAAACATGTAAAAGATTAGTTATTTGCTCCGAAATCTGTACAATTATGTTATTAACGATGATGGTAGTATATAATAAAAAATTTACATTTATATTGCAATAATTAAATTTTAGATGCAAATTATACCTTTGTATCTAACACAACATAAAAAATATTTGAATGTGGGTTGCACGAAACGGTAGAACATACATACATACATACATACTTATACATACATACACACATGCGGATCAAAATCGTAACCCTCCTTTTTACTTTGCCATAGCTAGTAAATATATTTGTACCTATTGCTTCCAATTATTTTCTTTTAAATTTTTTGGTAAAGGTCTTCCGTAATCTCTTTGGATCATGTTGGGTTAACCCCTCGTATGCGGGAGGTCAAAAAAGTACCAAGTTCTAGTCTCTACTGATTACGATATAGTCCATAAAATTAAGCTTAAAAAAAATACAAAAAGATATCCAAATTTTGAGCACGGATCTGTGCCTAAGCATACGATGGGTTAATGCTCTTAGTTCACCAAATAACATTTTTCACGTTTATTAATAGTAAACAAAGAGTTTTTTCATTATCAGTAGCAATCTCTTTCGTTTGCGGTGCTGTAGTTGGCCACTTCAAATTGTTCATTATCTGAAGTATTCTGGAGATTACACTAGTCATTATTGACAGTTCCCATCAAGGAAGTTATTTCTTATTACTTAATTACGAGTGAATAATATTTTCGTCAGTTATTCGATTATTTAAGCAATGGAAAACGATCCTCTTAACTTTAAAATTATTACTACCGGTAAAGGAAAAAAATGTATTTTGAAAAACGGGTATAAATATTGTCTTAATATCAAGAACAAAAGTGGTACATATAATTTTCGTTGTAGTGAACGACGTATTTGTAGTTCGACAATAACCATGGACAATCAAATGGAGAAAATATTGCGAGATAGTAATTCACACACGTGCCAGCAAAATTTTGTACGTAATAAAATCGAGTCTGTCATGGAAACATGTAAGGAAAAAGTTTGTTTGTTTGTTTTTTTTTTGTTTATACAGCCAATTTTTGAGGAATCATTTGGTATGTTAAAGAAAAAGAGTCATATTGTCCCTACTTTTCAAACAAAAAAATATTCTTTATACAATCTGAGGAAACGTCATCTAGGGATTGACCAATTACAATTTCAAGATCCACTAGATGTCAAAATTCCAGAAATACTAAAAGAGAACTTCTTAATCAGTGAGGGAAGCGACAGTAAAATGATAATTTTTTCTTCCAAAGAATCCTGAAAAGTAATTGCGAAAACACATAGATATCGAGGTGATGGTACTTTTAAAGTACCGCAACCATATTCACAACTATATACGATACATGCTGAATTGAACCATAATTCGGAAAGCAGCAGCAGCGTTATCCCTGTAGTTTATGCCATTTTGCCTGATAAGAAAGAAGCTACATACATCCGACTTTTTGAAATATTAAAAGAACAGTTAAACTTGAAAATAAGTCACTTTAAGAGTGACTTTGAACTGGCTACAATAAATGCTATTTCAGTGGTTTATCCGAATGTGAAAAAAAGTGGGTGCTATTTTCACTACTGTAAAGCGATTTGGAGAAAAGCTAATGATATCGGTATGACATGAAGTTCTGACAGAAAATTTGTCCGTTTAGTGACTCATTTAGCTTTACTACCGAATATGTAAATTCCAGAGGGATGGTTAACTATAATAAAAAAGAATGAGGGAAACGTCGACAACGATTTCTTAAAAAAAATGTGGCATATTATGAAAAGCAATGGATGGGATTAATCACTCCAAATATTTTTGGATGTTCGGGAGAAAAAATTAGAACAAATAACAACATAGAAGGTTGGCATCATCGTCTAAATCGGAAATTATCCAAAAACCCTAACTTATACAATTTTATTTTCATATTAAAGAAAGAGTCAAGATTTTATGATATTAAAATCGGACAAGCAAAAGCTCATGATGAGAAAAAGAAGTCAAGAAACGTTGATGTAAAATTCAACATAAGACTGCAAAATTTGACTACCGAATTACTGGAGGATAAAATAACATGTTATGCATTTTTGAAAAAAGCAACCTATTTATGTTATGCCAGAAATTACCATGTGAATTTTGAAACTGAAAATAATACACAATCATCACAAAGTGAAAGTGAATCTTCTGACTCACTTTCGCTTTGTGAATCAACGGAGGAAATATAGGAACAACAATTAAATCATCAACATGATAACGATAGCAGTGATTATAATATTTTTTTAATTTAATTTCAAATTTCTACTCTAAGTACAATCTTTTTCTGATTTTCCTAATGGTCAACTGGTAGAGAATGCCACTAGGCATTAAGTTCACCTTTTGTACTCAAATTTTGTATTTTTGTGCAATAAAGATTAAATAAATAAATTAATAATAAAATCAAAGATTTTTATTCAACTTATCTTTTTAGCCTTTCTTAACCTACCTCTTTGTCCTGTATAGAAAATTATGCCCGTCACTTACCTCTGGAAAGCTAGAGAGGATTTAACGGGTTAAATGTAATAAGTATAATAAAAGTTTATAACCTACTAGCGACCCGCCCTCGCTTCGTTTCGGTTAATATAAGTAAAAATAAAAACCCTAGTTTATTTGGAATAATATACTTTTCGAACGGTGAAAGAATTTTTACATAGGGCCATTTGCATGGGGGTTTGCAGAGGGATGAAGAATTCACTTTATATGGCAGCAAATTAGAAGTTCTTGCGAACTTACGTTCGGACCTACTTTCATGTTCAGTAGAAGATTCTCTGGCTCTCTGAGATGTGTCTATCCCTGTTGCCTATAAGCCAAACGTCACGCTCAGTAAATGATTCTCTGGCTCGCCAAGATCTATCTATCTATCCTTATCAACTCTAAGACGAACGTCACGTTAAATAGATGGTTCTCTTTTTCTTCGCAAGGAATTACTTTCTCTTCTATTTATTTCACAGCCTGATTTCCCTTTCTTCTTCGATGTCATCATTAAGAGGATAACCTAGTCCGATTTTTCTGACTTTTAATTATGTTGCAGATATCATTAAATACTATGTCTGTATACGTTTTCCTTTTCAAGTAAACAGATACTTACTGACCTAGTTCTTTATATAATACCTAGGACATAAACAAAAATCGTGGAAATCGGACTTGATTTAGGGGGTGAGAAACGTTTTCGCCCGGAACTAAAGGAGCCATTTTTGCTGTATGTGGAATGGGCTCCCAAACACGTAATGTAACGTATATTAATAAAACATTTGTCGATTTGTTGGCAAATGAGACAGTTGGGAAAAGATATATTCGGCCAAACGGCGTGATACCGACAGGGTTCCATAGTGGCTCAACAATTAAAGTCCTTGACTGTACTATAGGGCGAACCGCGGCTATACTATAGGCCCGGCCTACCGTTTCGATAATACAGATTTAGGCTGCGCGTAATTTTAAATTTGCCATATCTTCTAAAGTATTCATTTAAATAATATAGTGTAAGGGACAATTTAATCTACATTAAATGCCCAAGGTAACTAACGTATTTATATGGATAAGGATAAATACTGAATGGGAGAAAATAGCTTCGTTAATAACCTAATATTTTTTAATAAAATTTTAAAGATAAAAATGGTTATTGTGAGTTAACTTTAGGAGATAGTCATATGCTTTCGCGGACTTTTATCTATATATCGCGGTCTACAATTCTTCAGTACATTATTTTGATATATCTCTCAAGGTTTAGCCAGCGTAAGCTATGTAAGCGCCCGAAAAATCGGTATTTTGAAGACATACGAGTACATACATACATACATACCGTCACGCCTTCATCCCAGAGTGGGGTAGGCAGAGCTACAGAATTACCAACAACTTTAACAGCCAGTTGTTAATTCTGTAACCACATTTGTATTTGTATTTTGAAGACTTCGTAAGAAAACATTGAGTTTTCTCAACTATATTAAAACTTAATTAGAATAAAATATACATAAAAACCATCCGGAATAAATTCTCTAAATAACAGTGAAAACCGTATCAAAATCTGTTGCGTGGTTTGGGAGGAGTTAGCGGAAATACAGACAAACAGACGCGGAGGGTGACTTCATTTTATACTATGTATTGATACATGATAATTTTATTTACTATGACTTCGTCTATGCTATGACCTACTGACTGTACTATGATCTACTCAGAAAATGACTAACCTAGAACATGACCCACTCAGAAAATGCCCTACCTATAACACGACCTACTCAGAAAATGCCCTACCTAGAACATGACCTACTCATAAAATGCCCTACCTATAACAGGACCTACTCAGAAAATGCCCTACCTATAACATGACCTACTCAGAAAATGACTAACCTAGAACATGACCTACTCAGAAAATGACTTACCTAGAACATGACCTACTCAGAAAATGACTTACTTAGAACATGACTTACTCAGAAAATGACACCTAGAACATGACCTACTCAGAAAATGACTTACCTAGAACATGACCTACTCAGAAAATGACTTATCTAGAACATGACTTACTCAGAAAATGACTTACCTAGAACATGACCTACTCAGAAAATGACTTAAAAAGAAAATGACCTACTCAGAAAATGACAAAAAGAAAATGACCTAAGTCAGAAAATGGCTTAAAAAGAAAATGACCTAAGCCAAAGGGAAATACCTATAGCAGGTCGAGAAAGATTGTAATATAATATATTCATTCACCTACCTACAGTGCGATAGCTCTTAGAAGATGCTTCGGGTTTGTATTTGCCTTTTACTCGCTCGCATACGCTCTTATTAAGAGCGAGTGAGAGAGAAGTACATACCCGAAGCAACTTTTAAGTGCTCACGGACTGTAACTACCGGTATAATTTATGGTATTATTGTTTGTTATCGAGAAGTTATTTTTTCATTTATTTAGCTTGTTGAGTTCTCACTTCCATTTCTTATTTATAGTATAAATAGTGGATAGGCCGTTTTTAAAGTTTGAAAATAAAAAAATTGTAGTGCCTCCACTTTTTGTCCAAAATTCAGAAAGCCATTCGATTGTTCCAATATTAAATTCTAAATTTAGAAACTGGTAACGTTTTCACTTAAATGTAACTAAAATGCACTTCTTCGTGTTTATGACTGTCGAACGCGGCCATTTTGATTTTGAGATTCTAATTTAAATTTTTATATTGGGTCCATCGAAATCTAATAAGTATGGAAGAGTAACACAGAACAAACTTGACGTTGAAATACGTCCCATTTCCTCTACGCTTGAAACGTTTGTGAAGACGCCATTACTGTAGAGGTTGTATATATTTTCACCCATAAGAAAACTTTGATTAGTTAAACAACTATGACAAGTGCTTTGATTGGTCTATAGTGTTTCTCGTTATGGTTACTCAAAACACGCTAGAAAATGACACATCTGACATTTTGCTGAACTTGGATGGTTTAATGCAGAAGTGAACCGTTCTTTAATTAAGTTAAGGTGTATAGTTTATTTATGTACAGCAATAAATAATGCTTTAGTAAATATTTATTCTTAGAAATATAATATTTAGTAGGCAATCAATAACGATATTATATACGGATATAAGTATCTACATAGAAAATCGACAAAAGTCACATTATTATAATAAATCAAGATTTTTTATGATGAGGCATGTCGGTATTTGATCGTACCTAATTTAAATAAAACAATAAAAAAACAACACTTAACAAACATCTTATCCATTAACCTACCGCCAAACAGCAGTGTTCACATTGTTGTGTTCCGGTTTGGGGATAAGACAGCCGGTGAAATGACTAGCATAGAGGCATTGCTTCTTAGTCCTCAGAGTTGGCAACGCATTTGCAGTCTTAGGATTGCATGGCAGTCTTGTGAATGCAAATGTCTATGGGTCGCAGTTTCCACTTACCATCAGGTGGCCTGTGTGCCCGTTTGTCTTCTCTATGCCATAAAAAAAAAAAAAAAATAATAAAAAAAAAAAAAAAAAAAAAAAAACAAGTTGCAGTAGGTACCTAAGTATTACCTACTAAAACGCATTTTGTTATTTTTTTTATTAATATTCATAACATGAATGTCGAGGTTTGTGCGGCTATTCAACATAGTAAAACTGCACTTTCGGAATGTAATCTTAATATCGTCGTTTATTCTTAATATCATCTTGTCCAAACGCTTAAAATATCACTAAACACATACAATCAGAAAGGAAAAATAAGTCGGGTCCAGGAGAGAAACTACCTTAAATCCTTAAGTTGACTCATTTTACATATAGGAGACATTCTATTATTAACCTTTGAGACTGATTCACAATAACTTGAAGGTTTTTGGCTCTGTATAAAATCTTCTCATGACTATTACGTTTTATCATTTCTCTTAGTATTCGCTCTGATCGGACACATATTTTATAGTACATTGTGTATTAAGGGTGGTAAAGAAAGAATTACAAACGAGTCTGTTAGAAGCCCGAAGCCGAAGGCTGAGGGCTTTAATGACTCTAGCTTTGTATTTCCTTTACCACCCGTGTTACATACAATGTTTTTCATCACAATTGCGAGGAAATGAAATGAAATCAGACAAAAGATCATATTTTTAACTTATTAGCGGCAGACTACATCATTGTCTGTGACTTACCACAGATAATGTCAAACGTGTTCGGAGTCCGATTCTAGTGCCATATGAGATCAATAGTTTATTATGCGAGATTTTTAGGAAATAGTATTCAACTGACATTTCATCTCGAATGAAACTTCATATCGAATGGCACAAGAATTGGGGTCCTGACGTATTGTGATAGTTCGAGTCCACGTTTAATATTTAAAAAAAAAGCTATTACTAGTAATGGTAAAAAAAGGCCCACGGGTATTATTTTGGATTTACGGTCGATTTTTCTAGCATGTTAGGACACTATTTACGAGCAAGTGTGATGAAAAATAATATTACTGTCGAATAAACCAAACCGCAAAATCTTTCAAAGATATGAGCTTATGAAAGTACAATTTCTCATTTGCAAATAGCAATTTGACGCAATCTGGGCAATGTAATTTTGAATAAACTTTGTTTGCTACAAATCCTGCAATGTAGCCAACAATTTGCTCAATAGTTTCTGGCAGTGGTCGTTCACTATCCAGCATATTGGAAAATATTTTGCATTTCCGTGTCGACCGTACTAGTTGCAAAAACATCTTCACACTCTTGAGCGTTCTGTCGATATCCAAGAGTGGACTTATTAATTGGCGGTGAGCAGTTCAGGATTGGAAAATCTTGCAAAGTGTTGAAGATTAAACGACTCTTCGCTTCGACCCCTACATAAATTGAATAGCAATGTTTTATATACTACTTTGTTGATGTCAAAATTATTTCTGTTCTGTTCGCTTTTACTACTCAGAGTGTAAAGATCGTTGTATTTTTTATTAAAAGCTTTTTTATTAATCTCTTCTGATATACTCCACAACATGGTCCTGGATCGAACCGGATTGTAAATAACTACAATAATTAAAGAAACGGAGTTCATAAGTTGGAGAATTAAGAAGTTAACCTAGTTCGAGAGGCGTGCGGTTAAAAGGACAAAGAGATTAACCGGCATCATGTGCTGTGATTTGGATTCTTCGAACATCAAGTGCTAAGCCTTTATTATTACTTAATTTCACCCAACACTCGTAATCAGGTAGAGATAAGCGTAAGTTTTTGTTCTGAAAAGGTTAGTACCATTTATTTAAATTGAACTTTAACTGTGAGGTTAAGTTAACCTATTGCTATGTGCTGATTCATGCAGGTTTTGTACTTAGTTAATTTAATACTTTGAACAGTATTGTACAAGCTTAAAGCTTTAAAATTAATTAACTAGTAATTTTTGTACGAACTTTAGAATTTGTCACTTTTATATTAAGCATAGTGTAACGCTTCGCTAGAATTACAGGTTAGATAAGAGAAACAATATATAAAAATTACAATTTTAATTTGGAAGGTATAAACGAGCGTTAACTACATTAGTGTCTCAGGGTGTGAATCCTAGAATTACACTGTTTAGGAGAAAACCGTGAACACTTAACACCGTCTTACTGGACAGCCACTTCCCTGTAGTGCGGCGCGCGGAGAGTGGTTGCGAGCGCCCGATGACGTCACGGGTAGGTCCGGATGTCCCGTAGATCCACCGGAAGGGTTTCACAGCTTAGTCCGTGTCAGCTGGTAGCAAGGACCCTGGAAATTTCCGATTTAGCCATTTAGCGGAAAGTCCAACTTAGCTGTACTGACTGCAACATCCGGCGGAAAGTGAAGATGGAAGCACTACTAGCAGGATGGCTACCAAAAGCATTAAATAGTGATCAATGATGTTGCAGCAGCATTCAAAATCAGCTCAATAACGGTTTAAAGTACCTTGTCACAATGAAAGTGTGTATGCAAATAATTTCCGCAGATTGGAAATTACAAAATGATAATGCGAAGCAATGAAAGCAGCTGGGGTTTAATATGACTTAGCTTACAATTACGTAGTTACATTAAATAGCCAAATCTAGATTATATTTTTTTGTCAAGAGGGTAGATAATTCTGAAGTTAATAAGAACAAAGAAACTTAGCTACTTTAAATAGTCAGCTACTATAATGACTTAATATTAATGACATGATGCAAGCATATTACATAATCTGAAAAGTAATGTTAAGCACGAAAGAACAATCTACTGATTCACATTAGTATTGGTTATAAATAATAAATTGCAACACTCACCCAATCGGGGTAAACACAATTCACTTTTAAATATATGTAAGAGATTAAATTAATTTAAAATAAGTAAAATAGTTTAGGAGCGTAGGTAGAATGAGCGACCACAAGTAATAAAATTTTAGGTGTCTTCACATGTCGCTGCTCCGGTAAAGTGAACGAGTTCTTGTACCCCACCGTCGCGCGAGATCATGCTCTGACGTAGGCTATGACATCGCATTATCTACGTGTAAAACGCCTGCTGCTTTAAAATAGTAAAACGACTTGCGTTGATTATAGCTACAGAAGTTAGGCAATTAGTTTTAGGGTTTGTACATAGTGTTTTATTTTGTATTTAGCATACTAGGTTAATTGGTATTAGATATTTTAAGTTTGTAAATAGTCAAATTATACAGTGAAATCGTTTACTCAGGGAACGCTGTAACGGTTACGTTACCGTTACAATAGGTATAAAATAATAATGCAAAATTTAGGTAGCTAATACTTTAATAATTTACTTACATTAAAATTAAAATTATGTACAAGAGTAGTAAAATATAGTTAAGCTACTTTTATAGGTACATAGTTAACAAGTTCACAAATAAAGTGAAATTGATTTTGCACTGTATAACATTTCAGGTTGACCACACACGCTTCCCAAAATGTCTGAAGAAAAAGATTTAATTAAGAAACGTGCAAGTTACAAAGGTCGATTAACTAGCTTCGTGACTTATTTCAATTCATTGAAGGTGTCATCATTAACTACAGCTGACGCCAGTGAGTTGCAGTTACGACTTAATAAAATGGAACTTATATTCAGCCAATATGATGAGGTACAGTTACAATTGGAGTGCTTAGCATCAGACATTCAGTTACAACTTTCGGAAAGAACCGACTTCGAATCCCAGTATTATAAAGTTATTGCCAAAGCTCAGGATATATTAAATACATTACAAAAAAAACAGGATGAGCTGGGATGCGAACGTAGTTCTCGCCATAGTAATAGTATTAATAAGCCCGTTAAACTTCCCGTCATACAATTACCGAAATTTTCGGGATCATATGAAAATTGGCTAGAGTTTCACGACACGTTTTTAAGTTTGATACATTCTAATGACGATATTGATGAAATTAACAAATTTCATTACCTGCGAGCGTCATTGGAGGGTTCTGCAGCAGTAGTTATTCAATCGATTCAGTTTTCCTCGACCAATTACGAGGTTGCATGGAGTCTTCTTTGTGAGCGGTTCGATAACAAACGTTTATTGCAACAAAATCATGTCTCAGCATTATTTAACATCGAATTGATCACAAAGGAATCATCCTCCAGTTTAAAGCGAATGATTGATCAATTGAATAAAAACCTGCGCGCTTTGGAATCGCTAGGCGAACCCGTTAAATATTGGGATACACTCCTTATTTATATTATGGCTCATAAGTTAGATTCAAAATCGTACCGTCAGTGGGAAGAGTTCAAAGGTCACTTGGGCAAGGATAAGCCCATAACACTTGACGCATTCTTAACGTTCGTGCGGAACCGTGCCGATTTAATCGAAACACTGGAATTATCACGTAATAACACTGCCGGTCGCACCATATCGCCGAGTAAACACGGTCCGAAACTAAAGGCAATGGTTTCATTGCAAGAATCGAAACAAAACAATGTCACTCCACAGAAATGTCCCAAATGTCGTAGTGATCATAATTTAAGTAATTGTCCGTCGTTTCTACCACTTTTAGCAACAGCGCGCGGCTCGACTTGTTACCTACTTTAAAGGTTTGTTATAACTGCTTTCGGAGTGGTCATTACGCAAATCATTGCAAGCGGCCTGGATGTAAGTTATGTAAGCGTAAACACAATACATTAGTGCATGTAGCCGGCTCCTGACCCCGATCGGCCGGGGATAGCACGTCCGCGCGCGATGACGAGATAAGTGCAACTACTTCCGCGTCACCTGCGGCTCCCGTCCATCCAGCTGCGCCCGCGACACCCGGAATGTCCACTCATCACGCTCGTGTCGTGCATGATTCAGTCTGTTACTATGTCAACATTGACGGCTAGGGTCGGAGTTCCAGACCGCCGCGGACAAGACGTTTTATTATCGACGGCGTTAATTAAGGTGTATGATGTTAATAATCACGAGCACATCGCTCGTGCCGTATTAGATAGCGGCAGTACTTCATGCCTAATGACAGAAAGTATGTGTCGCAAGTTAAATCTGTCAACAGATATTGTTAATAAATCGATACAAGGTATCAACAATGCGACGCCGACGTCTCACGTAGGTAAAATGTGTTTGGTGCCTATTAAGTCATTAAATGACAATTTCGCGACAAGCATAAACTGTTTCATTTTACCATCAATAACGGATAACGTCTCGTGTCGTCAACTCAATTTGTCGAATTTAAATATCCCGTCTAATATTTGCTTAGCGGATCCTAACTTTCATCAACCAGCTGCAGTTGATTTAATTATTGGTGCCGATATATTTTGGGACGTGTTAGGATCAAACATTATAAGGCTAGGTAGTGGACAACCAGTATTGTGTGAGACTAGATTCGGTTACTTAGTCTCAGGTCCAATAAATGGCAACCAAGTGCCGTCCGACCAAATAAAATGCTGTTTTTCTTCTGCGCTTACGAATACTGGGGATCACTCTCAGAGTTTTGATGATGACATTCAACAACAACTAACGCGTTTTTGGCAGCTCGAGGAAACTAGCTGTCAGTCATCTCACTATTCGCCAGAAGAAAAGTGTTGTGAATAACATTTTGTTAAAAATACAACACGTTTAGCTGATGGTCGCTTTTGTGTTAAACTCCCTTTAAAACAAAATGAAAACGTTTTAGGCGAGTCTCTTCATCGTGCCAATCATTGTTTGTTTTCTTTGGAGCGTAGGGTTAAAACTAAACCTTCTTTCAAACAAATGTACGTGGATTTTATGACCGAGTACAAATCTTTAGGACACATGTCAGAATGTACGCGTAATCCAGAGAAAAAGTCGTATTTTATTCCTCACCACGGTGTTTTACGTGAGAACAGTTCCACGACAAAATTGCGAGTCGTGTTTAACGCGAGCAGTCCCACCAGTTCAGGAGTCAGTCTCAATAATATTCAAATGGTTGGTGCCACGGTACAGGATGATCTACTGTCTATACTCATTCGTTTCCGGCAGCATAAATACATCCTCGCTGCGGATGTTGAGAAGATGTATAGACAGATAGTGGTACATCCTGATGACAGACATCTACAGCAGATCGTGTGGCGCGAAAATGAGTATGATCCAATAAAAACTTATGAGTTAAACACCGTCACTTATGGAACTGCTAGTGCTCCCTTTCTTGCGACTAGGTGTTTAAAGCAAATTGGTCTCAACTGTAGTGACAAGATAATCAGTGATATCATCATTCATGATTTTTACGTCGATGATTTACTGACTGGTGGGGATGAGCTGTCAGAAGTACACCAAATACGTCAGAAAGTGACCACGGCATTAGCTGCTGCAGGAATGAATCTGCGCAAGTGGCAATCTAACGAGCGTAATTTACTCTCAGAGCCGTCACTCTTAGCAGTGGACTTAAACATTTGTTCCACTGAGCCCAGCAAGACTCTAGGTCTCAGCTGGCATTCAGAGTCTGACGAGTTGTGTTTTCCAATCGGCAATTCGATTTCTAAAGAAAACACAAAGCGAGCCATGTTGTCGATCATCGCCCAGATTTTCGATCCACTGGGACTGCTTTCCCCATGTGTTATCTCCATGAAAATGCTCATGCAAAAACTCTGGCTCCATAAACTCTCTTGGGATGAACAGTTGTCACCAGATATCGCGAGACTTTGGTCAGATATTGTGGTAAGTCTCCCAGTTTTAAACAATATCCGTGTCCCGCGACATGTGATATGTGTCTCGTGCAAAGCACTCGAGTTGCACATTTTCTCAGATGCCTCTGAGCGTGCTTACGGTTCATGTGCTTATATTCGAAGCGTTAATGAAGATGGAGAAATCCATGTTTGCCTGGTAATGGCAAAAAGTCGTGTGGCACCGCTACGTCCTACGACAATACCGAGGCTTGAATTATGCGCCGCGCTTGTCGGAGCACGTCTTTATGAGAAGATAGTCAGCTCATTTCGGCTTCAGGTTACGACTGCCACGTTCTGGACTGACTCCACTATCGTGTTGGGTTGGTTAAAGATGTTGCCAAGTAAATTGCAGACCTTTGTTCGCAACCTCGTTTCTGACATTTTAGAAATTACGGGAAGTTTTACTTGGGGGCATGTCCCAACGGACCACAACCCGGCAGATCTAATTTCGCGCGGAGTACCTCCGCATGCCTTAAAAACCCTTGACCAGTGGTGGTCTGGGCCATTCTACTTAAGACAAGATAGTTCCCAGTGGCCCTTGACTCCAAACACAAAACAGTCTTTACCTGAAATTCGCGAAGTAGTTTCATTACATGTTAAAATACAATCATCAGGTAATGACGAATTAATTGATTTTAACAGATTTTCGAATTTTTCACACTTAAATAGAGCAATCGCGTATGTCTTACGGTTTATTGGAAAATGTCGTAAACAGCATTTTGAATTCGAATATCTCAGTTCTAGCGAGTTAAAAAATGCTCATAATTTAATTGTCAAAGAAACTCAAAAGACATCGTTTCTTGAGTATAACTTATTGTTAAATAAGAAAACGCTGCCAAAAAAGAGCAACTTGTTGAAATTTAATGTCTTTTTAGATGAAAATGCCTTAATTCGCGTGGGAGGCCGTATTCTGAGTTCTCCTATGAGAAAAAACATCCTTTACTACTACAGTCCACTCATCGTTTTACAAAATTGTTATTCTCATATGAGCACAAAAAATTATTGCATGCGCCACCCCAATTATTATTGGCTACGATTAAAGAGAGGTATTGGCCAATCGGAGGGCGAAATTTAGCAAAGGCAACTTTCCATGAATGTGTACGATGCAATCGAATGAAAGGTCAGGTGCTGACTCCGTTGATGGGGAATTTGCCCAAGCTTCGCGTATTGCCCGGTGGTTTCCCTTTTAACAATGTTGGCGTAGACTACGCAGGCCCTCTCATGGCAGCTTGCCGCCAAGGACGCGGCTGTAAATTAGTTAAGTTTTATGTGGCCATTTTTGTATGTTTCGCAACCAAAGCGGTACATTTAGAGTTGGTGGGAGATTTAACCAGTAATAATTATTTGCTGGCTTTACGTAGGTTTATGTCTCGGAGAGGAAAACCTAGTAATATTTACTCCGATAACGGCACCTCATTTGTTGGCGCTTATAATGAATTGTCCAAATTCTTGAAGGGTAATTGCAACTCATTGGCTGAAAATTTCGCTAACGAAGAAATTAATTTCCATTTTATTCCTGCGTACACACCGCACTTCGGTGGTCTTTGGGAAGCTGGTGTGAAGTCAACCAAGTTCCATTTGCTAAGAGTGTTGGGCAATTGTAACCTTACTTATGAAGAGCTTAACACTACACTTATTCAAGTGGAAGCGGTTCTGAACTCTCGCCCGCTCACCCCGTTGTCGTCGCATCCCGAAGACTTGACGCCCCTTACGCCTGGACATTTCCTCATTGGCCGTCCTCTCACTTCGCTGCCAGTTCCTGAACTGAAAGACTCCACTTATGAGCGATTACCACGTTTCCAACGTATCGAGCAGCTTCGGCAGCATTTTTGGAGTCGATGGAGTAAGGAGTATGTTGCAGAGCTCCAGCATAGGGTCAAGTGGCGATTCAATCAAGACACTCTCAAGCTTGATGCTCTTGTGCTGCTCAAGGATGACCATCTACCGCCTTTAAAATGGAGACTTGGACGAGTTGTTGCTATCCATCCTGGGTCAGATGGCATATCTAGGGTTGCCGACGTGAATACCTCATCAGGAGTAGTCCGAAGAACCTTCAGTAAGATATGCCCACTGCCTGTGACTGATGGTTCTGGTTGAAAGATTGCTTTCAACGCCCTGGGGCATGTTGAAGATTAAACGAATCTTCGCTTCGACCCCTACATAAATTGAATAGCAATGTTTTACATACTACTTTGTTAATGTCAAAATTATTTCTGTTCTGTTCGCTTTTACTACTCGGAGAGTAAAGATCGTTATATTTTTTATTAAAAGCTTTTTTATTAAAAGCTTTTTTATTAAAAGCTTTTTTATTAATCTCTCCTGATATACTCCACAACACAAAGGGATGCAATTACCGGTGAATTTGGATCGTAGTTCTAAATGTAATAGTGTTTTTTATAAATAACCATAAACTGTTTTGCGTTTGGGTTGTTATTGCAACGGCCGTGGTTCCGAATGACTCCAAAATATAGCTCAAGGTGATCTTGACTGAATTTATATTGCAGTATGAATTTCAGTTTCTGTCGGTTTTCAACGAGATCTGTAAATCGCGTTTTTAGACTTTCAATGCATACAAGTAGTCCTAAAAAGCCAGTTTTGGATTGGGTTTTTGTTGGAACCTAAATTGGAAGTCTCACTTAGACAAGATAAATAAAAAATTAGCCAAATCCTGCTATGCACTATCCATATTGACTAACATAGCTTCGGTCGATGTTGCGATGAAGGCGTACTATGGGAATGTTTACCCCGTGCTTACGTACGGTATAATATTTTGGGGAAATTCCGTAAACTTTGAATCCACGTTTCTTCTTCAAAAAAGATGTTTACGAATTATATTTAAGCTCAGGCATATGCAATCCCTAAGAGACATTTTTAAAGATAACGAAATTTTAACTCTGACTTGTATCTATATACTACAAATTTGTTTATTTGTTAGAGACCGAAATGACATTTTTATAAAAAAAAGCGAATTTAAAAATAATATCCGATCCCAATATAAATATGATGTATGTACAGTTAGACCTTCCAGCTTTATACTTAGTAAGAGCGCATATGTATCTGGAATAAAAATATTTAACCATTTGCCTGAAGATATTAAATCGCTAGATGGGGTAAGATTTAAAGCAAAGCTCAAGAAATGGCTATTAGTGAAAAGCTTTTACAATTTAAGTGAATATTTTAGATGTATACCTTAAGACTGTTCTAATATAATATACTTACCTACTTGTTATTGTACGCCCGAAATGGGCAAACTGTTGGACCATTTATATTTTGTGACCTATAATGTACACAGTTTCTGACAATAAATTTATTTTATCTTTTTATCTTATAAAATTTTGGGATGTACCGTAATAATATTTTTTTTCTGTAATGGAAAAAGGATGTTTAAAACCATGACTATCTAGTGATCTTGTGTTCAAAATATCAAATAAATCGTTGATTATTTCTATGAAATTAATTGTTCCGTCCGCATTCTTAAAATCGGGAATGTTTAATTCATGAGCACACAACTTAAGAGCGGAAGTAACACTATGACTGAGTGCTTTTGTGGCTAATTTGACATTCATAATGTTGTTTCGAAACTGTAAATGACGTTCCGTCAATTTATTTCCAAAGTGCAGTCCGATATTATCTTGTAGAAGTTTCAAATTTTGCAAGTATTTCCATTCAACTTTTTCCCCGTTTTGATCGATAATGATTTTTTTCGCTTCAAATGTATTTCTTACAAGTTTGAACATATGGCATGGGTCTAATATAAGAGCAACCGGCCTTCCAGTCGAAGGATGATTGAAATGAGTTTTTAAATTGTTTGTATCGTCAAAATTACATCCTAGAAGCTTAGCGGTTCCAATATTAGATGGACACCCATCGAACGTTAGACTGACGACTTCGGCACCAACGTCATGACATGTTTTTAAGCACATTTTAATGATATTTAATCTCTGTTCTGCAGCTAACCCTTTCACAAAAAAAAAATCCCAAAGGTAACTTAAATGAATCGTTTAGGGATACTATCATCAACACGTAGGCTTGGCTCGCAATACCTCCTTTAGGACTGAAAGTGACATTACCCACGAAATCATTTCCATTTCATTAAGCAGGCAAGGTTTTTGCCACTTTGCTTATATTTTGATTTAAGTGCCCTGAAACTTTCCTTTGTAAAACCTGGCCCACCCTCCTCGATAGATTGGTACCATTTTGTTAATGTGGAAGGATGCGGCAGACATAAGTTTAATTGCGTTCTTACATATTTGTAACCAGCTGGGGAGTAATAATTTGATGTCAAAGCAATTTTTTTATGACTGGTGTGAACCTAAAACTAGCCCTACCTTTTTGAGATTGTTTTTTTTGTAAGTTAGTAACTAAGTCGCCAGAAAATCCCCCTAATGCGGTATGGATGTTTGACTGTCCGTGGCCTTTTTTCTTTAATTCTGTAAGAACATCCTTTAAACTTATTTTTGTTTTCAAGATGGTTCGGTTTCACCGTTGTAATTTTTTAATTTTCGTAAGTCGCTTTTCTGCTAGATGCGTTTTACGCCTGAGTTGTTCTTTGATTCGAAATGTTTTTGGACAATTTAAAGTAGATTCTATTTCACAAGATGAACTTGAATCGAGGTTATCTTGTGTTTTCATGACTTTGGAGGGACTTTCGTTGTCATCGTCTAAGTTAACTTGCACATTAAACTTGCATTGACAGTTCGGGCATTTAATCGTTGAGCTTTGCTGCAATAAAGAAATTAATTTATAACTATACTAGGTACTATTTATTACTACTACTACTATTTATTACTATTTTATTTAAGATAGGAAAAAAAAACTCCGCTAAACATGTTTTTTTTTTATTCTAACCAGTTTATGCTTACGTGACGTTACGTGAGTTTGTGTCTTGTTCTTGGTTTCTGCGATAATACTAAGTTCTCGATTTGCTTTTGAGTGCATTTCTCGTGAATTAACCATCTGTAATATTTAAAAGCCGGTTAAGTGGCCCTAAAAGAATTGTTTTAGTCCGTATTTCAAAAGTTAGAAGAGAAAAAAACGAATACTTAAGACCTTTGTGGATTTACATTATATTTATCTAATAAGCCCTATATAGATCCTCCACGCTCCACGCTTGTATTGAATTAGTTTGTCTTACTTCACTCAGCTTGTTGACATATACAACGTGTTACAAAATACCCCCCGTAAAAAATATAATAAATTATCAAAGCCAAAAATATTGTCAACCCTAGTAAGCTGTCATGTCAGGGAACCGGGGTTAGCATAGATTATTTTAACAGAGAGGCCTACCTACTAATTTAATAATTCTTCAACTTAAATGGGTTTAAAACCATATCCCGACGAGCGAGGTTGTGCATTGAACAAGGCAGAGCTCACTTTGAGCCGTTCCTGTAATTTTGACGTTCTTTACGAAAAAGTAAGTGCTAGTTTAGGTTTCTTCGTAAGTAGTTTAGGTCTTTCAAAATCTCGACTTGTAATATCTATCTAATCGAATTCTGTACATTTTGTTAGTATATCTCTTAATCGTTTCACGAATTAGGTAAAAATTTACATAAACAATCTGCGTAGTTTACTCTTTAATTTTACTGAAATAGGGTTTTCACATCAATGAAAGCAATAATGGTTTTATTTTTTTTGCCGGTAAGTCATGCGGTGATAGTACGGTTCTCAAATATTGTAAATGGACTTATGATAAGGTACCATTTAACCCCCTTTCGGCTTTACGGGTATTTTTGTAACACGTTGTATAAGTATCGTAGGTAGGGAAATATTTCAGTCTCATAAATAGAATCGAATAAATAGAATAGAGTGCATGAATGTCCTTCGGCTAAAATGGATTTGTTAGATGCATTTTCCGATATTTTTATTTTCTTGTATAAAAAAATCCGATCGACGTTTTTCCCTGTAGAAAAAATCCTGGTATATTTATTTTCTTGTATAAAATTTTCCGAATGCCTTTTTTCCCTGTAGAAAAAAATCCTGGTATATTTATTTTCTTGTATAAAAAATTGTAAATGCCTTCTTTCCCTGTTAGAAAAATTAGCCGACATATTTATTTTCTTTTATAAAAAATTCCAAACGCCTTCTTTCCCTGTATTTTTATTAACATACGCAAAATTTCGTAGTCGTTAATTTTACTAGGGGCACAAATTCCCGGTCGTCTTTTTCCTAAACAGATATTTAAAAATAAAATTTATTCTCGATAGAAAATTATTGTATGTATTCGCAATTTTGCCCATTCACGTAACTGCATGAATGCCTACAAACTACTTGTAAGTTGATATCAACGTTGTGACAAATCTTATTGACTTTTATAGTAAAAACGGTAGAGTTAGGTATAAATAATATGATTACAATAGGTGTAAAACCCCAATAAAGAAAAAAAAACAAAGTAGAAAGAGACCCCTGGGCCTCTATTTCCGGCGGTAAAATCCATATCGTCTTTCAAGTTCAATTCTTTGTTGAATGGCTACTGTCCAGTGGGACAATTCTGCCAGTGTCAAGGTTGGAAGTTACACGTGATCGGTAAAAATGGTTTTCCAGAAACAGATGCTGACTCATCAGTTGGGGAATCTAAAAACAAAATAAATTATATACACTAACTACAACTACAAATACTAAAACTAAAATTAGAATTTACAACTTAATATTAAAATCAATAATATACTTAGCTAAAATATATACAAAGGAAGTATTTACAAAAGTGAGGACATAACTAAAGCTAGCTGGGCGAGAGATGAAATCAGGAAGAAAGTTATAAAGAGAAACAGGAATATTGGGACAATTGAAAAAAATATGGTCTGGGGTTCCCTTCTCGAGACCACACTCGCACAAAGAATGATCCCGAACACGGATCTTCGCCAGAAAAGAGGGTGAACAAATGTGACCAAGTCGCAGACGAATTATTGTAGAGGTGGCAGCCTTATTAAGTGTGTTAAATTTAAAAAACCAAGGTTTAACAGGCAGATTAGGTTGAATATTACCATAATGTCTACCCTTGGAGAGACGAGAACAGTTCCACAAATCAGTCCAGTGATCAAACAGATGGGACCTCGCGGTAGAACGTAAGTCTTGACTAAAACACTCCGAGTGGGAGGAGCAACCAATCTCAACCGCTTGCTTTGCAAAAAAATCAACCCGTTCATTGCCTGAAATGCCCGCATGCCCGGGGATCCAAGCCAAAACCACATCAATGCCAAGAGAATGACAACGATGGAGAACCTCTCTTGACTTGAGATTAATTAAAAGATTATCCTTAGATCGCAGGGGAACCCTATCCAAGGCCTGGAGACAACTCAAAGAATCTGAGAAAACAATAGATTTTGACATTTTGTGAGATTCTATGTAAGAGACAGCTTCAAAAATGGCAATAGCCTCTCCGGAGTAAGCAGAAGACTGAGAGGGAGATTTAAAGTTTAAAACAACATTATACCGTGGAATCCAGACAGCTGAACCCACGCAGCCATCTGAAGATAGTTTGGAAGCATCAGTGAAAACAGGAATCCACCCATACCATTTTTCAAATAATATTTTATTGAAAACCCGATTGGCTTCAATATCATTCTTTTTAATGCCAAAAGAAAAAACAATCTTAGGGTGAAACAGGAGAGAATCAAAACTAAAACTAAATAAAGGGTTGCCAACAGACTGAACAACCGGGGGACCATTACAAAATTTACGAAAGCTTTCAATTAGGCAAGGAGTCACCTTGTGAGACCAATACTTGGAGAAGGGCATGATATCAGAAAGACGGTTAAGACGACACAATAAAGGGTGATCAGACGACTGCACGGCTCTGAAGAAAAAGCGATCAGAAAGGAATTGTCTGCGAAGCCTTAAAGGAGGCTCCAAGCATTCTATCTGAAGAGCATTAATGGGAGAAGATTTCATGGCTCCAGAAATTATACGCAAACACCTAGACTGAATCCTATCTAAAGATACTAGAGCAAGTTTGCTGCAGGGCTCCAACAAAAAAGAACCATAATCAAAGTGGCTCCGGATGATAGCATTATACAAAAGCTTTTGTGAATAGGGGTGCGCACCCCACCAAGCACCAGATAAGGCTCTAATAACATTTAAACTTTTCTCACACTTATCTTTAATATGTCGCAAGTGAGGGATCCCAGTTAAATGATCATCCAAAATTAAACCTAGAAATTTAACAGAATTAGACACAGGAAGCAATATCCCCTCAAGAAAAATACGGATATCAGGAACCAGCCTTTTTCTAGTAAAAACCACAACAGAACTCTTGGAGGCAGACAAAGATAAGCCATTTTTTTTTTTTTTTTTTTTTTTTTTTTTTATAGCATAGAGAAGACAAACGAGCACACAGGCCACCTGATGGTAAGTGGAAACTGTGACCCATAGACATTCGCATTCACAAGACTGCAATGCAATCCTAAGACTGCAAATGCGTTGCCAACCCTGAGGACTAAGATGGAATGCCTCTATGCTAGTCATTTCACCGGCTGTCTTATCCCCAAACCGGAACACAACAATGCGAACACTGCTGTTTGGCGGTAGGTTAATGGATAAGATGGTGGTAGCGATCCGGACGGACCCTGCACAAGGTCCTACCACCTTAAAAATGATCCAAGAGCCACGAGTTTAAGTAACCTAGAGCGGAGTTAAGAGACTGAGAACATTTAGAAATGGAGCTGGAGGCAAAGTAAAGAGCAATATCATCAGCATATTGCAAAATGCTACAAAAACAATCAACTGATTTACTAAGGTCGGCGGTATAAAGATTATATAAAATTGGACTTAATACAGAACCCTGAGGGAGGCCCTTCCAAATGGTTCTAGGAGGTAACAAAGAACCTTGAAAACGAACTGAGATAGAACGAGCCATGAAGAGATTGCAAATGACATGAACCATCTTCACCGGCAAACTCAATTGAAGCATTTTTTGTCTAAGAAGCGGAAGTTGCACATTATCATAGGCAGCAGTTATATCTAAAAAAGCACCAACAAGGTGATGACCTCTAGAGAAAGCCAGACGAATATCAGACGTAAAAATACTTAAACTGTCCATAGTTCCCATGCCTCTACGAAAACCAAATTGGGATTTGGAAAGGATTCCTCGATTTTCTAAAATCCACTCAAGCCTATTCTTAATTAAATGCTCTAGTATCTTTGAGAGGACAGATGAAAGAGCAATAGGTCTATAACTGGAGGGGTCACTAGGATCTTTACCAGGTTTTACGATGGGAATAATTATTTGATTCTTCCAAGAATCAGGGAGGCAACCAGAATTATAAATATGATTTAGCAGGGAAAGGAAGAAAAGTTTAGAAGAGTCAGAGCACCGTCTAATGAAAGAATAAGGGATTCCGTCTATACCTGGAGAAGAATCTTGAAGATGATCCAACACAGAAGAAATTTCCCGAAAGGAAAAAGGATCATCCATACTGTCAGACGAAAAAGGAGACGAAGATGGGGGAAAGCAATCTTCCGGCGGTACAAAAGCAGGCGCTAATTTATCCAAAAATCCCTCCAACCAGCTAGACGGATCATTAGACAGTGGGTTCGAATCAGATAAGGATCCACGAAATCTTTTGATATTCCTCCATACTAAGGAAGAGGGAGAACGAGGAGACAAGCTCTCGCAAAAACGGGACCAACCAAGACGTTTTTTAGAAGATAACAAACGCTTGCAACGAGCATTGGAAGCCTGGAACTCCAAATATTTTTCCAGATTAGACAAGTCTACAGCAAAAGCATCTTCAGCCTCATTTCTTTTTTTAATAGCTAAAGTACAATCAGCATCCCACCACGGAGGAGAGGAAGCCCTGCGAAGTGAAGAGCATTTAGTAGGCATACTAGAATTAGCTGATAGAATTAAAATTGAGACAAACTTTAAATACAACTCTAGAAAATTATCAGAAGAAATAGGAGGAAGAAGCGCTACCTCAATAGAGACCAAAGAAGAATATTCAGGCCAGTCAGCCTTTCCAGTTCTATATTTAAGAAGAGGAGGGGAAGTTAAAATCGGAACAGACACATCAGACGTAAAGGAAATAAGAATAGGAAAGTGGTTACTACCATGAGAATGGGAGAGAACACTCCAGGAGAGCCCAGAAGCCAAGTTAGGTGATGCCAGAGATAAATCCACAGAGCTACGGTTTTGCAAAGGGGATGATCTCCTAGTAGGAGAGCCATCATTCAACAGGCACAAATTGATGTTGTCAAAGACATTTAAAAGATGAGAAGAATTGTAATCACAGGAATGGGAACCCCACAAAGTGTGATGACAATTAAAATCTCCCATGACAACAAAAGGGCCAGAGAGAGAGGAAAGGATTGAGTCTAATTCAGCAATAATTGTTAGATTGGGGTGAGGAATATAAAGGGAGATAAAAGTAGAATTAAAAAGTTTTACAGCAACTATATTTAAGCCTGAAGAATGATTGGGGATAGGAACTAAAGAAAAGGGAAGAGAACGCTTAATAAGAACGGCACAGCCGTTCCAACCATCAGCACTGTCATCCCGAAGACATGAGAAACCTGAAACCCTAAAAAGGGACCCAGGCTTTAACCATGTCTCCGAGATGGCAAGGATTGAAGGACTAAATTTATTAATGAGATGAATGATTTCATGTTTTTTATGTCGAATGCTTCTACAATTCCATTGAATGGCTGTATAAGCCATTGTTGGTCATAAGGACAGACGTCAATTGGTTCAGCAGTTCTGAGACATTGTTCGGTATAGCATCAGAGAACTTCGAAAGAAGATTCACTAATGTGCTGATAAGCAGCTTAATAAGGTTATCATTTGGAGTAAAATCTGGTTCAGAGTTATTGAGAGCACAGCCATTTAATTGAGTGGATTTTGGAGCATGAATGATTGCGTCATGAGCAGCTTTGTCATAGCCCTTCTCCAACACTGGGACAGGGCGACGAGGAACAAACACTGTTTTTTTGTGAGAAACCGAAGGAACAGAACGTGTAGGGGAGACGGGCGAAGGAGGAGATAAGGAATCTTGAGACACGGGAAACAAGGAAGGAGAAACCAAAGAGCGAGTAGTATCAGCAAAAGAACGCCGGACGGGACGGAAGCGACGAGCAGCGTCAGAGTAAGGGATATTCTCCTCTGACATCACCAACTTTATACTTTTCTGTCTGAAGTGCTCAGGGCAAGAAGAGTTTGTAGCAAAATGCATGCCAGAACAAAATAGGCAAGAAGCCATTTCTGCACTGACAACACAATCAACGCCTTCATGAGGTTGAGCGCATTTGAAACAACGGGGTTTAGACCTACAATTCGCTTTAATATGGCCGAAACGGCAGCACTTATTGCATTGAATAGAAGGGAGCTGATATACATCCACAGGAATAGAGGTGTGAAAACAATAAACTCTTTCAGGCAAACATTGCCCCAAGAAGGTCAACGATACAGTTTGGGTAGGAACCCAGGACACTTTCCCATCCAGAAAACATTTACGATTAAGCCTACGAGCCTTAATTACTTTTACAGAGCAGTCAATAGAGTTGACCAGCTCCTCCAGAGTCCAGTCGACGGGAATGCCACGAACAAGGCCCATCCGAGTGACACTAAACATTGGGATGATGGGGGAATATTGGGGGTTATCTTTAAATAGGGCACTCTCCAAGAATTCATTAGCCGAATCTGCACTAGAAAAATCTACAACAACTCGACTGCGACCGCCAGTTTTAATACCACCCTTGGAAATACCCTTAATATTATATCTATGAACAAGCTGGGCGAATTTCAAAGTACGAAATGTAGAACCAATGGAGGAATCCTCCAGTGATCTCGTGACGTGAACAATGAAAGGACCGGAATCACCAGAACCATACTTCAATTTAGAACCGGGAGCGAATTCGGGAACCGAAAAAGTGTGCTGAATGGAGGCTGACGCCGGCATCCTAGCATCCCTTTTATGGTTGACATCCACAACACCAGAGTCTTCTGGGCCACGTTTGCGGGAACTAACTTCTCCCCAATCCACTACAGGGACCGTAGTCCCACCGCCCCCATCAGGGGGCTCCTCGTCCAACATCAATAAAAACTTACCCAATCTTCACTAGATACAAACACGATATATTTAAAAAACTAAGTCTACAATAATTACACTAATTCTTAGACAATCAACTGAAATAACGATTAAAAAGGGCAAGAGAAAATTTTGCACGTGTAACAACCAGGCACCGTCAATTGTTTTTTTTTCCATATCGTCTTTGACCTGTTATGGTATTGTTTTGACGTTAGCCGCCATTACTGTCAAGTAAATAAGAGCTATTAAAACGGCGACAATACGATAGCAGCGGGCCTAATATGGATGACACCGTTTTATCGCGTGGATAAGCATACAATTTTATCAAACACATCTATTTTAACGAATACTCTAACATGGTTGACAACGTTGGTAAAGATATCGCGTCGATAAGGCTACGATAAGCGCAGTGTGGCAAAAATTACTAATTTAAACTACTATTTAACAAATAAGTTGCCAGTGTAATAAAATCAATCATTCCTTTGACATGTTTGATATTGCATAGCGGGCTTTATGTAATGCTCCTGAAATAAATCGTTTGCAATCGGTATTGAGTGAACGGACGTGACATACTTTTTAAAATGGACGGGTTATCTTTACAACTTGCTATGGTAATCTCTGGTATGGCGGTAAATTGTCTATGGTGCGATGTTCAAACTTCAAAACTTCAAAAGCCTCAAAGTTGAAGAATTGAATAATGAACACAACAAAAAAAGTGTAAGTATTATAATTATGTTATGTATGAGATTTAAAACAGTGAGTTAGTAAGATAAGTTTCACAGTCGTCTTCTAGTGTTAGGTGTTCATTAAAATAATCACGTTGTTACAGCCGCTGTACAACAGTGCAAAAGAAAAAGCTCATTGAGTACATGAGCAGCCACCCGCTTTTTGCCAATGGTGAATTTGGTGGGCCACTCGGAGCTCAAAGGCACGAGTCCGAGTGGCAGAATCTCGCAACGGAGCTGAGGCAGTTTGGTCCTGAAAAGACAGTGGCCGCATGGAAAATTGTAAGTATTTAATTTGATAATATAGCTAACCGGTGCGAAGTTCTTTCCGCACTTAATCCATAAACTTGCGCGTCGATCCTGACCAAGTGCGAGATGAGGGCAAGGCGAGTTAGTTCTGCAAAATCTAAGTAGATGCCAACCAAATTCATCTGCTACTCTAACTTGCCCAGAACGAATCGTATATATTTTCTAAATATTGCTTACAGACTTGGAGGGACCTCAAAAGAAAGGCTCGTGGGGATAACGCAGCCTTTCACCGAGCCGCGGTCACCACGGGCAACAATTCGGAGATTTCCCCTGTTGGTGAATCCGAGCAAATGGTGCTGTCTATAATTGGCACGGATTCATCAATAGGGGTAGGCCTGCCGGAATCTTCAATTGGTGATGTAAATATACTTATACTATTGTTTTACTATGATAATGGAACCTTTACCTTACCTTTAAAACTTTAAACTTGCATGTACCTTTAGATCATCATACCCGACATCATGCCCCCACCTGTACCAGAGTCGCTTGCAGCCTCCCCCCCGGCCCCCGCACACCTCCCCCCCACTCGCCCGGCCCCCGGCCCACGAAGGAGACGTCGCCTCCGCTCCACCTCGCGATTTGAGCAGTTGCTGGTAGATCAAAACGAATGCCTCAAGGTTTGCTCAGGTTTTTTACCAACCTCATCTATCCTCTGTTTAGCCTAGTGGTCGACTGGTTGAGAATGCCTTAAGGCAGTCAGTGATTTGTATTTGCTTTTTGTACTGTGCAATAAAGCTAAATAAACCAATAATTTTCATATACCTATTTGCAACGATATCTAACAATTTGCTAATTTCTCTTTTGATTTCACAATTGTATACCAATCACTCTAAATAAAAGTTGTTTAATGTAGTATTTTAATTATACAGAGTATGCTGGAAGAACTAAGGCGATCAAATGAGATCAGGCGGGAGCACAATGTCATTCTATTAAGGAACCAGTGAGTTTTGATACATTGTTATTTAGAATAAAACTCTAGTAGGTAAACATTGTAATAAAAGTAACCCTGTCTGTGCGTTTATTACAATTTCGAGCTAACCTGCTGACCTTTTAAATTTGGTATAAGCATAGATAGATATATGACGCTCCATTTATTCTTTATAAAGAAAAAAACTTTTGTGCTTTGACTTTTAAACCTATTAAGAAATGCTGCACGATCTGTTACTACCATTTCAAATAAAGAAAAATACATTTGGTTTTAAATTCATGAAAAGTAATTATTTACAGTATTTATAATTATTAACAATATTATTTACAATTCATGAAAAGTAATTATTCACAATATTGGCTCTTTTTTCTTGTGCCACTCTTAATAGCAGCCCGTTTTCCGGGAACTGCTGGGTAGTACTCTCGGCATCATCAGCATACTGTATACTTTCAAGGTCTGCATTGGTGTCAATTGTTCTGAAAATTATAAGTACATTATAAACAAACTGAACTCTCTCAGGGCCTGTTTTTGGCACATAACATATATCAGGCAATTGTGATTGTGAGACAGTACCTTAGTATATAAGTATTGTACAGTAGCTACTTAAGTTGGTATCTCAAAAAATAGTGTTACCTGTAATGATGCATCATATTATATAATACACAGCAACAGTTTATTATTGCTGATGCCCTGTGCGGGCTATAATGCAGAGCGCGGTCATGTCCTAGGTACCGGAACACGTTCTTGATGTAACCGTTGGTACGCTCTATACTGTTACGTACACGACAATGCCAATTGGTGTACCTCTTTTCGGGACTGTTAGGGGTGGCGTTTAAAATGGGCGTCAATAAGCCATGGCTCTAATGCGTATCCCGAGTCACCTGTAAAAATATACATTGATTAAAAAAATAATATTATGATATGAATTAATTCATTTATTCTTATTTTTCAGACTAGAGGACTCGCAAATTCTTGAGGAGGAGGAAGAAACAACAATTTAATGTAAAGTTTTTGTACAGTATTTCATTTAATTTTAAAGTAAACATTTAGTCAAAGAAATCGTAATTGTATTTTATTTATAGAATATTTCTATGGGTACCAAGTTAACGAAACACATAGGATAACATTAATAAACGTAATTAGACAAAGCACTGACTTTGCTATGTACAATAATTATTGTTACATACCGAGAAGAAAGTATTCACCGATGTGATTGTTATACAGCCTTTTCAGCTCGGTTTTAATCTCCGAATTATTGAAAATGAAGGAGTCATGCGTCCTTCCAGGGTATCTGGCGTTGACTGCTAAGATCTTGCAGTTCACATCCGCTACCTAAAAACCACATTATTAGGTTGTAACAACTGATATGCGAGGCTTTCATTCAACACGGTAAAAACGATATCGTTTGGCGACCGAGTTAAAAACAATACCATAAGGTCACATACGATTTGGGTTTAAACGCCTAGAAATGGTGCAAATTATAAGAGTTTTCTCTATTAATGTATTTACTTACTAACTGCACATTGATTGAATGTGACCCCTTCCTATTCAAGTATTGCACGCTGTATGGTAGCGGCGGCGGAAAAATTTTGACATGTGTGCAGTCTATTGTGCCTAGAATATTCGGGATGCCATGAACTTCTCGGAACTGACCCGCAACCATACGTCGGCCCTGGTCGGTTCCTGGGAAAACCACCCATCTCCCTCTGAGCCTGTAAATAACGTTTACACTTGTTTTAATTTCGCTACCGCACCATTTAGTACCTATGAAAGATAAGTCATGTCATGAATTGTAATGTGTAACTTGTAGCTTTGTGAAACGGGCCACAGATCGCTTTGCGACTGCATCCCAAAAATGTCCGAGTTGCAAAATGAACACTTCGTTTATGTTACTAGATAGGTTAAGTTTGTTAGATAACTTCAAATGCCCTAAGGGCAAATTGCCCAGGAATAGGAACCCCGCCATGCGAGCTTTTGAGATTTAGTCACAAAGCTATCGTCGTATTAGCTACCAAGTAGTCATATCAAGATGTGGACGGAAAGTTTCTATCCAATTGGTTTGTTTGTTTACTTTTCACAATTTAGTATTGATAAATGTGAAATTCGGTACAGAGATACTTCAAAAGAGCTATGGAAATAGAGAATAGAGTAAGTACCTACTATTTCATCCGAAAAGTTTAACCATTCTCAAGGGAATAGAGGATAATTTCTGGGTCACCCAAGTTGCAGTAAATATACAAAGAGTAGTAAATACATAACGAAATGATCGTAACCTACATTTAAGTCTATTATTGGAAAAAAAATGTACAGATTTCAGATTGATTCCTATACTTGTAAAAGACGGTATTATTTGCCAAATTTCATAGTTCTAGGTCAACGGGTTGTTTTGTCTTATATAATGAGTAGGTAATAGATGGATAATGTAAGTATTTTCTCGCGTTACATAGGTACCTTCTGTAAACAGCATCTGTGAACTGAGCCAGGTAACTGCTGACAGTGGTCTGCGCAACGCATAAGCCGTGGTCCTGTCCCGTTCCGCGTTGATAATTGCCGTCCGCCAAAAAATGTAATGCTGTAAGAACCTGAAAAAATGAGCAGCTTAACGAGTTGCATTGCCACTTGAACGATAAGGTCTATATTACTTTGTAAGTAGTAAAATAAAATATTACCTTTATGTACACGGGCAATCCATCATTATTGTGTGGCTGGAGGTCAGACCCCAGTTCGGCACATAAATAAAGTGCCATCTCCTTGCACACTCTGTAAATGTGCCGAAACTCAACCTCTGGGAGTTCAAATGGGTTGCTAGCGTCCCTTATCATTTTTCTTTGGATTTTTCTATTGTCCTTCTCTTCTTGGAGCCAGATTCTATAGTAATAATATCTTGACATCCTACAAGTAATATTTACCACTTAATACACATAAAACTTATTTTTTGCCCGTAAGTAAGCCATTTTCTGCAAGTAGAATATTAAAAAACTATTACTTACGCTTAATATTTTGTATTTTCTCGTTTTAATATGTTATCGATTGCTTGTCGTCACCTACAGCCCACTCAAATAAGTTTATTCAAACACAGTTGTCAGAAGTGGGTATTAGTGGCCATGCATGTTAGGAAAAACGATAAATAGGTCGTTTAACCATCTATATCGTTGGATAATGGATAATTCAAAATAATCGACGCCACCATGTTAGCAATCGTCGACAGTGCCAATTTATCACTCATCTCGAGATAAAAACGGTTTGTCATGTCGATTTTAGGCCCGCATATTAGGCCCGCAGGTAAAAGGTAGACGATATCGTTTTTACCGCCGAGAATAGAGGCCCTGATTACGGTATTAGTAAGGTTAGGTTTTACTACATCGAAGAAATGCTCACACTTCGGTAACACATTGAAGTTCTCTGAATTTTCGAATAGTTCCTGATTCGCCGGATTCTTGTTTCGCCGGATTCTTGTTTCGCCGGATTCTTGTTTTGTCGGATTCTTGTTTTGTCGGATTCTTGATTCGCCACTTTTTTTTGATTAAGAACTACTATAGAAATATCGCGGCTTTACCTATCTATTAAATAAAAGGCAGACACTTCGTTACATTAATTAAAATATTTATTTGTTATTCATTTATTTAAATACCTAATGAGGTAATATTTAATTAAGATAATTGGCATAACCTGCTCAAACATTCTACGACTGTTATTCTTCCTTCGACGTAGTCATTGACTATGTTCCTTTCTTGTCGATATCTTGATATATTAATTCGACGCACCCGTGTTACATCGGGGCAATGTAGCTGCATTTTTCTTATAACAACATCTTGCTGCTGTGCTTCGGCTCTGAGTAATTGTATAAATTGAAAGACGGACGGTTTTTTAGGGATCCTATGGTTTATCCTGTTATTCCATCCCTCGACGGCGTTATTGGTTCGGAATTCTTCCTCACTAACGCAAAACAATGAGCTCGTAATTTTACGCATCCAAAAGTCCATGAAGTAATTATGGAATTGGACTATTGGATTCCAGTTTGATAACGATTCCGCAATCTCCATATAAGCTCCTGGAATAGCTTTCTTGGGCAATAATGCCAGGCGTGTGCATAATTTAGTATACACTCTTCCTTCTTCAGTCTCTACCAGACCTAATTGCTTCGCCCTTCTCCACAGAGCTTTCTTGAAGTGAAAATAACATCCACTCACCATAACACCTGGATGTTCTGCTTGCAAACCATTTATTGTGGCGATTTCAAAATGACATTTATATTTTTTTACATCGAGGGCAAATCTGTGCTTTAATATGGAAAATAATCTCTTATATGTTCTTTCTTCTTTATTGGGAAGGAGTGCATATATTATTGGCACAAAACACGTTTTTTCCGGTGACTTGTTTAAGTTTGCTAGCAAAATATATAACTGCAAAAACGGCGGTGGTGCGACTTTAAAAGTGCCATCTCCAAAATACTCCGTTTCTTTAGACATAACATCTAAAGCAGCTGACGAAGCAAATATCAATATTTTGTCACTGCTACCGTCGTTGCAAATTAAAAAGCTCTCAGATAGCACATCCGGAACGACCACTTCCTCTAAAGTTTTAAATGTACATTTTCCGACTCCAAGCGACTTATTGCGTGCATTATATAAGCATGTTTTATGTTTTTTCCAGCTAGGTATAAGGGAAAAATCGAACTCAGCATCACACTCTTCCACCAAATCTTGAAGAGTATTTTCATATATTGGCTTTACTGGACCCAAATTCTCGCATACCTTCCGTTTCAACACGTTTATGTGAACCTCGACCTCTCTTCTCATGAATTCTGGCTGACAACTATGGTTGGATTCTCTAATTACTTTGTCGTTTTTATCTAACGTAATTGACAAGATTTCATATTTTCAACACTTTAATTTTATTCGTTTTATAGATACTGTTTGGAAGGAGGAAGATACTAATAGTTTTAAATTTTCTCTAGAATGAATAATTATTTTATTATTAATTTATTAAGATGTACTTATTCTAAAAGGGCGTAACTTCATTTCTACGACACAATGGACATATTACGTTAGTCCAATCTGTATATAAAAAAAAGTATCATGTCAACCGATAAAGGGCCACTTGCACGAAAAGTTTAACCCTGGGTTAAGACACTAACTCGAGTTAAAATGACAGTTTTCGTATGAATCTGACGTCTACTAACTCGAGTTAGTGCCTTAACCCAGGGTTAAATTCTGCGTGCAAATGGCCCTCAGTCTCTATCCATCTGTCAATAGTGTCAATGTCTAATTTGAAGTATGACAGCTTTTTTTCTCGTGAAAAAGGCAATGGTATTATATCTATTCAGGCATAGTATTGGTAAAACTCGATATTTTTATTAACTTACTTGTAATTTTGAAAATAAAGAAAATAAATCTAAATAAATATTTTGCCGTGTTCAGGAGGTAAAACCCTTTCGATTCGTATAGTAATTTGCAGGTGTCACCAAAATGAAATGTTGTCAATTGAAGTTGAGCGCAAAAGCCTGTTCGAACACCTAAAATTTCTTGAACCACTTTTATTCTCTTTTTCGAAATTGTATTTAAATCCTCCCCTTAGTAAGATACTCTTTGGACGCCTTTTACTGTCGATAAAGACTATCTTGTTAGTTTCGTCAATTTCCATTTTCAATCAAAACTTGTATTAAATTTATGAAACGTATTTTACTTCACCAAGACTTTGAAAAGAAATGACATGAAAACAAATGAATATGAATCTTAGACAGCGAGTTAAGTATTTAAATAGTGTCCAAGTGGCCAGTACATCAGATTGTTCGTACAATGATAAGAACTCTCTTTTCTTTAGAATATTTTGATCGTAGGTGCCGACTGTCGGTAGTAGGCACTTATCTACATACACACATACTTAATCATGAGTACGTGCATATTAAAAATAAATCAATAGCAATTCATACGATAAGAAAATATCACCACACGTTTCCTTTACAATGGTGATTTTATTGTATATTAATATTTCCGACGAATCAAGAATCCGACTAAACAAGAATCCGACTAAACAAGAATCCAACAAAACAAGAATCCGGCGAAACAAGAATCCGACAAAACAAGAATCCGGCGAATCAGGAACTATTCGAATTTTCCACTATGTACTTATACATGATAAACCTGAAAAAAGTGAATAAAAATCAACAGTTATTATTGAAGCATTTATTCAAAATTCAATTCAGAATTAAACCTAATATATAAAATAGATAAAAAATAGAGAGAAGCATTTCACGCATATGTCATACAATATATTAAACTTAACTTAAATGATACTTAATTGTGAACTTAAAAAAGTTAATCTAGACACACGGCATCGCGGAAATGTGACCGTACAAGTTTTAAGAAAAAGCTACTTAATTATAATTAATGTTTAAACTTAAGGACAGTCAGTATTTCAAGTATGACAATTTCTCTATGCACCTATCTAAGGTTATGTCACCGACCAACATATCATTAACAATTTTTGAATTTTCTTGTCTATTTCGATCGATTTTCGAGGCCTCTTGCGACACACGTCAAGATTTAATTCGTTTTGACTAAATTTAAAGTCTTGCAAAATTGATTCTTGTTTAAGCGTCCATATAAAATGAAATAAATTTAGATCATTTCTTATTATTTTGTTTAGTTTACTATGCCACCCTTCGACGACATTAGTCGTGCGGTGGCGATTGTTGTAGCATGACAGTAAATTTATGTTTTTAAGCGTGAACCACTGAGCAGCTATTCATTGAAATTTTCGATATTGTTGATGGCCGGTGCTTTTGCCTGTAAACCGAACCAAGCTTTCATAATTTTAGAATTAGGTAGGTGAGCTAACTGAACACATTTTTTTACGTCAATGCAGCCGTCACGACTGTTGCAAATTCCGAATTTGTCTGCATTTTTCCATACTGCCTGTGAGAAATAGAAATAACAGCCACTTATTTTTGCTGAAGGAAACTCACTTTGCAGGGAATTCTTGACAGCTAATTCGAAGTCCACTTTGACATTTTTTGGATTAAAGTTAGGCACAAGTTCTTTAATTGACTGAAACATCACTTCGTAAGTTCGCTGTTTTTTATCAGGCAGTAGTACGTAAAAAAATGGGTGCAGACTCGTGGTCACCCCAGTGCCTTTCGACGGAGCCCTGCCTATGGCAGGGCTCCTATTTCTGAGCGATTTGCCCTTCGGGCATCTTAAGATACCTAACGAACCTAACCTACCTACTTTTGCGGAATAAAAATTATTTCTGACGAATAACCGACTAAAGCGAATAGCACTGGGGTGACAAACTGGTATGACCACACGAGTCATCCGCTAAAAAAATGGTACTATTTTTGTGAACTCCAAGTCGCTTCCGATGTCTCCGTGAACAGTATATAATTGAATATACGGTTTCGGGGCAATTTTGAACGTCCAATGAAGAAATTTTCTATATTTTTTTGGGAGTCAGGTGTTATAAAAATCAGAATGCCGCCTATATTTGTGCATAAAAAGTCGTTGGCTAACTCTTCTGGTAGCTGTACATAGTCACAAGATTGTAAATTTACTTTGGCCAATCGGGCATGCCGGTGTTTGTAAAGACAGTCTCTATGTTGATAAAAAGATGGTAATTTGTCAGCGTAGGGCTCGGACATATACTTTGCCATTTCTTCCTTCCAAATTTGTGGAATCGGTCGGTAATCAGTTGAAACCTTTTTTTTTAGCTCTATGAAACTCTCTTCAATATCGATGCTTTCGAAGTCGGGTACGCATATAATGGTGGGTTTCTTTTATTATTTTTGACTTATTGCTATCCAATACCACCGAACCTTTACACGTACTTCTAGCACACGTCCAGACCGATGTACCATTTTTGTTACTTCTTTTATGATGGTGTCTATAGCCACCACGAATCAAAATATTGCCGCTGTGACTACTCTCAATAAACTTCAATTGAACATTTACTTCACTGGGGTCAGCAGGCTCCATTTTTGCAATTTGTTCGTACGTTTCTAAAGTCAAATGTTCGTAGTTGCAACATCAAAGCAAAGACTACTATTGTATACTTGCATCAAAGTAAAGGCGAAGATAATGAATGACAATTTCAAAGTCAAATACAAACATGTCATAAACTAAAGAGACAGAAAGTTATCTACACGGATAAACTAAGTCTATAGAGGATTAATAGGCGTACGTCTGTCAAGTGGCTAACTGACTAAGTAAAAAATTTCACTCGTATGCAGTATTACATATAAATATGAATATCGACGGGTCTCTGACTCAACCTAGTATATAAAATTTTGCGAAATACGAATATCCACTTTAGGTACAAGTCCTAAAGTAGATATTTCAATTTCATAAATATTCATATACGAGGTTCAGTCAGAGACCTGTCGATATGAGTATATCACTGATTGGTAAAATTTCGTATTAAAGCCTTAATCATTTCCTATCGACAAAAATAACCTTAAAAAAATACCATACAAAATTGCAAACGGTCACAAGCGAATAAAATGTTTTGCCCCTGATAAAATGAACGACTACGAAATTTTGCGTGTGTAAATAAAAATGCAGGGAAAGAATGCCTTTGGAAATTTTTATCCAAGAAAATAAATATATCGGCAAATATGTCTATAGGGAAAGAAGGCGTTCGGAAATTTTTATACAAGAAAATAAATATACCAAGAAATTTTTCTATAGGGAAATAAGGCGTTCGGAATTTTTTTCTACAGGGAAAAACGTCGATCGGAATTTTTGATACAAGAAAATAAAAATATCGGAAAATGCAACTAACAAATCCTAAAATGATGATGATAATGATGAATGATGATGCATGAATCTAATGTATCCATTATTAATATAAAATTTTAACGTACTGTGCAATTTGGAACAGCTGAGCATTTCAAAAAAAGTCTCCGTTTTTGAAACTAAAAAGTCAGTTTCTTCAAAATGAATACTCCATATCCTACAATGTTTGGTGGGAAGCCACGTTTCATCGCGTTTTTCTAAACGAACTGCAGCTACCCAAGCAAAACGTTTTTCTTGTTTTCTAGGAAAACTAAAAAAGTACATTCATCTTTCATATTATAATTATTTCAGAACTTATATTGCATTACATCGGTCATGTACATTTTGGAAGGAAATTATTTAATTGTAATTACTTACTAATGGAATGAAATTTCGTCCTTTTTAGGGTCCGTGCGACTCCTACACCAATTTACGGTGCACGTCGGCATCGTTGTTGCTATAGTTTATCTTATTTATCAGTCATTATAATAATTTTATTTCCTAAAATAGTTACAACTGTCCCTTCAAAAAACTCCAAACCTTAAATAGTCACAATGATCAACCTAAGACTCAAGACCATATCCAGATTACACATGAACTCCCACACTCATACGAGACCCTAAGGATGAATGAAACGTCACTTAATATATTTTACACCAATATACGGAGTATTGTCAAGCCGGGAAAACTTGACGAACTCAAATGTGTTATCCATACAACACCAAGCAAGATACATCTAATAATACTAACTGAGACGTGGATCAAATCAGCAGAAGAAAAATCAAATATACAAATCCCCAATTATTATCACTACTCAAACTTTAGAACTGATGCTAGAGGTGGAGGAGTTTCCATTTTTGTTCACGACGATCTAAAGCATAATATCTCGGAAGAAGCATATACAAACGGCAACAATTCCTTATGGATTAACATTGACAAGCTTAATTTGGATATCGGTGTAATATATAAACCCGGAGATACGAACACCAACACGTTTTTGAAAGATTTTGAATCGAGTCTGCAAGGAAAAAGGCGAGCGATAGTGCTTGGAGACTTCAACTTAAATTTCTTATCACCAGATAGAAACACCGAAAAATACAGTGAATTGATGCAGGAATGTGGATTTTCTATCCTAAACAAAATTGACGTAAATTATTCAACTCGAAAATCCACAACAACCGGTAGCATACTCGATCATGTTCTTACCAATCTAAAAAACAATAAATTCAACCTCTCCCTTTTAGACTCCGCACTCTCTGATCACGTACAAATATTTGTTAGTGTTGCAAAATTGAAACTGGGAAAAAAACACCGCGTTAAATATGAAGCGATTGACTATGAGACCCTGTACAACTTAGCTAAAGTTCATAACTTCCATTAAAATAATGATAATTACAATGAGTTGGAATCTTCAATTAAAAGTTGCATAGTTAAAAGTACTATAACAAAATCGAAAATACTAAATCTACCCCAGAGTGACTGGATTAATAAGGACATTATAAACAACATCAACTTTAGAAATCAGCTTTGGCAAACACTGAAAAAAACCCCAAATAATACATATATCAAAGAAAATTTTACAAAACAAAGAAATAAGACTACACAGTTAATAGCAAATTCAAAACACAAGTATTACGCTGAAAAATTTTCCAAATGTAAGAGTAATCCAAAAAAAACATGGGCATTAGTAAATGAACTATCTTGTAATAAAATTAGACCCGAACGTTATCCCCCTAAACTTACAAAAAACTCTGTCACTGTTACCGATGGCGCAGCTGTATGTGAAATATTTAATGACTTCTTTGTTAATATAGGTCTTGATTTGGATGTCCGTGAAGTTAGCAGATCATTTTCCAGAAAATCAAAAAAAAAACGGAGTTCTATTGGCATGCAGAATAGTTCTATAGTTCCTGATACTTTTTAAACATAGTTCTGGCGATTTAAGCTGAAAAAATGAAACTCGATTTTACATGAAAATGCTCTGCTAACTTCACGCACATAGCATATCATTTTTCATCAAATTAAAAAACAAAACGTGTTTTGGCATCGCACAGCAGAGTTCTATAGTTCTAGGTACATTTTGGAAAATTTCAAGACGACATTACAACAAAAAAAAATGTTTTGCTCCTTACGAAAATGCTCTGCTAACTTCACGCACATAGCATATCATTTTTCAGTAAATCAAAAATAATAAAGTGTTTGGGCATCGTACAGCAGAGTTCTATAGTTCTTCACAGATAAATAATAAAAAAAACAAAAAAAACTAGTACTTATTACAAAAAGGATCTGCTAACTTCACATATGCTCTGCTAGGCGGTTAGCGAGAGTTCTGGGCTTAACTTTGGTATTAAACGGTTCAAATAACAGTGTCTGCGATATATCCGATGAATTCTAGCCACTAACTAAATCACTTGTTTATATTTTTCACGATGAAACCAAAAAATTGTAAATTCCTAGAAACGGTGGTTGGCTAGAGTTCGAGGCTTGATTTTGATATAAATCGGTTTAAATGGGATGTATGCGAAAGGGCTAGTTCTAGCCTCTAGACTGGGGGGTTATTATGACATAGTTATGCAATTCTGTTAACGCTGAGAGAAAAGGACAGAGCTAAATAATTGCCATAGCTCTGTCCCTTACACTCGACGTAAAATGAACTGCAGAGTTATCTCATAAGTTGTTTATATTTTTCATAATGTCGTAAAATCCAAGTTATGCCTATGCCCTGCTAGGCGATAAGGTCGAGTTCTGGGCTTGATTTTGATCTTAACTGGTTGCAGTGACTGTGTTTGTAATAGTTCCGAGGAGTTCTAGCCTCTAGACCACTTGTTTGAATTTTTCATGAATTTTTCATGCTGTCATATGAAAAATCGTAAAATCCAAGTTATGCCTATGCTCTGCTAGGCGATAACGTAGAGTTCTGGGCTTGATTTTGATCTTAACTGGTTGCAGTGACTGTGTTTGTAATAGTTCCGAGGAGTTCTAGCCTCTAGACCACTTGTTTGAATTTTTCATGACGTCATATGAAAAATCGTAAAATCCAAGTTATGCCTATGCTCTGCTAGGCGATAACGTACAGTTCTGGGCTTGATTTTGATCTTAACTGGTTGCAGTGACTGTGTTTGTGATAGTTCCGAGGAGTTCTAGCCTCTAGACCACTTGTTTGAATTTTTCATGAATTTTTCATGGTGTCATATGAAAAATCGTAAAATCCAAGTTATGCCTATGCTCTGCTAGGCGATAACGTAGAGTTCTGGGCTTGATTTTGATCTTAACTGGTTGCAGTGACTGTGTTTGTGATAGTTCCGAGGAGTTCTAGCCTCTAGACCACTTGTTTGAATTTTTCATGACGTCATATGAAAAATCGTAAAATCCAAGTTATGCCTATGCTCTGCTAGGCGATAACGTAGAGTTCTGGGCTTGATTTTGATCTTAACTGGTTGCAGTGACTGTGTTTGTGATAGTTCCGAGGAGTTCTAGCCTCTAGACCAGTTGTTTGCATTTTTCATAATTTCATGTGAAAAATCGTAAAATCCAAGTTATGCCTATGCTCTGCTAGGCGATAACGTAGAGTTCTGGGCTTGATTTTGATCTTAACTGGTTGCAGTGACTGTGTTTGTAATAGTTCCGAGGAGTTCTAGCCTCTAGACCACTTGTTTGAATTTTTCATGAATTTTTCATGCTGTCATATGAAAAATCGTAAAATCCAAGTTATGCCTATGCTCTGCTAGGCGATAACGTAGAGTTCTGGGCTTGATTTTGATCTTTTCTGGTTGCAGTGACTGTGTTTGTGATAGTTCCGAGGAGTTCTAGCCTCTAGACCACTTGTTTGAATTTTTCATGAATTTTTCATGGTGTCATATGAAAAATCGTAAAATCCAAGTTATGCCTATGCTCTGATAGGCGATAACGTAGAGTTCTGGGCTTGATTTTGATCTTATCTGGTTGCAGTGACTGTGTTTGTGATAGTTCCGAGGAGTTCTAGCCTCTAGACCACTTGTTTGAATTTTTCATGACGTCATATGAAAAATCGTAAAATCCAAGTTATGCCTATGCTCTGCTAGGTGATAACGTATAGTTCTGGGCTTGATTTTGATCTTAACTGGTTGCAGTGACTGTGTTTGTGATAGTTTTGAGGAGTTCTAGCCTCTAGACCAGTTGTTTGAATTTTTCATAATTTCATGTGAAAAATCGTAAAATCCAAGTTATGCCTATGCTCTGCTAGGCGATAACGTAGAGTTCTGGGCTTGATTTTGATCTTTACTGGTTGCAATGACTGTGTTTGTAATAGTTCCGAGGAGTTCTAGCCTCTAGACTACTTGTTTGAATTTTTCATGAATTTTTCATGCTGTCATATGAAAAATCGTAAAATCCAAGTTATGCCTATGCTCTGCTAGGCGATAACGTAGAGTTCTGGGCTTGATTTTGATCTTTACTGGTTGCAGTGACTGTGTTTGTAGTAGTTCCGAGGAGTTCTAGCCTCTAGACTACTTGTTTGAATTTTTCATGAATTTTTCATGCTGTCATATGAAAAATCGTAAAATCCAAGTTATGCCTATGCTCTGCTAGGCGATAACGTAGAGTTCTGGGCTTGATTTTGATCTTAACTGGTTGCAGTGACTGTGTTTGTGATAGTTCCGAGGAGTTCTAGCCTCTAGACCACTTGTTTGAATTTTTCATAATTTCATGTGAAAAATCGTAAAATCCAAGTTATGCCTATGCTCTGCTAGGCGATAACGTAGAGTTCTGGGCTTGATTTTGATCTTAACTGGTTGCAGTGACTGTGTTTGTGATAGTTCCGAGGAGTTCTAGCCTCTAGACTACTTGTTTGAATTTTTCATGAATTTTTCATGCTGTCATATGAAAAATCGTAAAATCCAAGTTATGCCTATGCTCTGCTAGGCGATAACGTAGAGTTCTGGGCTTGATTTTGATCTTAACTGGTTGCAGTGACTGTGTTTGTGATAGTTCCGAGGAGTTCTAGCCTCTAGACTACTTGTTTGAATTTTTATGAATTTTTCATGCTGTCATATGAAAAATCGTAAAATCCAAGTTATGCCTATGCTCTGCTAGGCGATAACGTAGAGTTCTGGGCTTGATTTTGATCTTAACTGGTTGCAGTGACTGTGTTTGTGATAGTTCCGAGGAGTTCTAGCCTCTAGACTACTTGTTTGAATTTTTCATGAATTTTTCATGCTGTCATATGAAAAATCGTAAAATCCAAGTTATGCCTATGCTCTTCTAGGCGATAACGTAGAGTTCTGGGCTTGATTTTGATCTTAACTGGTTGCAGTGACTGTGTTTGTGATAGTTCCGAGGAGTTCTAGCCTCTAGACCACTTGTTTGAATTTTTCATGAATTTTTCATGGTGTCATATGAAAAATCGTAAAATCCAAGTTATGCCTATGCTCTGCTAGGCGATAACGTAGAGTTCTGGGCTTGATTTTGATCTTAACTGGTTGCAGTGACTGTGTTTGTGATAGTTCCGAGGAGTTCTAGCCTCTAGACCACTTGTTTGAATTTTTCATGACGTCATATGAAAAATCGTAAAATCCAAGTTATGCCTATGCTCTGCTAGGCGATAACGTAGAGTTCTGGGCTTGATTTTGATCTTAACTGGTTGCAGTGACTGTGTTTGTGATAGTTCCGAGGAGTTCTAGCCTCTAGACCACTTGTTTGAATTTTTCATAATTTCATGTGAAAAATCGTAAAATCCAAGTTATGCCTATGCTCTGCTAGGCGATAACGTAGAGTTCTGGGCTTGATTTTGATCTTAACTGGTTGCAGTGACTGTGTTTGTGATAGTTCCGAGGAGTTCTAGCCTCTAGACCACTTGTTTGAATTTTTCATGACGTCATATGAAAAATCGTAAAATCCAAGTTATGCCTATGCTCTGCTAGGCGATAACGTAGAGTTCTGGGCTTGATTTTGATCTTAACTGGTTGCAGTGACTGTGTTTGTGATAGTTCCGAGGAGTTCTAGCCTCTAGACCACTTGTTTGAATTTTTCATGAATTTTTCATGCTGTCATATGAAAAATCGTAAAATCCAAGTTATGCCTATGCTCTGCTAGGCGATAACGTAGAGTTCTGGGCTTGATTTTGATCTTAACTGGTTGCAGTGACTGTGTTTGTGATAGTTCCGAGGAGTTCTAGCCTCTAGACTACTTGTTTGAATTTTTCATGAATTTTTCATGCTGTCATATGAAAAATCGTAAAATCCAAGTTATGCCTATGCTCTGCTAGGCGATAACGTAGAGTTCTGGGCTTGATTTTGATCTTAACTGATTGCAGTGACTGTGTTTGTGATAGTTCCGAGGAGTTCTAGCCTCTAGACCACTTGTTTGAATTTTTCATGAATTTTTCATGCTGTCATATGAAAAATCGTAAAATCCAAGTTATGCCTATGCTCTGCTAGGCGATAACGTAGAGTTCTGGGCTTGATTTTGATCTTATCTGGTTTCAGTGACTGTGTTTGTGCTAGTTCCGAGGAGTTCTAGCCTCTAGACCACTTGTTTGAATTTTTCATGACGTCATATGAAAAATCGTAAAATCCAAGTTATGCCTATGCTCTGCTAGGCGATAACGTAGAGTTCTGGGCTTGATTTTGATCTTAACTGGTTGCAGTGACTGTGTTTGTGATAGTTCCGAGGAGTTCTAGCCTCTAGACCAGTTGTTTGCATTTTTCATAATTTCATGTGAAAAATCGTAAAATCCAAGTTATGCCTATGCTCTGCTAGGCGATAACGTACAGTTCTGGCCTTGATTTTGATCTTAACTGGTTGCAGTGACTGTGTTTGTGATAGTTCCGAGGAGTTCTAGCCTCTAGACCAGTTGTTTGAATTTTTCATGAATTTTTCATTCTGTCATATGAAAAATCGTAAAATCCAAGTTATGCCTATGCTCTGCTAGGCGATAACGTAGATTTCTGGGCTTGATTTTGATCTTAACTGGTTGCAGTGACTGAGTTTGTAATAGTTCCGAGGAGTTCTAGCCTCTAGACTACTTGTTTGAATTTTTCATGAATTTTTCATGCTGTCATATGAAAAATCGTAAAATCCAAGTTATGCCTATGCTCTGCTAGGCGATAACGTAGAGTTCTGGGCTTGATTTTGATCTTTTCTGGTTGCAGTGACTGTGTTTGTGATAGTTCCGAGGAGTTCTAGCCTCTAGACCACTTGTTTGAATTTTTCATGAATTTTTCATGGTGTTATATGAAAAATCGTAAAATCCAAGTTATGCCTATGCTCTGCTAGGCGATAACGTAGAGTTCTGGGCTTGATTTTGATCTTATCTGGTTGCAGTGACTGTGTTTGTGATAGTTCCGAGGAGTTCTAGCCTCTAGACCACTTGTTTGAATTTTTCATGACGTCATATGAAAAATCGTAAAATCCAAGTTATGCCTATGCTCTGCTAGGTGATAACGGATAGTTCTGGGCTTGATTTTGATCTTAACTGGTTGCAGTGACTGTGTTTGTGATAGTTCCGAGGAGTTCTAGCCTCTAGACCAGTTGTTTGAATTTTTCATAATTTCATGTGAAAAATCGTAAAATCCAAGTTATGCCTATGCTCTGCTAGGCGATAACGTAGAGTTCTGGGCTTGATTTTGATCTTTACTGGTTGCAGTGACTGTGTTTGTAATAGTTCCGAGGAGTTCTAGCCTCTAGACTACTTGTTTGAATTTTTCATGAATTTTTCATGCTGTCATATGAAAAATCGTAAAATCCAAGTTATGCCTATGCTCTGCTAGGCGATAACGTAGAGTTCTGGGCTTGATTTTGATCTTTACTGGTTGCAGTGACTGTGTTTGTAATAGTTCCGAGGAGTTCTAGCCTCTAGACTACTTGTTTGAATTTTTCATGAATTTTTCATGCTGTCATATGAAAAATCGTAAAATCCAAGTTATGCCTATGCTCTGCTAGGCGATAACGTAGAGTTCTGGGCTTGATTTTGATCTTTACTGGTTGCAGTGACTGTGTTTGTAATAGTTCCGAGGAGTTCTAGCCTCTAGACTACTTGTTTGAATTTTTCATGAATTTTTCATGCTGTCATATGAAAAATCGTAAAATCCAAGTTATGCCTATGCTCTGCTAGGCGATAACGTAGAGTTCTGGGCTTGATTTTGATCTTAACTGGTTGCAGTTACTGTGATTGTGATAGTTCCGAGGAGTTCTAGCCTCTAGACCACTTGTTTGAATTTTTAATCCTTAGGGCGAGATTTTGTATAGGTACCTAGATTTTGTTTTGACCATCACCTGAGGCGAATAGTGTTAAATGATTTATAAAATGTATGTTGTATTTATGACGACGCGATAGCCTAGTTGGTAGTGACCCTAAGTAAACTAACGGTCCCAGGTTCGATTGCCGGTATGGGCAAATATTTGTGTGATGAGCACGAGTATTTGTTTCTGAGTCTTGAATGTTTTCTGTGTATTTAAGTATTTATTTCTATATATAAGTATTTATACCGTTGTTTAGTACAATGTCAATTTGTGTGACATCGTCCCTTGATATTATTTATTTATTTATTTTGTATTACTTACTATTGCCGAAAAACATCGTCAAAACTCTATTTAGATGGCACGCTATCTAATTCAAGAATGTACTTACTTTATACAGAGGAATGCAAAAAAGCGTTCGGACTTCTGTTACTATAAACGTGTACAGAAATGTATTTGGAACTGAATATAATTTGGATTTTCACAAACAAAAAAAGGCCAATGTCTAACATGTCATAAGTATAACATCATCAAAAATACAAACGGACCCGATCTTGAATCTTGGAAACAAAAATATGACTTACACATTTCACTGTAAGGCAGCTGAAATACAAAGTATATTTGTCTTACAAAAAAGGGCTATTCGTTCTATTTATAACTTAAATTCCCGTTACTCCTTAAGAGAACTTTTTAAAGAAATTCACATCTTAACTGTAGCGTCTCAATTTATTTATGAGAATATTATTTATGTTATTAAAAATTTAAATTCTTTCACCAAAAATTCCGATGTACATAATCTAAATACAAGAAATAAAAATAAAATTGTTATCCGAAAATTCCGCGTCCGTAAAGTATATAAATCATTTGTTGGTCAATGCATTCATTTCTATAACAAATTACCTGACGAAGCTTTAACATTACCCTTTCCAGCACTTAAAAATTACTTAAAAAAGTCGTTAATATCTAAAGCGTACTATAGGGTTGAGGACTATCTAACAGATAAAAATGCTTGGCCTAAACCCGAAACTTAGTCATTAATAATTTGTAAAATTGCAAAGTTGTTTGTCTAGGGGACACCGTTGATGTGGGAAAGCATATCAAACTTTTATTTGGTTGTCCTGTGTTTTTTTTTTTTCCTCTCCTCTCTTCCCCCCCTTGTCTCTCTCGTAATATTTTTGACATGTTTTCCTGCTGAACTACGCATGCTATTTGCTATTTGATATTATATTTAATTTAATATTTATTGCTTTATATAATGCTAGATTAAGTACTACCATTGTAACATGTTTAAAAAATGACTGACTGCTGAGTTTCTTGCGGCGTTTCTTCTCGGCAGTGGTCTCCTCTTGGGAAGCGCTGGTAGATTCATGACGTGTAAAAGTGCCCGTGCGGCCTACTTACTGAATAAATATCTTTTATCTTTTATCTTTATCACTAAAAGAACAAAGTCGTGCAGCCAAAGAATTGGACATAATTCGTGTTAATGAAGATGAAAGCTTTAATTCAATAACCTTAGATTTACAAAAGGTACTTCATATCCCAAATGGAACTGTTTCTATTCTTTATTACCTACGCAAATATAATGTGTACAATGCTACCATTTATGAAGCTCGCACTCCCAATGACGGCTTTTGTTACCTCTGGTCTGAACTGGATGGCAAAAAAGGAAGCGATGAGGTGGGTACGGCTTTGTATCTATGGATAAAACTTCTCCCATCTACTGTAAAATCCATCTACTGTTATACCCGCGGAACTTCACCAATGGTACCAGAACTTGCCAGCCAAAGAAAGTCGTGATTATGTACCTGAAGAAAAATGTCTTCAAACTCAGAAGACGAAGAGTAAAAAAAATGGTTGACTAGGTTTTTTAACTCTTTTTCGTACTTACAGTATTAGTTCAAAATCAAAGGCTGATCTTTTTATTTTAATACTTTTAGAAGTTTTTATGTTTTAAAACAGTAAGTAAGTAGTGCTTGCTGTGAGTGTATGGGATTATAATATAATATTAAGTTCCTCTATAAAAAAAAACCTTTTTTAGTTATTTTAGTTTGGAGTTTTGAGAATTTTATGTTATTGTTGTGGTTTTGTTGAGTTTATATCTGTGAAGTAGAGTTTTTAAAACTGTTTATGCGTTGTTGATTAGTAAATCGATGGGTCCTACGAATAAGGGCCTAAGTGTAAAATCTTAATTTTACAGGCCGGGCCTTTAAAGTCCGTAAAGGTCGTAACTCAGAGATGTTTCATCCATTTGTGCTGAAACTTGGCATATCTGTTTTAAGTCTCATGAGGTTCAATCGTATCAAACATTTTTTATTTAAATATATTTTATTAAAAAACTAGCTCACTTAAGCCTTTGTACGTGTATTTATCACAATTTATTTATATAAAAAAACCAGTACAAAGGCCAATGTGTCACTTTTAGACATATACGTGTATGACTTCAAAACCTTAAATAATACAATGTTCGTTATAAAACTAACCTGAAACAACTTAACTTAACACAAAAAGACGAAAAATTACTTACACATAATAAAACGATGATAATTTACGTTAAATAAACCAGTTTGGTCTATCTACGTTGATTAATTTCAAAACTTGCAACGTTGTAAGTAGTACCTTTAACCCCGAACTACCTACGTTAGCTTGTATTATAATAACACTAAAAAGTTGTAAAATTCAGGTGGAAATGACTTAAGGATGAACGATAATTCGGACAAATGTTGCGTAAGGACAAATAACAATTAGGTATAATAAAACAGTACTTAATCAGAAGAGAAAATATTACTTAAAGTGGTTGAACATGCAGATTTGTTGGTTAGATGCATGGCTTGGAACAACACTAAATAAAAAAATAAATAAAAAAACAACTTTCAGCCTGATACGAAGGTACCACATTTTGAGCAACTGTAAACCAGTCAAGTAATAATGAGTCGCGCAATCAAAAGATACCCTCATTATGATCCTGTTACTAACCACTTAAATCTAAACCTTATGTTAAAACCAAAGGGTCTATTCCTAATTTTATTTTTGTCTCTGAACCCTAAGTTCAATATAAATATTACTTTTTGTTTGAACATTGTCATAAATGCTTGCTTATTGCGTAAATTGTAATAGTTTTAGATAAGTTAACTATTTATAAGTTGTCTTGTAAGTGAAATTTGTAATTTCTTTAGACAATAAAGTTTCTTTAAACCGAACTGTATTAAAAATTAACTTCTTCATTTACATTATCAAACGCAGTCAAAATTTGTTCTGGTTTGAACCCCACACCTAGACGGAAACTTTAAGTTAAGAGTAGGTACTTCGCGTGTATGAGTACCCGAAGATCATCATGAGGCACTGCGGGACATGGGCATTCCTCAAGGATCTCCACGATGGCCGGTTTTGTGCTACTCGCATACATCGGTTACCGGAAATCTTCACCAGATCGTCGGTCCATCTCGTGGAATGCTGCCAACACTTCGCTCGATTGACCCGATGATACACCGGTGTTATTACATTTTGGTAGTAGGTAAAGACCACTGACCGGAAAAAAACGGACGTAACCACGTCATGATTAGGGTCAGGACTTTTGGTGGCATATCGTGATTCTAGAATCTATGGGGGTCACTATTTCCTAATTATTATAAACATACGACCTTGATTTTGACCTACAGTATTGTCATAACAATATTTTTAAAGGGTATAACCGTGTTTGTATGGGGGATCGGCCCCAGACGCCAAATTGATTGTCGTTTTGCTGATTTATTTCCCCAAGCATAAGATGCTATTCCACCAAATATTGAGCCTAAAATGTCACAGGTTTTGGAGAAAATAAAAAAAAATGAAAATCGGTTTTTATTTATTTTTGTCTAAAGTACTGAACCGATTTTTTTGTAACTTAAGTATATTATGCTAGTAATTTAGATGTATTATTAAAAAAAAAATGAAGTTCCAAATGCATTTGTAAATAGTAAAATTTTTACTTTTAAGTTTTTTTTTTTTTTTATTGTTTCGAGTTAGGGACACCCACCAATTTTGGATATTTTATGTAAAAACTAATATTCTATAACATATATTTTTTTCAAAAACATTCACTTGGCTCAACAGGGTAAGAATACCATGTGCATGTAAATTGATACGACAACAGAGAATTCTATATTATTATTGTTATATTATCGACCGCCGCTGTGTAGGTAAGTACGAATTTGAATTTAGAACGTGACCAATTCGTTCATTGAATACAAAACGGACACATTTCAAAATGAATCAGTGTTGCATTTTAAAATTAGAAGCTATTCCTATAAGATTTCTAATGCAAGAGCAAATTATTTTGGAATGTGTCCGTTTTGTATTCAATGAGCGAATTGTTAAATAGGATGGATTACGTTATTATTGGCTGTATAAACTGTATGTTTTTGAAAACAAAAATATGATAAGAAATATTAGTTCTTTATCGTATGTTTTTTTCAAAAACATTCACTTATATTTTTGTAACCGTTCACAGATATTGTTATACACGTACATGTGTAAGGATCTTGGCAACTTTAAAAATAATTTTCTTATAATCTCCTTTTTTCTCATTGCAAGATCAATATTAATGCAACTCATATTGAAAAATAATGGTTCCCGCCTTATTTTTAAATTTCGTGGTACTCTACAACCAAGTTGCATACAGCTTATACTGCCAATAATAACGTAATCCATCCTCTTTAACAATTGGTCACGTTCTAAATTCAAATTCGTACTTACCTACACAGCGGCGGTCGATATGGAATTCTCTGTTGTCGTATCAATTTACATGCACATGGTATTCTTACCCTGTTGAGCCAAGTGAATGTTTTTGAAAAAAATATATGTTATAGAATATTAGTTTTTACATAAAATATCCAAAATTGGTGGGTGTCCCTAACTCGGAACAATAAAAAATAAAATAAAGAAAACTTAAAAGTAAAAATTTTACTATTTACAAATGCATTTGGAACTTCATTTTTTTTTTAATAATACATCTAAATTACTAGCATAATATACTTAAGTTACAAAAAAATCGGTTCAGTACTTTAGACAAAAATAAATAAAAACCGATTTTCATTTTTTTTTTTTCTCTAAAACCTGTGACATTTTAGGCTCAATATTTGGTGGAATAGCATCTTATGCTTGGGGAAATAAATCAGCAAAACGACAATCAATTTGGCGTCTGGGGCCGATCCCCCATACAAACACGGTTATACCCTTTCATTTAATTTAATTAATTAATTAATTTGTTACTTGAATTGAATTTTGGTAAGGAGTATATCTCCGTTGTTAAAGCGTTACAAACAAATATAAGTAGGTATTGATAAATCAAACCAATTTAGTTTATTTTAGAATATCACAATCAAAGGCCAAAATCAAAGTGGCATGTTTATAATAATTAGGAAATAGCGACTCCATGGATTCTAGAACCACGATATGCCACCAAAAGTCCTAACCCTAGTCATGAGTGAAGCCTGCAAAATGACTGTAACGACGTAAACTGTCACTCGACGCGTTGTCTTACCTAGTGTATCTGTGTGCGTGCGGTAAGTAGTGTGTAACGAATGAAAGTGCCGACCTTGCATACTTCACACCTTTCTTGTGCAACGTGACGTCCGTATTTTTTTTAGGTTCGTGGTATCATCATTGCATAATGGTAAAGACTTATTATTTGCAGGCGATAAAACATCACAGGAGTTTTCTGGGGAGTTGTCAATACATATGGCTTTGACTTTTCTATGTAAAACAGTAACCTTCTTCAAGGTCTAACAATGGTCATCACATCATCGAAACAAACGTTAATAAGAGTTTTCCAATGTCTTAGTGGCAGTGAAAAACAAGGCAGAAGATTTAAAAAAAATGCATTACCTATATCTACGCATAGCTAACAGGAATGTAAAAGTGAAAAGAAACGTAGAAAGTAAAACCCCACTGCTGACTAGTGTGACGCACCCTTACATATTCCATGACACTCGCACCGTCTTGCAGAATCATACGACATCACTTTTATCAAAATCGGTACAATTGTTTAGGAACTAATGTGGAACGTCCGATTTTGATTGCGTATAATACCTACATACCTACATACAAACTTACATATTATTATAAACATACATACATCCATACATAGAATATAAAGTTTGTTGCCCCTCGTTGCTCTGCAAAAAAAGGCCAAACTGTGCAATCTCACGATACACCACGAACTCGAGTAGCGTACAAGTGTCTATGTGACAGATAGACCCATAGACTAAAAAGAACGGCGGGTTTTTCTCGGCGTAAAAGTATCAAACTTTCTTTAGGCCCTTTTACGTTTAAATTGACAAGATTTCATATTTTCAAGACTTTAATTTTATTCGTTTTATAGATACTGTTTGGAAGGAGGAAGACACTAATAGTTTTAAATTTTCTCTAGAATGAATAATTATTTTATTATTTATTTATTTAGATGTACTTATTCTAAAAGGGCGTAACTTCATTTCTACGACACAATGGACATATTACGTTAGTCCAATCTGTATATAAAAAGATCCAAAGTATCATGTCAACCGATAATTCTCTAAGGGCCACTTGCACGAAAAGTTTAACCCTGGGTTAAGACACTAACTCGAGTTAAAATGACAGTTTTCGTATGAATCTAACGTCTACTAACTCGAGTTAGTGCCTTAACCCAGGGTTAAATTCTGCGTGCAAGTGGCCCTAAGTATCTATCCATCTGTCAATAGTGTCAATGTCAAATTTGAAGAATGACAGCTTTTTTTCTCGCGGAAAAGGCAATGGTATTATATCTATTCAGGCATAGTATTGGTAAAACTCGATATTTTTATTACTTAACTTATTTGTAATTTTGTAAATAAAGAAAACTAAATCTAAATAAATATTTTGCCGTGTTCAGGAGGTAAAACCCTTTCGATTCGTATAGTAATTTGCAGGTGTCACCAAAATGAAATGTTGTCAATTGACTACACATTGACCTTTCTACTGCAGAAATATATCGGTTAGTTTGTAAGATATCGGTGTTTTTTTTTAAATGATGTTATTAAGGGTGTGGTGCTTTTAACACAAAATACTCAAAATTGTCAAAATGTTACTTTGGCCCTTATTCGTAGGACCCATCGAAATAATGTTCTTAAAGTTTCTAAGGTAATAATTAAGACTGATGAAACCAAATTTCTCGTTTAAAACTGTGTTTCTCGATTTAATTGTGATTAAAATAAAAAATAACTAATTGTAAGTTCCCTTAAAGCGAGAAAGACAAAAAGTCACTAACTACATATTTAGGCTTTTAAAAAAGTTATTTGGAATTATTGTACGAAGTTTTTAATTGGTTTTGATACTAAATATATTTAGCTAACCACTTGTGTTTAATTTTTAAATCTAGACCCGAACCTACAACAATAATGTTCATTTGACTAAGTCAAAATTTTCATAAAACATACGAACAATATTATAAAAAACAGTGAATGCACTTGTTAATTTTTTTTCCTCGTTACATCTGAAAATGATAGTGCCATGATACACTTACGAAATTTTTGCGCATTATCCATACAATAATCACGATTAAACTCGAACCAAGTCGAGTATGAATTCGGTTTATTGACTTTGATTGTGATACTTTGAGCCGTCTCGTGATCCGAGAGTCCAAGATGAAGGATGTCTGCATGAACTGATTTTATGTTACTTGCAATTTGGTCAATGCACGATTTCAAACGCGTAGGTGACCTTATGTGTGCCTCAAAATTATAATTATGCAATACACTCAGTAGGTCCCTAGAAGCTGTATTCTGTTTTAAAAGGTCGATATTCCAATCGCCGCAGATTACTATTTTCCCTCTCTTATATTTGGACGTCAAACAATCCAATAATTTTTGAAGATAATGAAGAAACAAACCAATTTGAGTAATTGTTTGCTCTGGAATTCTATATATACAGGGTGTTCGGCACATGGACCGTCAATTTTTTTTGGGATATTGTTGGGGTTATTTGTTATCTTTTCGCCCTTGGACTTAGGGTCTTATGGGTCACGGTTTTGGAGATATGATTTGTTAAATGTTTTTTCTAAAAAATTCCGAAATTCCTCCTTTAAACGTTCGTAACTTTTTTATTCATGCGTGTTACAGAAAAATATGTTGTATTTAAAACTTGTTAATACATGCTTGTTCAAATACTAATACCTTACGAGGTTTTTTATTTCACAAATTTACTGTTTGTGTGAAAAAAAACCAACTTCAAAATTCAATTATTAAAGACCTAAATACAAATTTGGAGTTCATTTCGTTTTAAAAACTTCTTTAGCTAATTACCTTTCTAACGATGTGCTACACATTAGTAAAAAGTAAACGGGAAAAAGTAAGCCTCTAGACCAGTTGTTTGAATTTTTCATAATTTCATGTGAAAAATCGTAAAATCCAAGTTATGCCTATGCTCTGCTAGGCGATAACGTAGAGTTCTGGGCTTGATTTTGAACTTAACTAGTTGCAGTGACTGTGTTTGTAATAGTTCCGAGGAGTTCTTGCCTCTAGACTACTTGTTTGAATTTTTCATGAATTTTTCATGCTGTCATATGAAAAATCGTAAAATCCAAGTTATGCCTATGCTCTGCTAGGCGATAACGTAGAGTTCTGGGCTTGATTTTGATCTTAACTGGTTGCAGTGACTGTGTTTGTGATAGTTCCGAGGAGTTCTAGCCTCTAGACCAGTTGTTTGAATTTTTCATAATTTCATGTGAAAAATCGTAAAATCCAAGTTATGCCTATGCTCTGCTAGGCGATAACGTAGAGTTCTGGGCTTGATTTTGAACTTAACTAGTTGCAGTGACTGTGTTTGTAATAGTTCCGAGGAGTTCTAGCCTCTAGACTACTTGTTTGAATTTTTCATGAATTTTTCATGCTGTCATATGAAAAATCGTAAAATCCAAGTTATGCCTATGCTCTGCTAGGCGATAACGTAGAGTTCTGGGCTTGATTTTGATCTTAACTGGTTGCAGTGACTGTGTTTGTGATAGTTCCGAGGAGTTCTAGCCTCTAGACTACTTGTTTGAATTTTTCATGAATTTTTCATGCTGTCATATGAAAAATCGTAAAATCCAAGTTATGCCTATGCTCTGCTAGGCGATAACGTAGAGTTCTGGGCTTGATTTTGATTTTAACTGGTTGCAGTGAATGTGTTTGTGATAGTTCCGAGGAGTTCTAGCCTCTAGACCAGTTGTTTGAATTTTTCATGACGTCATATGAAAAATCATAACATCCAAGTTATGCCTATGCTCTGCTAGGCGATAACGAAGAGTTCTGGGCTTGATTTTGATCTTAACTGATTGTACCATACTTACAAACGTGAACGTATCAGACGTTATACCTAACCTCACAATGTCACCACATAGCCACGCCTGGTCCTCACTTCAACATTTCACACCCAAACAAGCTTTCAGGGTGAGCATTAAAATCTCCTAGCATAAAAACCGACGTAATTATGAGCATTCTCAATAATCGCACTTATCTCGCTGAGACACTCCGTGAATTCAGTTTAATTGTCTGTGTTATTCACGGGCATGTAAATCGAGAGTACTAAGAATGATCGGTAATTAACCTTAACACTGATGGCCGCGAACCGATTACTAACACAATCAATAACTGTGACCGAGTCGAAAGCACTCCTCCTCCATAACAACGCGACACCCCCAAACGGCCTACCAACAATTAAGCCTGCTGCGTCATCCATTGCAGACTTGCCTGTATTTGCTTTCGCGACCTCGGCAAATGACTTATTTTGCGCCGGTGAGCCTCCATCGGGCGATGACTCATCGTTCCCAGCTGTTTCCTTACATGAGACACTCGAAACCGCAGTGCCCCGCTTCGCATCATTTTTAAATCCAATTTGAAATGTTATTTTTATAATATTATCAATAAAGACATTATCTTTAGTATTAAAAAAAATATGAAGAGTATGAAGAGTGATCATTAGGTTGTACAATTCTATGAGATACAATTTCGGAGTTCCAATAATCTAATTTGCAATTTTATTTGAACTTTGGCGCTCCTGAAACAAACCAAACCAAACAAAACCCTGGCCGCAGTATTAAAAAAAACTCAAATAATTTAAAAAAAAAAATTGTATGATAAGACTCCCAAATTTCGTTTGTTTTTCGAAACAGGGGAGGTGTAGGACTATACGATAATGCAATGCTGCAAGCCCTCATCATTGGCCTTATCAGTGCCAGCAGCATGACAAAGACGCCTCGTACTTAGGTATCTAGTACGATCGACCTCCTCAAAAAACCAATGCTCATCAGAAAGAACATCAATTTCTGTGTAAGAAAAACCACTGCTGCATTTTCCAAACACTGGAGAAAGAGGTTGCTGCAGCGATTGAAGGTCATCCTTTGCGCAGCTGTATGATCAGACTACCGGATAAGATATATTAAGGTCCTTACCTATGAAATAGGCGTTTTATATGGAGAATTTTATGAAAACTGTGGTTTTCATACATTTAATTTTGCGGATTATTTTGTAACGTCAAATACAAACCAAGCAAAATTCTGTCAGGAATATTGGACACTTCTAAGTTAGATTATACATATCTTAATTACTTAAAAATAGTTGGCTTCATAAAACTCTGCGTAATTGAAACACTTGAACTCGCATCACATGAAAAGAGTTGAGTTCACACTTAAATTTTAAACATTAAGTTAGAAATTTAACCATATTATTTGTATCTATAATCTTTGTAACATAGTGTGTTAATGAAATTAAAAAAGTTCTTAAAAGTTAAAAGAAGACTAAATTCCGTTCGAAATAAAACACGTAAAAAAACCCGCCAATTTCATAGGTAAGCACCTAATATAATTATATTTATACGCGTCGTTAATGGGAGTACACGAAATGGCAATGCTGCAATGCAAAAAAACCCTGATGCATTTTTCTCAAATATCTGTAATACGTCTTGTTTAAAATTTTAAAAATAATAAGGTATTTATTACGACTATAAGAAAAAATCTTGCTCTTAAAATTGTAATAAGTTAAACTTTGAATTGAATATGATTGTAAAGAATTACCCGAACTGAAAGGTCATAGATATACCATATATCAGCAAATTAAATACAGAAATTGAATACTTACAATATAAAAAGGATTTTTTGGATAAAAATAGTAAGACCCAATTTAAATCGCAATTTATTTTTTCGTCCCTATCAGAACTCTACGTTATCGCCTATCAGAGCATAGGCATAACTTGGATTTTACGATTTTTCATATGACAGCATGAAAAATTCATGAAAAATTCAAACAAGTAGTCTAGAGGCTAGAACTCCTCGGAAATATTACAAACACAGTCACTGCAATCAGTAAAGATCAAAATCAAGCCCAGAACTCTACGTTATCGCCTAGCAGAGCATAGGCATAACTTGGATTTTACGATTTTTCACATGAAATTATGAAAAATTCAAACAAGTGGTCTAGAGGCTAGAACTCCTCGGAACTATCACAAACACAGTCACTGCAACCAGTTAAGATCAAAATCAAGCCCAGAACTCTACGTTATCGCCTAGCAGAGCATAGGCATAACTTGGATTTTACGATTTTTCATATGACGTCATGAAAAATTCAAACAAGTGGTCTAGAGGCTAGAACTCCTCGGAACTATCACAAACACAGTCACTGCAACCAGTTAAGATCAAAATCAAGCCCAGAACTCTACGTTATCGCCTAGCAGAGCATAGGCATAACTTGGATTTTACGATTTTTCATATGACAGCATGAAAAATTCATGAAAAATTCAAACAAGTAGTCTAGAGGCTAGAACTCCTCGGAACTATTACAAACACAGTCACTGCAACCAGTTAAGATCAAAATCAAGCCCAGAACTGTACGTTATCGCCTAGCAGAGCATAGGCATAACTTGGATTTTACGATTTTTCATATGACGTCATGAAAAATTCAAACAAGTGGTCTAGAGGCTAGAACTCCTCGGAACTATCACAAACACAGTCACTGCAACCAGTTAAGATCAAAATCAAGCCCAGAACTCTACGTTATCGCCTAGCAGAGCATAGGCATAACTTGGATTTTACGATTTTTCATATGACAGCATGAAAAATTCATGAAAAATTCAAACAAGTAGTCTAGAGGCTAGAACTCCTCGGAACTATTACAAACAAAGTCACTGCAACCAGTTAAGTTTAAAATCAAGCCCAGAACTCTACGTTATCGCCTAGCAGAGCATAGGCATAACTTGGATTTTACGATTTTTCATATGACAGCATGAAAAATTCATGAAAAATTCAAACAAGTAGTCTAGAGGCTAGAACTCCTCGGAACTATTACAAACACAGTCACTGCAACCAGTTAAGATCAAAATCAAGCCCAGAACTCTACGTTATCGCCTAGCAGAGCATAGGCATAACTTGGATTTTACGATTTTTCACATGAAATTATGAAAAATTCAAACAACTGGTCTAGAGGCTAGAACTCCTCGGAACTATCACAAACACAGTCACTACAACCAGTTAAGATCAAAATCAAGCCCAGAACTCTACGTTATCGCCTAGCAGAGCATAGGCATAACTTAGATTTTACGATTTTTCATATGACAGCATGAAAAATTCATGAAAAATTCAAACAAGTAGTCTAGAGGCTAGAACTCCTCGGAACTATCACAAACACAGTCACTGCAACCAGTTAAGATCAAAATCAAGCCCAGAACTCTACGTTATCGCCTAGCAGAGCATAGGCATAACTTGGATTTTACGATTTTTCATATGACAGCATGAAAAATTCATGAAAAATTCAAACAAGTAGTCTAGAGGCTAGAACTCTTCGGAACTATCACAAACACAGTCACTGCAACCAGTTAAGATCAAAATCAAGCCCAGAACTCTACGTTATCGCCTAGCAGAGCATAGGCATAACTTGGATTTTACGATTTTTCATATGACGTCATGAAAAATTCAAACAAGTGGTCTAGAGGCTAGAACTCCTCGGAACTATTACAAACACAGTCACTGCAACCAGTTAAGATCAAAATCAAGCCCAGAACTCTACGTTATCGCCTAGCAGAGCATAGGCATAACTTGGATTTTACGATTTTTCATATGACAGCATGAAAAATTCATGAAAAATTCAAAGAAGTAGTCTAGAGGCTAGAACTCCTCGGAACTATTACAAACACAGTCACTGCAACCAGTAAAGATCAAAATCAAGCCCAGAACTCTACGTTATCGCCTAGCAGAGCATAGGCATAACTTGGATTTTACGATTTTTCACATGAAATTATGAAAAATTCAAACAACTGGTCTAGAGGCTAGAACTCCTCGGAACTGTCACAAACACAGTCACTACAACCAGTTAAGATCAAAATCAAGCCCAGAACTCTACGTTATCGCCTAGCAGAGCATAGGCATAACTTGGATTTTACGATTTTTCATATGACAGCATGAAAAATTCATGAAATATTCAAACAAGTAGTCTAGAGGCTAGAACTCCTCGGAACTATCACAAACACAGTCACTGCAACCAGTTAAGATCAAAATCAAGCCCAGAACTCTACGTTATCGCCTAGCAGAGCATAGGCATAACTTGGATTTTACGATTTTTCATATGACAGCATGAAAAATTCATGAAAAATTCAAACAAGTAGTCTAGAGGCTAGAACTCCTCGGAACTATCACAAACACAGTCACTGCAACCAGTTAAGATCAAAATCAAGCCCAGAACTCTACGTTATCGCCTAGCAGAGCATAGGCATAACTTGGATTTTACGATTTTTCATATGACGTCATGAAAAATTCAAACAAGTAGTCTAGAGGCTAGAACTCCTCGGAACTATCACAAACACAGTCACTGCAACCAGTTAAGATCAAAATCAAGCCCAGAACTCTACGTTATCGCCTAGCAGAGCATAGGCATAACTTGGATTTTACGATTTTTCATATGACAGCATGAAAAATTCATGAAAAATTCAAACAAGTAGTCTAGAGGCTAGAACTCCTCGGAACTATCACAAACACAGTCACTGCAACCAGTTTAGATCAAAATCAAGCCCAGAGCTCTACGTTATCGCCTAGCAGAGCATAGGCATAACTTGGATTTTACGATTTTTCATATGACAGCATGAAAAATTCATGAAAAATTCAAACAAGTAGTCTAGAGGCTAGAACTCCTCGGAACTATCACAAACACAGTCACTGCAACCAGTTAAGATCAAAATCAAGCCCAGAACTCTACGTTATCGCCTAGCAGAGCATAGGCATAACTTGGATTTTACGATTTTTCACATGAAATTATGAAAAATTCAAACAAGTGGTCTAGAGGCTAGAACTCCTCGGAACTATCACAAACACAGTCACTGCAACCAGTTAAGATCAAAATCAAGCCCAGAACTCTACGTTATCGCCTAGCAGAGCATAGGCATAACTTGGATTTTACGATTTTTCATATGACGTCATGAAAAATTCAAACAAGTGGTCTAGAGGCTAGAACTCCTCGGAACTATCACAAACACAGTCACTGCAACCAGTTAAGATCAAAATCAAGCCCAGAACTCTACGTTATCGCCTAGCAGAGCATAGGCATAACTTGGATTTTACGATTTTTCATATGACACCATGAAAAATTCATGAAAAATTCAAACAAGTGGTCTAGAGGCTAGAACTCCTCGGAACTATCACAAACACAGTCACTGCAACCAGTTAAGATCAAAATCAAGCCCAGAACTCTACGTTATCGCCTATCAGAGCATAGGCATAACTTGGATTTTACGATTTTTCATACTAGAGGCTAGAACTCCTCGGAACTATCACAAACACAGTCACTGCAACCAGTTAAGATCAAAATCAAGCCCAGAACTCTACGTTATCGCCTAGCAGAGCATAGGCATAACTTGGATTTTACGATTTTTCATATGACAGCATGAAAAATTCATGAAAAATTCAAACAAGTAGTCTAGAGGCTAGAACTCCTCGGAACTATTACAAACACAGTCACTGCAACCAGTTAAGATCAAAATCAAGCCCAGAACTGTACGTTATCGCCTAGCAGAGCATAGGCATAACTTGGATTTTACGATTTTTCATATGACGTCATGAAAAATTCAAACAAGTGGTCTAGAGGCTAGAACTCCTCGGAACTATCACAAACACAGTCACTGCAACCAGTTAAGATCAAAATCAAGCCCAGAACTCTACGTTATCGCCTAGCAGAGCATAGGCATAACTTGGATTTTACGATTTTTCACATGAAATTATGAAAAATTCAAACAAGTGGTCTAGAGGCTAGAACTCCTCGGAACTATCACAAACACAGTCACTGCAACCAGTTAAGATCAAAATCAAGCCCAGAACTCTACGTTATCGCCTAGCAGAGCATAGGCATAACTTGGATTTTACGATTTTTCATATGACAGCATGAAAAATTCATGAAAAATTCAAACAAGTAGTCTAGAGGCTAGAACTCCTCGGAACTACTACAAACACAGTCACTGCAACCAGTAAAGATCAAAATCAAGCCCAGAACTCTACGTTATCGCCTAGCAGAGCATAGGCATAACTTGGATTTTACGATTTTTCATATGACGTCATGAAAAATTCAAACAAGTGGTCTAGAGGCTAGAACTCCTCGGAACTATCACAAACACAGTCACTGCAACCAGTTAAGATCAAAATCAAGCCCAGAACTTTACGTTATCGCCTAGCAGAGCATAGGCATAACTTGGATTTTACGATTTTTCATATGACACCATGAAAAATTCATGAAAAATTCAAACAAGTGGTCTAGAGGCTAGAACTCCTCGGAACTATCACAAACACAGTCACTGCAACCAGTTAAGATCAAAATCAAGCCCAGAACTCAACGTTATCGCCTAGCAGAGCATAGGCATAACTTGGATTTTACGATTTTTCATATGACAGCATGAAAAATTCATGAAAAATTCAAACAAGTAGTCTAGAGGCTAGAACTCCTCGGAACTATTACAAACACAGTCACTGCAACCAGTTAAGATCAAAATCAAGCCCAGAACTCGACCTTATCGCCTAGCAGGGCATAGGCATAACTTGGATTTTACGACATTATGAAAAATATAAACAACTTATGAGATAACTCTGCAGTTCATTTTACGTCGAGTGTAAGGGACAGAGCTATGGCAATTATTTAGCTCTGTCCTTTTCTCTCAGCGTTAACAGAATTGCATAACTATGTCATAATAACCCCCCAGTCTAGAGGCTAGAACTAGCCCTTTCGCATACATCGCCATTTAAACCGATTTATATCAAAATCAAGCCTCGAACTCTAGCCAACCACCGTTTCTAGGAATTTACAATTTTTTGGTTTCATCGTGAAAAATATAAACAAGTGATCTAGTTAGTGGCTAGAATTCATCGGATATATCGCAGACACTGTTATTTGAACCGTTTAATACCAAAGTTAAGCCCAGAACTCTCGCTAACCGCCTAGCAGAGCATATGTGAAGTTAGCAGATCCTTTTTGTAATAAGTACTAGTTTTTTTTGTTTTTTTTATTATTTATCTGTGAAGAACTATAGAACTCTGCTGTACGATGCCCAAACACTTTATTATTTTTGATTTACTGAAAAATTATATGCTATGTGCGTGAAGTTAGCAGAGCATTTTCGTAAGGAGCAAAACATTTTTTTTTGTTGTCCAAAATTTTCCAAAATGTACCTAGAACTATAGAACTCTGCTGTGCGATGCCAAAACACGTTTTGTTTTTTAATTTGATGAAAAATGATATGCTATGTGCGTGAAGTTAGCAGAGCATTTTCATGTAAAATCGAGTTTCATTTTTTCAGCTTAAATCGCCAGAACTATGTTTAAAAAGTATCAGGAACTATAGAACTATTCTGCATGCCAATAGAACTCCGTTTTTTTTTTGATTTTCTGGAAAATGATCTGCTAACTTCACGGACATTTGATTTGGCCCACAAAATACCTTTACAAGACAAGAATAGTATAACATCTACTCGTACCTTTGACAACTTGCCCTCAACCTCTGGCCAGTTATCAAACTTAACTCCGTGCACAGAAGAGGAAGTTTCCAAAATAATAAACGCTTTAGATAGTGAGTCTAGTGTAGGTCTCGATGGCATCAGTACGAAATGCATAAAATGTATAAAAAATACAATTATAACACAACTTAACAAATGCATCAATAAATGCTTAGAGACGGGCATCTTTCCAGACGAACTAAAAATTGCGAAAGTAAGCCCGATTTACAAATCCGGCCCGAAAACAGATCCTGGTAATTACCGACCTATATCGGTGTTACCGGTAATTTCCAAAGTGTTTGAAAAGGTTCTTTATAACCGCCTTGACCATCATCTAAATAAAATGGGGTACCTTTTTGAACGCCAATACGGCTTTCGGACGAAGTCAAACACTTTGTCTGCAACCATAGATCTAATTACCAAAATCCGATCCTCGATTGATGCAAAAAACCTAGTTCTTGGTGTATTCATTGACCTAAAAAAGGCTTTTGATACAGTAAGTCACTCAATTCTTCTTAGTAAACTTAGTAGCATCGGAATAGTGGGCAATGCACATAAAATACTTACGTCATATCTTTCCAACCGGTACCAAGTAGTTAAAATTGGCAAATATGATAGTAAAACACAATCCATAAAATGCGGTGTCCCGCAGGGATCTATATTGGGGCCGCTTTTATTTCTTGTCCATATCAATGACATAAGCACTCTTAATTTGCATGGTGAAATATCACTATACGCGGACGACACGTGTATTTTCTATTATGGGAACTCAATAACTGATATTGCCAAATTAGCCCAGGAAGATCTGGAAACTTTACACAATTGGTTTCAATCAAATCTGCTTACAATCAACGCAGCTAAAACATCGTACATTATATTTAAATCTAAAAACAAGAAATATCCTACCTTTAATTCATTAACTGTAAATAAGGTCCCAATTAATCATTCCTCACAGGAGAAGTACCTTGGATTAATATTGGATGATGGCCTGATGTGGAAGGCGCACATAAAACAAATAAAGTCAAAGTTGTCTTGTATTCTGGCATCTATAAGAAACATTGTCAAGTATATTCCCCTACATGTGCGTTACAATATGTATAATTCACTGGTGAAATCACATCTAAACTATCTTATCGAAATATGGGGCAGTGCCTCCAAAACTAATATAAATAACGTCCAAGTTGTCCAAAATAAAATAATAAAGCAACTGTTTCATTTGGACTACCTAACACCTACAACAGAAGTTTATTCTAATACTAAACTCATGAGCGTTAATCAACTTTATTTTTACAACACCATCATTCTAATAAGAAACATTTTGCACAAAAAAATTCACTGTCAAATTAAATTCAAAACCAACAAAGAATGTGGCAAAAGAGCTCTTCGGAGTGCAAATAATCTATCACTAATTTTCCCACGTACTAAAAATTTTGGCAATAAAAATTTAACATACCTTGTGCACGTATGTATAACAACCTTCCCAAAAATATTAAAATCGCGCCAAGTTTGACAATTTTCAAAAATAAATTAAGATCTCACATCATAAACAAAATCCCGGCTACCTAAATACGACCCTGGCATTCACAACGGCTTATCTCTCGCTGGCCGCCTAGTAACAATATTAGTTCACTAACTACCTGCTATTACTATAAAAATGCATTTTAATTATGTGAAATCCATTTAAGTGTTACTGTCTGTTTGTACCTAAATGATATCTTTATAACTGTATTGTATAGAGGCTCACGAATAGTTACTATTACCTATTATAGTTTATTATCTTAAATTACTCATTAAGTGAAATGTAATATTTCTTTTGAGTAAATAAATGTCTTTAACCAGAATTTTACAAAACTATAATGACAACCATTTGACACAATAACACAAAGCCTACTGGAAGCCGGTCGAGCACCAAGTATTAGCTCCGCCCATTTCAGCACTAAGTATGTGGAACACTTTTTGAGTGACAGTTATCCTTCTCTACTTATTATATTTCGATGATTGGAACCTTCGAATGCCATTATTATTTTTTGAATAACAGTGGAAGGTGGAGTGGATTCCAAAATTTTGAATTTCGAATTATACTACGATACTCAAGAAAAATGGAAGTATTAACTATTTCGGGTAGAGAAAAATCTTACATTATCCCAAACCCTTTTTTTTAAATGGCCGATTAGTTTACAGTTATTTTCTAAAATATTTTTCAGTTCTGAGAGATTGCAGTTTTATGTTTTATTTTAATCATAACTTTTTAGCCGTTAAGAATCTAAGTACCACGTTACCACTTATCGGTAAAAATGATTGAAAATGACCACATCTATGTCCCTGACACCCTGTATAAAAAGTTAAAAAAGTTGCCTAAGTTTCTTGTAATAACACCCTAACTTTTTCATGATATTATTTATTGTGTAGACCGGATTTTTGATGATGAACCTTTCAGTATCGATAGCTGTATCGATAGTCCATTCTCCTCCCTAGGCGATAATAATACCGATACCACCTCCGACATCACTACAATACCCCTGCCCCCCGTCCCGTATCGATATTTGATAGACATTATATCAATCCGGGTACTTGATGACAACTATTTAAATAATCTGTTATACTTTAAATTACGTATATTGTATTATTATTAACCGGAAGAGATCCTATAAGGGATAAATTCGCCTGTCTTGTAATTGTTGATGTGCAATAAAAAGTTTACATGTACAGTCAACCAATTTGATTTCTAGGCCACTTTGGACTATGTTAAAGTGACGTTGTCAACCAAAACGTAAGAGACTCCCTATGATTTGGTTTACAACGTCACGTTGACTAAGTCCATAGTGGCCTAGGAATCAAATTGGCTGACTGTACATACATTAATGTATTAAGCAAAAGAGAAGCAGAATAACCCTTGCATTATTATTTTATGTATACTTAGGTACGTATATATTTAAAAAACAGTAATTTCAGTTTTTGCTATGAACACTTATCACATTGTTCATGAACAGTTTTAGTGAGACTAAATTATTTTTTAATAAAATGAAACTACTAGAAAAAAGTCATTCCCTAGAGTTCCATTATCGGAAGTCCTTTAAATAATGGAACTAGTGGGAATAGACCTTCAGAGCAGGTACAATTGTTACTATTCAATAATAAGTAAAATCCTTATGAAATTAAATAGATAGAATTGTACTTAGCAGTGGGACATGATAGGCTCTTAAATAATAATTATATTTAAGCAGTTTAAGAGCCTATAATGTCCCACTGCTGGGAATTTAGGCATAATAAATATCTTAGTATATTTTTATGTTTTAATCCGTTTTCATCTGTTTTAATCCGGGATGAAGTCGCTGGTAAAGTGGTTTAAAGAAGTAAAAAATCACAATATGATTTGGTGGAACACGATTATATTATTATATCATCTTAAATACGGAACCCCAGGAGCGCGAGTCCGACTCGCTCGGTCTTGACCGGTTTTTTAACCTCGGGAACATCCGGTAACATAACAAAACGTTGTCAAAAAAGAAAGCTGGGGGCACCGGCCGCGTTAATCTCATCTCAGTCGCGATAAGTTCAATTTGTCTGCATCACGCGCGCATAGCGTAGAATTTTTTAAAATTAGGAACATTTCCACCCTCTTATGTATAACCATTTTTAATTTTCAGCCATTTTAAAATGTTCTTGATTTATTGTTTTAAAATTCATACATTTTCAACTCAATTTAAATGGCAATGTCGTTTTTGGTAACAAGGATATTAAATATTACAAACATTTCATGTAGAATGTAAAAATTTCTCCATTCTAAAAGAAGAGCTATAAGCCCGACTTTTCCATTTTCCATTTAAAAAAACGTTATTTTGTTTTCTCGAAGCAATCAGTCATTAAGGAACAACATTTTATATTTCACCAAAATAGATTTCAATTTATAGTTTGGGTAAGGGAGTAATTTCTCTTGCACCATTTTAATTTTTATTCCGTCGGAATAAGCATTATAATGCAGGTTTCAAGTAACAGATAAATACTCAAGATTAGACCTAACTAGTGATTGGTAGAGGTTAACCAAAGCCGCCAATTCGTATTAAAAAGCCCAACATCTTGTATGGTTTTTTTTAAATATGGTAAACATGGGCGTGGAAGTTAAGTTTGGTACGAACATAACGACCGAAATTTCGCATTTTTGTTACAGTATCTGGGATTGTAGTTTAAATTATATGTATATGGTAGTTATACTATTTTTTCCTTTTGTCGGCTTAGGTCTATCAGGAAAAATGACTAGGCAATACAAATGACTAGAACAGTGATTCCCAAAGTGGCCCAGGTGGACCCCCAGGGGTCCACGGGAGACTCGATAGGGGTCTACTTTGGGCGTGACAAAAAATGGGGGTCAATAATCGTAAGTGGGGGTGCATGAAAATTAATTTGGTTTCGATAGTGAAGAACTAAAATGTTTATCCTACCAATATAAATAGCCAGATAATATTTTAAAAACTCAGCGACTGTTGCTTGTAGTAAAAACTTATATATTCCATATTCAGTAGGTACAACGCGTCGAGACTTGTGGTTGCCGCGCCGGCCGCCGGCCGTCCCGTCCGCAACGCTTGTTCAGACGTGCAATTAATACGACTTGTGGTGTATGGTGTATGTGCTTTTAATCTTGCATGAACGGTTCTTGTGCTGTGAGTCACTGTAGATTTAAAAAAAGTAAAGTAGGATGGAGTCACTTTTTCGATTGGCCAACTTAGCTTTTTTGACATCTACTCACAGCAAAATCAATAAAATTGAATTGAAAATTTGTTAAGTTGACTTTATTTTTAAATAATTAACCCTATCAAGCTATCAATTCTAACCTTTTTTTTCGAAAACTGTAAATTCGTCGGTGAAGCTCAGCCACAACGCAAGTTTCCATAGATAGTTTTTTTTTCGAGATTTAGAAATTGGTCCACCAGATCCAGCAAAATTATGAAAGTGATTTATGAAGCAAAAGAGTTTGGGAACCTTTACACTAAAACGTAATAATAATGTTAGCGAATACTTAAGACGAAGTGCAAGTAAAAAAACACAACTTATATGATACGTAACAAACTTTAATATGTAAGCGAATACTTAAGACGAAGTGAACTTGTACAAAATCAGAATATTACAAGCCCGGAGCCGCCCGTTGCAGCTATATCATTAACCGTCGCGCGCTCATTTTTTTCGCGCCGATGTTGAGCGACGAGAGGCAAAAGAGGGCGCTCGCGTTGGCGCTGCTTCCGCCGGATGCCACATTAACTTCAAAACATTGCCGCCGTTGCCGCAGTGTTGCCAACACGGCCATGCTGCAAGGCTTCTGACCCGGAAGCCTCACGAGTCCAGATGAAAAACTGAAACATGACAAGAAAAAATAAAACACATTTTAGTTCATATCCTTAAAGTTGAACTGGACCATAAATGTTGCATCATATTTTTCGATCTAGCACTCTCTAGTAAACGTGATTTCATATCTTCATACGATTCATACAATTAAGTATTCATTTCAACTGTACCACAAAGAGATTTGACTCACTTGCGTACCTTATCGTAAGTTACAATCACACCACACTGTGACTTAACTCACATACCACCATTTTACTCACTCAAAGAGATTTACTCACTTGAGCGTATCCAGTTTGTTTAAAGTGCCTTAAAGTCAACAAACATTAAGAATATGTGCAACATTTATGTAAACCTGAAAAATGACATTTTTAAGTATGTAATCTTGACTCGAATAAAACAGAACTTGTTTACACCAACTACTTAACCACTTAACCACCAAGTACTTAACTCTGGTGAACATTCTCAAACAAATCAAATCATTAATTGTGTGTTGTGTAAATTATTATACAATTATGTAATGAATTTATTTTAAACCTAACTGTATACCTATTGATAATCATAAAGGTGAGATGTAAATATTATTTTTACCAATAAATCATCTTATCTTATCTTATCATAAACTAATTGCATTTTACACTGGTAGTCAGTCACAAAGATGAGAAAGGAGAATTGAATAATAAAACAATGTTAATGGATACTGATTTTCTCTTTGTGTACTAAACATACCTTGCCAACACGACAACAGCGTTAATCTGCTTCCCAACCATCAATACGTATCCACGCTTTCATGTTTTCAGCAGCAGCGGTTCCAATGTAAGGTTTCTTGGTTCTTTCAGCCCCTCTTAAATCCGTCACCTCATACCTATCATTACCAAGTACTTTCTTCACTTGAAAAGGTCCTTTGAATATAGGCATTAATTTTCTGCTCTGACCGTCATTGTTCCGGCTCTGAATTTTAATTAACACTAAATCGCCCTTTTCATAATTCTTGGCTTTTATTCGGGATTTATCAAATCTCAGTTTCGATTGTTCCGCACTGGCTTTTACATTGTTATTTACTTTCTTACGCAACAAAGTCACATCTATGTAACTGTCGTCTGTGGCATCTGGAGCTAAACTATCGCTATCGGTACGCAGCCTATAGCCAAACAATACTTCACACGGTACAGCTTTAGATGATTTGTGAATCGTGCTGTTTATACCTTGCTGTAAAGCTTTTACACACTAGTCCCACTTGTCATCGTTAGTATTAGCGCCTAGTGATTTAAGAGCGTCTAGAATCGTCCGATTGAAGCGTTCCACTTGCCCATTAGACCGTGGCATGCCTGTAGCAACTCGATGTAGTCTAATGTTTATACGCGCACAATATTGCTCAAATTCCTTAGAGGAAAAACAAGTCCCCGCGTCCGTTACAATTCTTTTAGGGTTCCCAAACACTTTGGAAATACTTTCAAGCTCTTTTATGACACTGGAAGCGTTGGTAGACGGAACGGCAGAAATAAAAACAAATTTTGTAAAACCATCCACTGTTACAAGTAAGTGGGTATTATTATTTTTTGTTTTGACAAATGGACCCAAATGGTCCAAATGTAGCGTGTGGAATGGTTGCGCGTATTTAGGTAGCGGGTGCAATTTGCCCTCCTTAGGTTCGCCTTTGTTCTTATAATATATACAGTTCAGGCAATTTTTAATGTATTTCTTTATTATTTTACGCATACGGGGAAACCAGTACAAGTTTTGAATACGCTCCGTTGTTTTATCTAAAGAAAAATGCCCTATATCGTCATGGTTGCATTTAATAATTTGCCAGATGCATTCATTTGGAACTACCCACCGGCGGCCGTGTGGTGTACGCCTGTAAATTTTATTGCCTAATAGTTCGTAATCGTTAAATATCGATTTATGATCATCGGCCTGCCCTGACTCTAAAATTGATTTGATTTCTGTTAATTTCGAATCTTGCATTTGTACAGCGAGTAACCAGTCCGCCTCGGTAATAGACATAACAATTTCGTGTTCCGGTTTCTCTCCGGATTGCACCGGGTTTCGACTTAAAGCGTCTACATGCCGCATTCGTGTCCCTTCCCGGTGCGCTATGTCAAATGAGAATTCTTGTGTCGAAAGTACCCACCTAGCAATGCGCGGGATAATGTCTTTCTTTGACAGTGCAAACCGTACTGCGTTGCAATCCGTAACTACTTTGAATGTTGACCCTAATAAATACAATCTAAATTTTTGTAACGAGCTAACTACAGCTAACAACTCTAATTCAAACGAATGATATTTCTTTTCGTCTTCCGTAGTTTGCCGACTGTAATAGTGAATGGGTTTTTCGCCTTCGCTAGTGATTTGCATTAAAATTCCAGCGATACCGTCCCGGCTTGCATCAGTATAAAGGATTTTGTCTTTATTTGGGTCAAACATTGATAAAACCGTCCCAGAAGTTAATTTACTTCGCAAAGTGTCAAAAGCTTTTTCGTGAGTATCTTCCCACTTCCAATGGACGTCTTTCTTTAACAGAGCTGTGAGAGGAGCTGACAGCATGGCACAATTTTGAATGAATTTACGAAAGTAAATTATCAGGCCAAGAAATTGTCGAAGCTGATGGACAGTCTTGGGAGTGGGAAAATCTCTTACTGCGATTATTTTAGCCTCGTTAGGCATGACGCTATCTGGCTTGATTTTATAACCGAGAAAATCGATTTCACTTTTAAAAAAGTGACACTTTTTTAAGTTCAAAGTTAGTCCGTTATCTCGAAATATCTGTAAGACTTCTTCTACTTAGTAGCTCGATGTTTTGTTCATATGTCTCAGTTACCAAGTATACGTCATCAAGATACACAATAACATTTCCAAATCGTAGATTACCTAACACTTTGTTCATTACTTGTTGAAAGCAAGATGGCGCATTAACTAACCCAAAAGGTAGCCTTAAGAATTCATAATGCCCATCCTCTGTTATTACTGTCTCTGTTACCTATAATCAATACATAACCTTTTCTCGCCATTTTTTTTATTTACGAGAAGCGCTGGGCTGGCATATGGAGAATTACTCTCTCGAATTATGTTATGTTCTAGTAACTCGCTAATCATCTCGCGCATAATGATCCTATCGGGATTCGAAGCTCTATAGGGTCTGCACTGAACCGGTTCTGATGTAGTTAGATTTATAGTCATTTCATGATCATTTATTTTTCCTAATTCCTTTACAGTTAATGCTATACAATCGCGATATTTTCTCAATAAATCGACGAGTTCTTTAGTATGTCCACCCGTATTTAAATCAACCTTCCTTATACTGTTACAAAATTCCGTAAAATCTTCGGCGTAATTGAACTGGAATACGTCACCAATCCGAGAGTACATCAAATTAGGCAGTTCCGTCACGTTCCTTCCAATCAAAATATCACAACCTGCGAGGTCATCGATTATATAAAAATCAATCTCTTTTAAATCTACTGAATCGATTTTTAAATTCACTTTTATAGCGTGGGTAACTGTTGTTAAGTTCTGTTTGGAAAAACCCTGTATTACAATAGGCGTAGGCAACAGAAAACTCTGGAAAGAATAACCCTCCGCAAGCGACTTTGTTATCAGAGAGCAACTGCTACCGGTGTCGATAAAGGCTTCGTGATTAAAGTTGTCCAAATATATGTTTTTTACAAATTTATTTTTAGTATTGGGATTTGAGGTGGATATACATTTTGTTTCCTCTTTTCCCGGCTTAGCACTTTTTTTTTGATAGCAGACAGACTCTAAATGACCTTGTTTCCCACAAAAGGTACATTTATTTGCATTACATTGAAATTTTTTATGGTTACCCCCGCAGACGTAACATTTCAAAGGTTTACGGTTAGAATCGTGACTAGCGGGGCCTGCCTGATTTGATACTCCTACCAATGGGGACGTAAGAGTACTACTTGTTTGCGCTTGCAAGTTCGATTTAGACTGATGTTCACGCAAGTTGCCTAGACCAAGCGATTTAGCATTAGCTCTGGCTTTATAAACTCGACTATGTAAAAAACTCGCGAAATTGTCACACGAATGGAAGCTATTAGCTTCTATCGATGCACTGATATTACTATCCTGAATATTCCCTAAAATAATACATATTATATCACGATCGGAAAAATTCAAACCTAAACGGTCGATTTTACATCTTTGTTCAAAATAAAACTCGTAGAGAGACTGGTTTTCCAAAGGCTTTTGGTCGATAATTTCCTTTAGTAAATCATACATATTTCTCTGTATTTGAAAACTACTAGCCAGTTTGGCTTTCCATTCGTTCCATTTCCAGATAGGCCAATTATTCTCAGTGCGTAACAGGGATTCGTACCATAATTTAGCGGAGCCTCTTAGTTTATTAAGCGCCTGGTAACGAATTATTTCATCTTGCCATTTGAACGTATTGGCGTAGGATTGGACAATACTCAGCCAGGCGTTAACATTATCCGATTGCAAAGACGTTAGTCAAATTCTTGATTCGTCATATTCTTGTTTCGTCATTATCTTGTTTCGTCATCAGCTTGATTCGTCATATTCTTGTTTCGTCATATGTTTGTTTTGTCAAATTATTGTTTCGTCATATTATTGTTTTGTCATATTCTTGTTTTGTCAAATTCTTGTTTCATCAATATCTTGTTTTGTCAAATTCTTGCTTCGTCAAATTCTTATTTCGTCATATTCTTGTTTTGTCAAACGCTTGTTTCGTCATATCCTTATTTCGTCAAATTCCTGTTTCGTCAAATCGATATTCATTTGTTTCTTCTGTCTATGGACAGTTAATAACAAAAATGAAAAAGGGACATTGTTATTTTTATTACTTTTACTTAATTATTTCTTACCAAGTATTAACTACAAATTAGAAATATGGAAACAAAATTATAGTGTAACATAACTTCTGTCACAAACGGTAGGATTTTTTTTCCCAGTTTATCAACGAAAAAACCTAAATATTACTATAACTTAAATATTTATTTAAGTATTTTAGTATTTTTTTAATCGTAAAAGATAGCGTTTTTTTTTCAGTATATATGTTATTACGGCGTATTTTTTAACAAATAATAGGTACAAAATTATGAAAATTAAAAAATAAAGGGGTCCCAATACAAGAAATCTTTTTTTTTTTCAGTGTATTATTTATTGAATTGGTTATATCATTGACCGCGTAATAAATATTTCATTTTAGTCACGCAACATGAATTCTCACAATGAAATGTGTACCTTTTCGTGTAGTAAATAAAGTATAATTTTGAGTCACATAATCGCAGCGCCGCGTCGCGTCGCGTCTCGGTGTGAATTGACCTTTAGATGATGTAGATGATGCGACGTTTCGGGTTATTTTTTTCGGATTTCAGCTATCGTTGCTGGCAAACTAACCATATAGCGGTAACCGTTCTGCGTTTCTGTAAAGGAATTGTAGCAACATGACCCTTTTTCGAGACAAACGTAGCGACAATTTTCTTTGACATGCTGCGGGAGCGAACCACTTCGTTGGTTTGACCTCGTCTTCGAAGAACTGCTGACTGATATTTTCTTTCAGGTTTGTATGATTAAATCCAAGAATCGTCAATTGGATGATATTATAAACGGCATTTGACTTCCCTCCGTTGAAGCGTTGCAAAGTATCACGGCACCAATCAACACGAGCAGCCTTTTGTTCTTCGGACAAATGGTGGGGAACCCTGCGGCAAACTAGCTTTCATACACAGAGCTCATTATGAAATATCGACCGAATTGCAGTCATTCCAATACTGATAACAGCCCAAATGTGCTGGTATGCCACATAACGGTCATCTAATATAAGTTCGCCTGTAGCTGTCTGCGGTGTTTTCAGGCGAGACCGCTGCTGTTCTTGTTCAACCTGCAGAAGGAACAGTGCTAAGCGAAACACGACCGCGTCGGAACTGGGCATACCAGCAGTATATTTTCATTTAACTCGGTGCTTCAACATCTTAAATCGAACAAGTTTGTGGAGACATTTATCTTGAGATAAATCGCGATGAAAATTGTGATAAATTATGGCACGGAACTGAATCCGAAATATTCTATTCTCGGTCATTTCAGTGTGCCCCTCGTATGTATGATGTATTTTTTGGATGTCACTTTTTCTATTAACTGTACTTGGCACTGACAAACTAGGTATCGACTTTGACGAAAGAGGTATTTTACAAAACAAGAATATGACGAAACAATTTAATGACAAAACAAGAATATGACGAAACAAGAATTTGACAAAACAATAATATGACGAAAGAAGAATATGACGAAACAAGAATTTGGCGAAACAAGAATTTGACAAAACAAGAATATGACAAAACAATAATATGACGAAACAAGAATATGACGAAACAAGAATATGACGAATCAAGCTAATGACGAAACAAGATAATGACGAAACAAGAATATGACGAATCAAGAATTTGACTAACGTCTTTGCAATCCATTATCCTTTAAGGGGTCAAATTCAGGTATGATATTGCTAAGTGTTACAGAGCTTGTACTACTCACGGTTAAGTCTTCATTTCTTCGAGATACCTTTTCCGGTCTGTGTCGTCGAGGTGACGGAGTGCGGCCACTGCTACTGCCACTGGAACCGCTGCTGGATGACCGGGCTCGTTTTCGTTTACTTTTTTTACTGCGTTTACCCATATTGCGCGCAGATAACTCGTCCCACTTCTGATGTTAGCGAATACTTAAGACGAAGTGCAAGTAAAAAAACACAACTTATATGATACGTAACAAACTTTAATATGTAAGCGAATACTTAAGACGAAGTGAACTTGTACAAAATCAGAATATTACAAGCCCGGAGCCGCCCGTTGCAGCTATATCATTAACCGTCGCGCGCTCATTTTTTTCGCGCCGATGTTGAGCGACGAGAGGCGAAAGAGGGCGCTCGCGTTGGCGCTGCTTCCGCCGGATGCCACATTAACTTCAAAACATTGCCGCCGTTGCCGCAGTGTTGCCAACAATAATGTTGTCAGAAAGAAAATTGGAGAGATGTATTATTAACTAAGTATAAAAATGCCGACATTAAAAAAAGTCCAAGTTGATTATTACGTAAGTATAAAAATGCCGACATTTAAAACAGTCCAAGGTGATTATTACCAAAGTATAAAAATGCAGACATTTAAAAAAGTTCAAGATGATTATTACCTCAGTCATGGGTACAATTACAATAGATTGTGTATCTTCTTACCTCTCAAGAGGTCTTCTACCCTCATGTTGAGTGTAATCACGTGAAGCGTCTCATTATGATAAATATTATGACAATAACATTAGATTTTGTTTCAAGAAGAAAACGCGTGAATAATGGATAGAGAATTTATTTTAACAAAGAACCAAAAAAACAAACCAACCATTTTTTAATATGGGTACCTGTACAATTTGGAGGGCAAAAACCCAATAAGCAAATCGACTCGATGCGCGATGGTGGTGCGTAAATAGATAGTGTTGTACAGCTTCTGTGACCTTAAATGGAGACCAAACGAAAATAATGTAATAAGTATACCGGTGGAATATAATTTTAGTTAGTTCATTGGAGTAGATATATTTATTTTGTTGCTGTAAAAACTATTTATAACGTTGGTTGATCGGTACACACTCGTGCCTACTCAAATACTCTCTAGTAGTATTTTTTCTGCAGTAATGTGAAGAAATCCGGGGAAAGCTATTGATATGTTCCTTGATGAGCAATATATCATCCTCATGCGTGACACGTTCGGTATGTTTACCTTGTTTACAAGTACAGGAGTCTTTGAGTTAGTGTTTGATAATTTATGCACATTATAGATCGGTTTTTGACTTATAGTAAGAGTATCGCAAAAGAACGTCTTGCAAACTCTTATTTGTTCAGATTTCACGGTGAAGAAATAATAGTAACATAGTTTTTTCTTAGAGTTTTCGTCAGTCTTTCCATTACCTCTTCTCTTAGGGAGTTCACAACTCGTATTGGGGTCAAACACAGATTTAGGTTCCCGTCTTTCCTGTGGACATACCCGAAGTTAACGTGTTTAAGGCCTAATTTTCTGGCTGAACCCACATCCGCATACACGGCGTCACGTCCCTTTCGGGGCAGTGGTCCAACTGCTTAGTCCAACTGATAAATAATTTTCATTTGAATATCAAATTAACAGGCTCGACGGCTACTTCTGGGTGGTTTGGCCCTCCGGGCCAGCTGAAGAACTAACATAACCTAAACCTACCTCATATTTATGATACTAATTTTGGTCAGTTGGACAAAGCAGTTGGACCACTGCCCCGTCACTGTCACGCCTTTCAAATAAAAACATAACTTATATGCAGACAAGCCCTTTACTATTGACCACAGGAGAGACAACTTTTGTTTTTGCGATTGTGTATGACCCATTGCTCATCAAAAACATTAGCTTTTCATCTGAAGTCAGATTATAATAATCAGTAAAAATGTAAGATTTTTCATCAGCGGTAATTTTTTGGCTGCATTTGTAAATACACTTCTTAACGCAGTCTTTGCTGTTTTTAACAGACTTTGCTGGTATTATCTTTTTCTGACTAGAAACATACTCAAAGCCCTTGTTGCGAGCCTCCTTCCTTTTTTTTGCATGCCCATTCCTTCTCGTCGCTTGCGTGTATTTTCTTCTTTTGGAATTGTTCCATCACACTCCACACCTTCGGCATTGGAGTTACTGAAAAATACGACTGCATGATGAAACCTTAAATGTGATCCGTATTTATTTTTCAAACCTCTGTTGATTTTGACAAGACTTGTCAACACTTAGTGTCAAAAAACTAAATTTCATCTCGTCTTTTGATGTGCTGAAGAATACAACATGTGCAAAAATATAATACAGAATCTATTCAAAAGACAAAATGGACATATACCGAATCATATTTGTGCCAAAACAAATAAATTTTGTAAAAAACGTTAATATGCATTTCGTACTTGTGATGTACAAGTACGACCGTAACTACCGCAAGGAAGATACAGCAGATGGAGAAGATAGGTGGTTCGCAAAGCATGTAGAAAGAATTCACTTCTGTGTCGAGATGCGAGAAAGGCCAATGGATAGAAAAATACTTCAAAAGATTTTTGAATTTTAAAATGTGATAGATCCATATTGCCTTCGTCATCGCTATTGCCATACGCCATAATATACTCCATTGTGAAAATATAATTTGTTGCCTAAAATAACGTGTTATTTCAAAGACGAATATTAATATTGTGAAGCAAAATGAAAATAAATGACATACGAACCAATTTTTTCTTATTTTTAAATAAAGAATAGGTGCCAGGATGACATTATTTACTAGAAAAATTATACGTGCAATGCAATTCACTTTGATGATGAAAGGTTATCGTATCCAATCCAATATAATACAGGGTGAAATTTTGAACGTGATATCAATTAAGTATATCGTGCTCAGCAGATGCTCTATAATTAAACGGATTAACTCTTATGTTAAAATTTGTCTTAATTAAATATCAATAACTTTCTAACAAAAAAATAATTCACAAACTGAAAGTATGGCTACCCTACGTTTGACACTTGACAAGTTTTATCGCTGTAATCCCGCATCTAGCGGGTAACTGAGTAGTAATTAACTAGTAATAAGTTCTAATAAGGATATGAATATCGCAGATAACTTAAACCCCTAGCTCTTATGTATTCTTCTGGTATAAATAACAAACGGAGTGATAGTAATATCAAAATCAGAAATGCGTTTCTCAAACATACTTCAATAAATGCTCAAAATGACCACCACTTTCCCGTCGGCATAGCTCTGCTTGACGTCTCAGATTGTCTTTGAGTTTTCCAAGCACGAACACATTGGTTTTGACAGCATCAAACGCCTGTATAATTTTTTGCCGTAGTTCCGCGACTGTATTGGACTCCCGTTCGTAGACTTTCCTTTTAATTTCACCCCATAAAAAGAAGTCCAGCGGCGTTAGATCAGGACTACGAGGAGGAAACGCGATTGGACCCTACGCCCAATCCACCGGTCGGGGAATTCTTGGTCCAAATAATTCCGAACCCGACGAGCGAAGTGAGCAGGAGCCCCATCTTGTTGGAAGTGTAGGTTGTCTAGATTTTCTTCTTAATGTTGGCAAGACGTTTCTCAACAGATCTTCAAACTTAGTTCCATTTAGTGTGCCTTCAATAAAATGAGGTCCTACAACACAATTGTTGAGGATACCCGCCCAGACGTTAAGTGAAAATCGGGTTTGGAACGAGTCCCTGCGTGTGACATGGGGGTTTTCATTAATCCACCAATGTTCATTATGGACGTTAAATAGTCCTACCCTGGTGAAGGTGGCTTCGTCTGACCACAAGATATTTAAATGTAGGTGTTCTAATAACCACTCACAGAACTGAACTCGTCTAGACTAATCTGTAAGAACGATGTCTTGCACACGTTGGTAATGGAATGGGTGTAGACCTTCGGCATTCAATAACCTCCACATGAAAAATTGTGTTGTCCCAAACTGTGCGGCTGCTTCCCTCGTGCTTGCTTGAGGGTGGTGGTTGAAATAACGAAGTATTCGAGAACGAAACGCTTTCGAGTAGCGTGCTCGCGATCCTCTGCCTTGTGCATGTCCTGGAACGGCGACCTGTCCGAATTCCCTCAAGTTTTGGACAGTGTGGTTTATAAAACGACGAGTCGGGATTGGAGAGTCTGGATACTTTTCAATAAACAATGTCTGTGTCCGCCCCGTACTAAGCGATGTGTAATAAAAAACAACCATATCTAAACGCTCAACGTGCGTGTAAGGATAAGCAGGCGGCATTTTCGTTTAAATTTTAATAAATCGGGAGATAATTGTTATGACAATGCACGTCACGAATGTAGTATTACTTTATTTTTATTTCAAACTGTTTGTCCAAGTACCAAAGAGGCGAGTGTCTATTATGAAAAACATTTAATCTTTTTGCTCTACCATTGAAGGGGTAAAATAACCACATATGCTTTAAAAAATTAGGATAACTAAAAACTTTAATAATTTCTAATTAACCACTTTGTTAACTCGAGACTTAGCAGGGGCTTTTAGTCCTTGAGAGATGTATCGAACGCATTGACTTTGTATCACGTTCAAAATTTCACCCTGTATATAGCCACTTATACAATAATAGCAATCTAACAAACATAGACCTTGTTACCCTTGTTAGTTTTATAACCACAACATAGAACCATATAATATCGGAATTTTTGGACTATTAGTTTGATGATATTAAGAGCCTCGTTTGAGCAAAATACAGCTAAAGACATGTAGAATTACGTACTAATCATAACTCATATTGTGGAAAAAATTTAACATAGAACCTTATAATATTGGGGCAGCGAAATGTACTCAATTCACGGCAAGGTTGGCAACATAATCGTTCCTTTAGATTTTGGACTGTTGTCACACAAAACTGAGAGTTCATAATACTACTTGCTGGAGCTAGTTGTCCGACAAGCAGTTAAATATGGGGTAGACTTTTCTCCACCGCTCATTATCACGGACTTTGAGATAGCAGCAATCAATGCTGTCAAGATTTTTTTTTCCTGCAAGTCAACATAAGGGCTGTTACTTTCACTTGTGTCAAAATATATGGAAACCAATACAATCAGCGGGTTTAATGACAAAGTATACAGAAGAGATATCGATTTCGCTGTCCGAATAAGGCATCTTCTTGCTCTACCTTTTCTTCCTGCCGAAGAAATACCTAGAGCGTTTGGCATGGTTCGAAGATCAATACTACCCTATGAATTCCGTGCTGTCACAGAGTGGTTACGGGAACAAGATTTCCACCTTCGCTTCGTTTGTTTCCAAAAAAGGACATGTGGTCACAATTCCGTTACAAGAACACAGAACGGTTACCGCCGATTGGTGCACTTCGGTTTGTTTGCCAGAAATGATGGCTGAACTCCGTAGAGGTACAACAAAACAACATGTGTTCCCGCAAAGGTCACGGGACATAAGGAAGAAGATAAGGGGGGATTGAAGTTAAATTTAGTTTTAAAGAGAAGAAAGTAGGAGTGTGGTCGTGTCTTTGGACTCATCGAAAACTGGAACTGCACGTCATCCGCTAGCACTTTCCACTGGTGTAGGTCAATAGGATCACTAGTTAGACCCAATCACACAGTCACGCACACAGACAGTCAGGTATTGTTAATAAAATCTTGGTAAAACCGCTCCGCGTTCGTACGTTGTGCCGTAGTAAAGATTGAAGAGTCCAAACGTCAGTCAGTTACGTTTTAGGGGAAACAGAGGGCGCGTGTGTGCCAAAGCGTTTACGGAGAATGGCGTAAACATGTATGAACTAATTTTCTATTTAAAGTCATTTGGTGCTGTCTTTGACACTTTAGTCGTCTGTATTTCAAGAACTTATTAACCCTTTGATGCTCAAAGTATTTTTATTTGGAATTTAGTAGGTTTTTGTTAAAATTAGATGTATTCCTAAGTCTAGAAAAATAAAATAAAAATTCTATTATGTTCACGTGTGTAAATAGTATATGTAGGCTACAAACAACATTGCCCAGTACTCACAATAAGACAGTCCTTCGTGTATGTAGTGTACAGACAACATTGCGCAGAGTAAAGGCACAAAAGAAAACACAATGTCTTTTAAAAACATTTATTGTTGAACATGAAAATTATAAAAACAGATTTTTTTTGAAGTGTAACATAACCGAAATTGACATTTAACACACTGAGTCGCGGTAAATCCAACTTTGCAAAACTTGCATCTACCTTGGAGAAGCAGAAAATATAGGCAAATGACCAACATTGTCATACCTCACGCCATCGGAGGGTCTTGGAGATGCAGGGGTTTTGATAGTTGATTGTGGCTTATCATTGTGTTGAAAGATATTGTCATTAGTTCTGTCCTTCTTGAGAAGTTCGGTTGCAATTTGTATTCTGAACTTTTTGAGTGGCATTTGTTTTTGGTCGGCATCTAAACTTCGTCTGTATATTAACCATGCGTTATTGACACATATATCTAGAATTTGTAAGAATATGGTCATCTACCAGCATTTGGTCTTCATGTTAGATCGATATAAAGCCACAAACATGTCAGCCAAGTCGACACCACCCATATTAAAATTATATTCTCTGACTATTTGAGGACAGTCTACATTTATTTTGACTTGGCCTCTTTATCGTAACGCCTAATCGCTTCTACAGGATGAGGATCCACGAATGAACTAGGTAATGTGACGGCTTGTTACATACAACCCGCTTGCTTGCACCTCGTGTCATTTTGGAAAGCTTCTTATCCGTCGGAAATTTCTCTTGACACCCTCGAAGCCGGTTATTCCGTATTGTGCCAAGACTAAAGATTCCCAGTTCCTGGCGCAGGTAGTGTAGTGAAATAAGGTTGCAATCCGAAAAGAGACCTTATTTCACTGTACCTTTTTAGGTTATACGTCGCATTTGCTTTTAATATTTTAAATTTAAAAGCAAATGGTTCGATAGAACGGCGGTTGTTTATATTTGTTTAGTTTTCGGGAGTCGCCCATAGGCCTGCGGGCCGGGCGCATCGCTTGTACATATTTATCTATGAAGAAAAGTGAAATAAAAGAATACTCATGAAATACGTGTTTATATCGAAGACCACCACTTTTCCCTATAGTAGCGAATCAGCTCCAGGGAGAGGTAAAGAAGTTATCGAAATACACAATCGACGGCTTCGTTTTAATGGTTTTACAAAGTGCCAACACTACTTTAGCTCCTAAACCTAAACTACCCTCGTAGTCGGTAAATGAATTATACCGAAAGGTGTCATCTCCAGCATATGGTAGAAAATCATAAACTATACCCGACACACCGGCCCGTACAAACATTTTTATCTCCCATTTTTTGGGCTTTTTTGGCATATATTGTCGCCTACTGCCAGCTCTAGTTCCCTTCATTTCGTCAACACTATAACGGCCTTCTCCCTTGACCAGTAAGCAATTTTGGCGAACTTTTTCCATTAAAGGACGTATTTTAAAAAAACGGTCCTCATCCATATCGTGATTATTGACAAAATGTACATTCCTCCTTATATTCTCATACTTTTTCAAAGGCATGACATCTGCAACCAGCGGGTATCTTAATTCAACGGACCAATAATCTCTATATGCTGGCATCTTTACCACACCCATTAATATGGTTATAGATATAAAGTCACGAACATCATCAGTGGTTATCAAGGATAGGACAAACGCCCGTCATTTTGAAAACTTAATCCTGTTCTGTACAGTAGAGACTTCCTTATATTAATAAAAAAAATAAGGTACTAAATAAGAATAAGAATAGTTTATTCGTGACAATACAAAACAAAGGACAAAAGTAATGTTTTATAAATTTATTTTAAGTACCATAATTTATATGTTTCCAGTGACAAATTATTCAAATGACGATGATTAAGGCGATAAATCACTTTCGCCAATGGAAAAGAATGACCATAATTTTTTCCAAATTTTCACTTGTGAGCGTATATCGACGTGAGTTTAGGACCCATTTATGAGTCGAAAAAGTGCGTTCACAGTCTACTGACGTCATTGGGGCATGTCTAATTGTTAACATTGGTATATTGTTTTTCCAATATGCTTGTGGCTCGGCGTTTATTTTCTTCTGCATTTCCTTTACGGTAACATAATCAGGATTTCTATTTAAAATTGCTTGAAACTTTGATGTAAGTGTAGATCTAAGACTCCCAGGTAATTTTTTTAAAACAGTATGCATTTCCTTTACAATTTTAAAAGATTCTTTTATCTGTAACTTTGTGCTTTGTAGTTCAAGAATTTTTTGTGGGATAACTTGAAAATTTGTTTTTATATACAGAAAATCGTTTTTTAAATTTGGGATTTTAATTATATTCTTTATCTTCCGAATTAAGGATGATTCGTTTTTTAAACCATTTATCATCCTCTTCAATTGTTCGAAGTGTTCTGCATAGTAACAAGCGGCTGTGATCCACGTCCCCCACCTAATAATTGTTGGTTTAGGTGGTAAAGCTAGACCAGGACATTGTTCTCTGAAATATTTTACTCTAGAGTCGGATTTTAAAAATATTTGTTTCATACATGCAATAACTTTATCCGCATTCGGAAATCTATTCCGTATTTCTTCACTTAAACGGTGAAACCCATGTGCAAAACACGTTACATGCAATATTTGAGGATATGCACGTTTCAACAATTTTCCAGCTTTTAACATGTAACTGGCTGAATCTGATGAAAAGAGGAACACTATTTGTTTGTAAGTTTCAGCAGAGTCAATCCATAGCCAGTTCAGTGTACTTTCGTAAAACTGATAAATAGTTTCACCGTTTACTGAATCCAACACCTTAGATGCCACTAAATGGAATTTGTTAACAGTGTTAGTATACTCACAGGCATTAATAGAAAATGTACAATTTTTCGACCCAAACAGTCACGTGTTTCGTCAATAGACACCCAAAAGCTATCCGCTGCTCGTAATTTTCTCCGCATATTTTGCATTGTAATTTTGTAGACTTTATCCAAGTAAATTTTACGTATATGTGATTGATCTGGAATATCCCGGCCACCACAATACTTTTGTAAAAAGTTACGAAAATGATAGTTACTTAATTTTGACCAAGGAATATTAGCACGATATCATCATTATTGTCAAATCCAAATAAAAATCCGTGTTTGATTCTGAACCATTTTTTTTTGCTGGTGAACTTTTGAGTTAACATGCAACTGAATATCGGATTTTCGGTAGGTTCTCAGACGTTTATCACAAATAAGGCAACGCAATTGAAACCCGTCAAAAGATAAATCTGGGTAAGAAGATAGCCAAGATCGTATACATTTTTTACTTGCCGGACGTCTTGAAGCCATAATTTATAATTAATTAATGAAAATCGCATTGGTTTATAAATAAGTACACGTTTCTAAAGTGACAACGTCAATGCTTGACAAAGATGATTAGAATATTACCTATTTTATCTAAAATGGCCAGTAGTAAACAAAGTCATTGAAATCAAGTAGTGTCTAATGCGATGATAGAAGAATAGGTAATTTATTGATAAATGTGTTGAAGTACATTAAATTATAATATTTTGAGTAAACTTCTAAAAAAAATATATCATTAGGAAGTCTCTACTGTACAGAACAGGGTTAAGTTTTCAAAATGACGGGCGTTTGTCCTATCATTGGTGGTTATATTCATACATTTAGACGTGTTACTCGTCTGTACAGAGTAAAGGTTAGTCTCTTCGGTGATCATCTGTATTATATGTTCGGAGAAAAAACAGAGAAAATGCTCGGAAGGAGATTTTGTGACTCCGTGTAAAGGTCTTACAGCTGCAACCTCGGCTCTGTATTTAAACTGTACTAATTTCCAGTTGAAAGACAGTCGCACTGGAACATATTAATTTCTTTTCCTACTCCTGTACTTTTATCTGTCATTTATATAGTCACGAACACTAATATAAGAACATACATAATATGTCCGCAGAATAATCCAGAGAAAAGTCTATCTTGTCTATGCCCCAAAACAGCACTTGTGCGTTTTGGAGATAAAACGATACGGCCAGCTGCCAAAGCTTAGCGTTTCACAATCGATTTAATCATATTTTAACGATTGTGAAATAGGGACTATAAATCACCTAATGTTTTGAGAAATGATTTCAGTTACCTGATTGGTCGATTTTAAAATAGCTGTATTCTGGTTGGTTGATACGAAATACAAAGTTTTTTTAAAAGATTTAAATTAGTTAAAGAGAAACACGTACCTAAAAGAACCTATCGTTCCGTTTGACAGTCGATGTGTATTGTGATTGGTGGATTTAATTTGGTGAAGTATTCTGATTGGTCAAATTAAAATGTTTTGGAATTGTAAATAATTCTATTTTCCATTGGGTCAATTTAAAAACAAAGTAAGCCATAGACACATATTTTGTCATTTTCTTGTTTCCCGCTCGTTTGTTGTTCTTTACTTCGTTCGTTCGTTTGTAAGTTTTTTCGCTTAGTTTTGCATTTCATTTGAAACCTAGTCGTAGAAAAAGTATTGTATGCAACGGTGTATAACTAAGTCAAAAAACACTCGTGGCGCTTACCTTTACGATGTTCGCCTTCGGCTCACATCAAAATATGAGTAACACACGCCACTCATATTTTTTGACCTCTCTTATACAACTATTGCATAAACTACTATTTTAAATTCACGCTTCGTTTTAAATTTACTCTATTAGCTGTGCGTTTTGATCTTGTTTGCGGTGTTGCTGGGGAAGGTGTATGTGGCGATAACACAGATGATAGGTACGTTATTTATTATGGGTAGTGGAGAATGAGGACTCGTGTTTTTAAACATATGTGTCATGACGGGAGTTAGAGGAACTTTTGCGATATCAGAAATTTTGCGGTTAGTGATAGGTTCTTCATAGCGGTTATTATTAAGACTTTCAGGTTCTTCGTCCGAAGTATCAGATATATTGTATCTCTCTAGAGATGACGGTATGGAGCGTGGTTCGGAACGTGCATACAGAGTCTTCTTGTATGCTATTAAGAATTTTATGCGTATTTTGGCATTCATTAATATCAGGTTCTTCGTCAGAACAACTGTTATCAGATGATACAGCATTTTCTGGAGGCACGAGGGCCATAATTTGTGAAATACGTTCCCATTTTATTTCACCCTGAAGCAAGTAAATAAACAAAACATGCAAAAAAGAGCCACGCAATAAAAACGTTGAGCATACATAAAACCTTGTCATTGTGAATGTCATTGTCATTGTCATGCTTGTAAATTAGATGTTATGTTTGAAGTTTATTATGAAAATTATTATAATACTGAATATTCTAGGTATCAAGGTGTACTTAGATCGTTCTCCTTCGAGCTCGCAGTTCCAAAAAAGCCCTGACAAATGAGGAACCTTTTATAACTTCTGGCCTACCATCACTTACATTTCATCCTTCAATGTTGCTGGTGTAGAAAATATAACAAATCTTGGTGGTAAAATTTGATGATACTTAATAGGTAATAAATAAATCCAAATTGATTTCTCCATCAATCATTATATTAACCTAATAAATAGGACTAACCATGTAATGTTTAAACATTTAGTTAAAACCAACAAGTTACCAACTTTTGTTTTAAGCAACTGAATAACTGGCAACATTACTGGATTTATTTGTGATTATTTAAAGCAACACTTAAAAATATTCCCCTATTATTCGCCGCAAAGGATTAAAAAGATATGTATTCTGAAAAATCATCACATTCGGCCATCCGACAAATGCATTCTCCGAATGCACGGTCACTAAAAAAAATAAGCTTAATAAGAAATCATCACATTCGGCATGAAAGTAGGTACATTATCAGTTTGATTACTTACCCTATATAAGGGTATTGAATCGTTACAAAACTAAGCGAAATTTAAAATTAGTAGGTACTTAACTACTTAACTAAACTTATTGCGTCAAACATAAATATGCAATGGTCGACTAAACAAAATTTAATTATTAAGTATGAGGTTCTTCTATTTGGCATTTATTTATCCAAAGTTTAAATATTATTTAGATTAAAAACAAAACAATCGTTAAGTATATTATGAATCAAAATTAGAAACGATACGGTTTCAGCTTTATTAGGTTTCAGCATTAAAGGCTTCACAAATATTTTCTACTAAAGATCATTAACATTTTAATCTTAATCTATTATCATCCTATGCACATAATAAGAGATATACATATACGATTAATTACATTTATAGTAAATTTATCGATAATTTATCGATTAATTACATTTATAGTAAAGTTTTTCTTTTTCTTTTTTAAAACATACAGAAACTATTTACGATTTACCTTACTATGAGCTAATATAGACAACGGAATGTTGTCATCACTGTCAAACTCGCTTGAACTTTCTACTTCCAAAGCTTTAATGTTGATCCACGGTCTTAAGCGATCAGCTGCAATCACCGTTTCGTACTTTCATTTATTCTTAACTTCAAAACCAGGGATATCAGCGACCTTATACCTTTCATTACCCAAAACATCGATTATTTTATAAGGTCCTATAAACTTTGTCATTAACTTTGTGCTGCGTCCGTCATTATTAAAATTGTTGCGGGCTACTTTAACTAAATCTCCGATATTGTATGTACGAGCGCTTACATGATGAGAGTCATGCCTTTGTTTTTGTTTATCCTGACATTTTTTTATATTTTTCCCCATTTCCTTACGTACGACAACTATATTAGGATTTTAAGGGTTTTCGTGTAATTCGAGTTTGTTAGACATTTTGTCACGCATCCTAATGCCAAACAAAGCCTCCGTCGCAGTACTCTGTGTGACAGCATTCACAGTGTTATTAATGCCCCACTGTACCTTGTGCAAGCACTTCTCCCAGTCACGTTGGTCATTGCTAGAATTCTGGGCAGACAGACAATTTAATATTGTTTGATTAAATCTTTCCGATTGACCATTCGCCCTGGGGCAAGCGACTGCATTAAGTATATGTTTGATGCCATGTTGTCTACAAAACTCTGCAAAGGTTGTCGACGTGAACGAACTTCCTCGGTCAGAAATGACTAACAGGCAAGCCAAAATCCTGAAATATGTTTGCTAGTACCTTAAGAGAGCTGCTAGTTTTTGTGTCTTTCACTGCCTTGACAAAGACGTATTTGGTAAAACCATCCACTACTGTGAGGATGTAAGAATTGCCTATTCGACTCTTAACGAAGGGCCCGAGATGGTCGATATGTATCGTGTGAAAAGGGACATTAACCTTTTCTATGGGATAAAGGAGCCCACTTTTCTTTTTTGGCGCGTTATATTTGTTATAGGCACATTCTATACAAGCCTCCAAGACAGTACAGTTGTGCGAAGTGATAGTGTGCGACGTATCATTGATCGACAATACAAATGAACGACAGTACAGTTGTGCGAAGTGAAAGTGTGCAAAGTACTATTGTGCGACATTTCTAATGAACGACAGTACAGTTGTGCGAAGTGATAGTGTGCGACGTATCATTGATCGACAATACAAATGAACGACAGTACAGTTGTGCGAAGTGAAAGTGTGCAAAGTACTATTGTGCGACATTTCTAATGAACGACAGTACAGTTTTGCGGAGTGATAATGTGCGACGTATCATTGTTCGACAATACAAACGAACGACAGTACAGTTGTGCGAAGTATCATTGTGCGATACGGCACTGTCTGACAATAGTAATGTAGGACCATCTTTGTGCGAAGTTACACTGTGCGAATATACTATTTTGCGACAGTACCTTAGTGCGACATGACAAAAGAACTAAAGACGATGTGTAAGGGTTCTGATCATATTATTCGACTCCGTTAACGAGAAGAGGATACAACTATCTATGACGGTAAAAAAGTGTTTCTGTAATTTTAAAATAAACGGCTTTTATTTACCGTGTTCATCTTATCTCAATTATGCTGTTACACACGTAGCTGTTCGAATGTGCAGGTTTCCTTACGATGTTTTCCTTAACCGTGTGAGTTGTGGGTACTTAATGTATCAAAATATATCCCATATCTTTTTTAGGTTCTGTACCGAAATGGTAAATAATGAGTGTTTCCCGTTCGTCCGATCCGTTGACCGATCAATCAAGGGAATTAATTTTCCCTTTTGACCGACGCCCTGTTTTTAAATATTGTACCTACAGTCATGTCGAGTAATTATTTTTTAATTTAATTTTTAATTTGAATATGAAGACTAATAAATTCATATTTAAAATAAAAATAAAATTACCTATAGATAAAAATACCTACGTATACGTAAGAATGGAAGTAAGTAGTAGTGCCTATTATTAATATTATTTTCTACTTTTAAAGTAGTTTTAGCATATTATACTAAGTAGTTACCTAATAAAAATATAAACAACTAAAAATACTTGGAATCGTCGTTTATTTTAGCAGTTGAAAGTTAATTTTATTTTGGTTTTATGATTTATAAAGTACTTTTCAAAATGACTGTACATGTTTTTATTATGATCGGTCAAATGGGACAACGATTTCCCATAGGTCCGATTAGTCGGTCGATCGGGAAAAAAAAGTCTCTTTGGACCGATTGATCGGTCAACGGATCGGACGAACGGGAAACACTCGGAATTTTGGGTTGATCTGCAATTCTAGACCTATGTATCACCAAACGCATGGCTTCCTTACTGGGAAGGAACGGGCCACTGGTTCCTGGGAGATCATTTGTGCATGACTGAATAATTTGGACAGGAGCATCTAATGAGTGTCTTGCCCTATTTTTTAAAGAGAGGTTTAGTTTTTTTTTCAATAACTCTTCGCGGTCAGTTGGATGGTTGTGTTTTCGTGGACTTTGTACGTCTATTGCATGTTTTTCACCAATTAATTTTGTCTTAATAGCACTTGGACATTTCAAAGGATTTTTCTTTAGTCAACTCCAGTAGTGTTGTAACACTTGATTTTCGCCCGCGGCAAGAGATTGGGGTCGTGTGGTCACTTGGCTCGAGGGACAATCGCTAAAGGGTTGGGCGCCGTAGAGTGAGAGAGAGAGCGACTGGCCACAAACAGGATCGATGGTAATGGTTTTATAAATTATAAAAATTGTTACAATTAAGTGTATTTTAATTTATAACTTCGTAAAAAAAGGTACAGACTCAGATTATTCGCACCATACTATGTTCTGAATGAACAACACAGAGTAATAAGATTAGAGAGCGTCCTCCCATTTTGTTCTTAAATTCTAATTAACCACGCCTTTAGGCACACATAAGAAATAGTTGCAAATATTTATTATACCAAAGGGTAAGTAAGGAAAGGTCCGGGTTACCTACGAGATTAGCATCAGTAAACCCGTAACGTACTTTTCCATTACTAGTAATTGCAAATATTTATTATACCAAAGGGTAAGTAAGGAAAGGTCCTGGTTACCTACGAGATTAGCATCAGTAAACCCGTAACAGTACTTTTCCATTACTAGGATTGGTAACCATTACAAAAGAGTAAGTACGGAAAGGTCCGGGTTACCTACGAGATTAGCATCAGTAAACCCGTACAGTACTTTTCCATTACTAGAAAGAGGCGCTTGATACCTACGCGGTCTAAGGATGGACGACGTAGTGTAATAGGTTAGAGTAAACGCGGAATAAAAAATAGTAAGTAAAAGAAAATAAGGTCAACGTCACGCGACATCAATGAACGCAGGCGTCAGGATCCCACGCGAAGTGTACTCGTCATCGCACGGTTACTTCCTCGTGCACGGCCACGTCGAAGCAATCTCGGCACACCGCATGCACGAAGATAACCTCCGCCTTGAGGTTACAGGTTAACCCGAACGTCTCCGGAGTAGCCATGAAATTTCCGGGGTAGCCTTGAAATTTCCGGGGTAGCCTTGAAACCCTAAAACGTACAATATAACGTCTCAGTAAAGGAACAAACAAGGACATATCCTCAGACAACACATCACTTTTAACGAATAAAGTTTACCTTTCGGGCAGTAAATTAGAGGCAATTGGCTTTTATACTTAGAGACCGCGGAGTTGGTGTTATCAATAACACCGTAAGGAACATCTGAAATAGACCGATACACTTTTAGAAATAGAACATGGCGATTACGTAACACAATTGCGACGCGCCCCTTCCAAATGAAAAACTCACCCTTCAGACGCGCGACAGCGCACGTTAAGACTTGATTATGATCACAACAGTTATTCTTGGTGAAAATAGACATCTTGACTGTAAGACACAGCGTCAAGAACAAGGAAACCACCTAGGCCTGTTCTAAATTAAGTCTCCATCCTTGATCGGCAAACACCAAGTGACGCTCTCTGGCGTTATCGGTGTTGCCACCTACCATACTCACATTGGCGTTAAAACTTCAATACCTCTGATTCCTCTCAATAAAGAAAGACTTTTTGCTTAGCTGAAAATTAAGTGAAAAAAATATCTAGAACGAGTAAATAAGAATTCAAAAATAAAAAGATACTACACCCTAAACAAGTCTCAAAGCCGGTGGGCGAACGCCTTAACCTCCTGTCAAAAGTCAAAGTGACGTTTCATACTATGACAACAACGGCTAACAAACGATAACAATGTCTGGAAGATGTGAAAGCCATTAAAAAAAAAATAATTAAAAAAAAAACAATGTCTGGGTTTTCAATTGAAAATAAAAGGAATAGATGGTGTAAACCGGTTAAATACGACTTCCAAATAAGGGCACAGGAACCTAGCTTTAGGACACTAACGCTCCGTGTTGAACTATGTGAGACAAAGCGAGTATCCGAGTGTAAAAAGGGCAGTGTTTATGTCCACTGTTTGTGATCAACGTTGATATACTAAAACACCGGTTACCATGTGTATGTGGCTTGAAGCTCGTTCGCTCGTCAAACAGTAGACGGTAAACTCAGCCAGTAATCAGCGCGGAAGGCTATCAGACAAAAGAAAGGATGACTGTAAGTATGTCAAAGAAAAAATGACAACCCGATTTTGGGGTGTTACAGTGTATCTCGTCCCTTTTTTTATTCAATGAATATAAAAAGCCGTCCAGAAACACAAGATCTTTACCTCGTTGGGATTTAATTATTTCTGCGACTCTTAGTAGTGAAGACATTTTGAATATTACACAGAAGTACGAGTATCACTTTGATTGATAGCCAAAGACATCTGATTGATTACCATTTCAATAAAAAAATAAGCATGCACCTATAGGTAATATATAAGGCCAGTATGAAATCCGTATAAAAGAAAATACAAAACTCCATGAACCACAAGAACTTCAAATACACCTACACAAAGTGTAGGTACACAAAGGATAATTGACAACAATTCATTTTTTTCACTAGTGTATTTTATGAGTCCGTTGAGAAGGTCCTGTTTTTTTCAAGTTGATTTAAAATATACCTAACTAAAGTACGAAATATAAGTAAGGTCGCAAAAACTTACACAGAATAAACGATATTTTGTAATAGGTCTACCAGAATCTCATGAAAAAAAGGGAAATTTAAATTTTGTAGCTAGCAACTCTGGGGAAATAGGATTAAAAGGTCGTGATACTTGAATTCTCCTCATACATACATACATTAAATCACGCCTAAATTAAATTAAATTTCTCCTCAATTAAATAAAAGTATGAAATAATAACTTTTATTTGCGGCTTTATCTACATGGAAGTTGTTTGTTGCTATTTCCTCGGGAACTATCCTATATAATTTGGGTGGCTGAACCTGTTAACAGATGCAACTAATCGAAGTTTGAATTCAGAAATGTGGAATAAGTAAAAAACTTTAAAAAAACACCAATACAATATGGTAAGATTGTAGGTACCTACTGTCTAACGTTATTATATAAAACATCTAAACTATCCGTCTTTGTTATTATTCTTGCATGATTAAATACAAAATGTACATACATAAGTTTTTTTTATTAATTTTGTAGGTTTTTCCGTAAAGTTGATTACACGAAAGTCAACTTTTTTTAAGGTATGTTATCTAGAGTAGAGTAGAGTTGTAGGTAATTCTGTAGCTCTGCCTGTCCCACCCTGAGATTACAGGTGTGAAGGTATATTATATATAATTTTATATATATCTTATATAGTATTCAGTTGAAATAAAAGTGTCCCCCTTCAAATTAGGAAAATAATAAGAATGAGAGCGAAGTACTGGACGTACGTGTATGCTCGATGCAGTTTTAATAGAAATTAAACAATCAGATGTCATGCAATAACATTATTATAATATTTCTATAAGATGAGATGGATGGATGGATGATGGTTCGGTCATTTGGAAAGGATGGATTTTCCACTGGAATTTCACATATTCGAAACCAATTTTTGTAAGTATGACCCTGAATAAATATTGTACAAGTTACTACATACAATTTATCTAAACAAACTTAATTTAAAAGGCTTGAAGCTAGAAATAGAGGAATGCACTAAGTAGGAGCGTCTCCTAGCCCCATATCTCATTTAATTATTTAAATAACTTAATACTGTTTCCCTAACCTTAAAGACTCTCTCCCTCCTTTAAAATCAATGTCCTCTTTCAAATCTTTCAATAATTTTGTGACTGTTGAAATTTCTTTTCGAACAGTGTAAAATTCTTTTATTTTATTTTTAATCAATTCTAAATCGAAATTGTCCAAATTAATTCTTTTACACCCTCCTTTCCTATTTTATACAGGTGTTGAAAATACACCATCATGCGTCGTGCCTTCTGCCACTATTCGTCTTACCGTGGAACTAGATACCTACTCCTGTAATTATATGACACAATATAAATATAAATAAGTAACATCGTCTATCTACGTAACTTAAGTATCAATATTATTTGGCTACGCTAACCGGTCAACTGAAAAACACGATTAAAAATTGCAGATTATGTTTCACTAACACCTCCTTCCTCACATAAGTTATTGTAAACATGGTAAACAATATTTCTGGCTTGCGATCGTAATGGTTTTTAGACATTCTCGAATATATGCATTTTATTTCGGTTAAAATTAACAAACCTTTACATTCCGTGAAATTTTAATTGACCAGTGACAAGACTGACAAGGCAACATTGCCATATCAAAATCATTTACTTTTTACTTTTAAATTTTTCATGAGATTCTGGTAGACCTATACCAATCGTTATCGCATAATCATACTTCGCACAAATGACACTTGAAACAGTCATACATCGCATAATCATACTTCACTTTAATGAAATTCCATACAGTTGTACATCGTATAACCGTCTTTCGCATAAACGATTCATCACACAAATGACATTTCGCACAATCATACATCGCATAACCGTCTTTCGCATAAACGATTCATCGCACAAATAACATTTCGGACAATCATACATCGCATAATCGTCTTTCGCACAGACGATACTCCGCACAAACGTTTGTCGCACTTCAGCAATAATCCCCTATCTACCTCAACTTGAAACAATAATATATCCCTTGCCAGGAATACAACATATATCAACAGAAGGTAGGTCTCATCGTTAAGAATGAGAACTTTCTATGTTTTTTTGTAAACTTTATGACAATCTGTTTAAGCGTGCTCCTCCTGCTCTTTTATATACTTTTACTCCGATTATTTAACAAATAATTTAAAGGCTGAATCATTAACCTTCAGCCTGGCCACAACAGATGTTGATATCTTAAATTTTATTGCTGTAACTCTAACAGATGTCAATGGAACTTGCTCAAACATGTTTTTTACCATATTTATGTTTTGAACAGTCGAAACTGTACGCTGTCATCCAGTAATATATTGAAAATGTCGGTGTTCTTTACATAAAACATATTTATATTTCTGTTATTACTTGTTCTTCTAGCTTCCTCTTCAATAAAATGATGTATCGCGTGCGTTTTCCCGTGACATTGATAGTACTGAAAAACTCTTTTCTCAATTAGTTCTTGTTCCACTCTCTTTATTATTGAAAACCAGCAGAGAAGTACGCGACTCCCGGCTTATTTGAAAGATTTAACATCGACTTTCGACATGACAGTTGGTTTAAACTTTTTTGGATGTTTTCTCTTTGACCAATTTTCTCTATGAAAATTGTCTCTTTACTTCTGGGACACCCTATATTATATATATTGTTTTGAAACTTGAATGTGAACTCATGAGTCATGAGACTCATGAGACAAGGCAAAAGTTGAGTGGACGTCTTCCCACGAAAATGCTCTTTTGGTTCATGTCTAATTGTCTCGGTTAAGAAACTACAAAAAAATGACTTGTTCGAGAGTAAAGACGAATGTAGTCATAAATAATGTTTTATGTGGTTCATCTTTGGCTAATGTTACATATAAATCTGCAGGACAAAGACCAGATTCGAGACGAATGCGGCTCATAATTTACTTTTATAGCTTGGCCGGGGAGTATTAGATAGCGGTAGTTGTAAAATGTCCTTTGAATATAATATCGTAGGTGTTAGACAATGTGGGCACAATTTCACCCGTAATGACAAATGAAATGACACACGTACGTATAATGACATACACGTACAAAGATATATATGCATAACGACACAATACTGTTGATTGCACACGATGCCTGTACATATAATACCATCAGAATCTAGAACGTATTTACCATATAGACGTTGGCGACACGATTTACCATAAACAAAGATAGGTAAAGTTTATTCGATGACGAATAACGATTGAGAATAAAAGACTCATTCGCGAATAACAAATATATTTTTTTCGTACCGACCTCACCCGGATCTAAGTTTTTAAAATAATAAATTTAAAAAAAAATCGGTAGTAGGTACGCCACTAAGAAAAGAGGAAATCGAAGAAACTGGTCAAGTACGAGTCGGACTCGCGCACGAAGGGTTCTGTACCACTATCTATACAATATCAGCAACAAACGGCAAAGAAGTCTCGTTGTACGGGAGTCCCCCTTTAACCCCTTGAACGCCTTTCATTTGATACAAACGTCGTCCTCACACGCCAATGACAGCTGTAAACCACAACTAATGTCAATCTTACGTCACATAGACCTTATGTGACTACTATGTGGAGTACACGACCACTTTAGTGGTACTTGGCGTTGAAAATATATCCTAAACTGAAGTTGAGAATGACAAACACAAACTAAGACTAATTACAAAAATCTACCTATCGAACGCCACGCTACCGAGCCGAGGACCGCGCCGAAATCTTCGCCGAATGCCTGGAGCGCCAGTTCCAGCCAAACCCATCGAACGAGGCAGACCACATCGCAGTAATTAAAGAGCACCTTCAAACCTTCTTCACCACGCCGATAGCTCCCACCGAAGACCCCATCTTCTTCTCCCCGGGCAGAGTCAAGCACATGATCACGAGAACAAAGCCCAGAAAGGCACCTAATTCAATGGCGTCCTCCGCACCGGCCACTTTCCTTCCAAATGGAAGTCCGGAAACGTGATCATGTTGCCCAACCCGGGGAAAAACATTTTGAAGCCCGAGAGCCGATCACCCTCATCCCGAGCATCTCGAAGGTGTTCGAAAAACTGCTGCTCACAAAACTGACCCCCACATTCAAATTTAAATTCAAATTCTTTATTGCAGATCACATTACAAATAGGGTGACTGCTATAGTAATTGGCCACTTAAGCTGAAAAGTATCTTCAAACCTCGATATAAAAAAACTTAATAATGATACGTACACGTCTGTGATTTCAATTAAAGACAAATTTAATGAGGTTATAGGAAATAAAACAGATTATAAATCAGATCACATATATATTTGAAAAAAAAAAAAATAAAGTCTAACCTCTCTAAAATTAGTAATTGGCCATCAATTTACAGTAATTAGCCCCCTAAGACACAGTAATTAGCCACACAATTTAAACGAAAAATTACATGAAATAAAATAATAATTTGACATAGCCCAGATCTAATATTATCTCGCTGCCATAATTATTATTTTAAAAAAATATCCAAGGAGGTCAAACAATCAGAAACATAAAAGTATATTAAGGTCTATGGCTAATAACTAAAGTCACTCTGGCTAATTAAAGTGAGTAATTGGCCGCCTTACTTTTTAGCTATTGGCCACCCCCACCCCCGGCTAATAACTGATCCACTATACATTATTTATAACTGTAGATTTTTTCTACAGATTTTATTACACCATTGTAGTTTTGAAATTGCTTTGAAAACACATTTAAGGGAAAATGAGTTATTGGCCGGCCATGGCTAATAACTAAATCCCACAGCCACTCAGATTCAGTTATTAGCCGTTGAAATATTTTGAGGTTATTGTTGCTTTGTGATCTTTAAAATAACAAAGAATTAATATTTACTTAATACGGCAACAAAATAGTACAACACGCAAGCATTAGCTACGTAACTGTCATGAAAAATTAAGTTCTTCTAAAACTCTTACCTTAACTTTTTCTTAACGAACGACCTACATTAGTCAACACTTTTAGTAACTGAGATTCTACCGCGTTAGAACGTCGTCTAGACAAAATCATATGAACTAAAACGAAAGCTGGAAAAATACAGGTTTTTTTTTGGTCCCATTCATTCGAGTTCATGCTTCTATTGCGTTGTTTCTTTTTAATTTCGTAATAGTGGCCAATTACTATGGAGGGGCCAATAACTATAGCAGTCACCTAACTGGTTTCTTAACGGGAAGGATTTTTTCCTATAAGACAACCAGCTCAGGCCTGGTAGTTTACGAAGAATAACAATTTCTTCCCAGATAACTGGTTTCTTAACGGGAAGGATTTTTTCCTATAAGACAACCAGCTCAGGCCTGGTAGTTTACGAAGAATAACAATTTCTTCCCAGATAACTGGTTTTTTAACGGGAAGGATTTTTTCCTATAAGACAACCAGCTCAGGCCTGGTAGTTTACGAAGAATAACAATTTCTTCCCAGATAACTGGTTTCTTAACGGGAAGGATTTTTTCCTATAAGATAACCAGCCAGAGCTGGTTTTAATTTTCACTATCAGACCATAGTAAAAATTGATGTCATTGTAACACGGCGGTAATGTTGTAGTATTTTGTGTAGTAGGTAGTAGTTATATTGGGAACATAAGAAATTAAAGATTGTATTTTTATTATAATTTATTAAAATGAGTCGGTACATTATTAGGCTTAAAACAAAAATTAAACAAATGGACAAATAATCTCCAAACAATGACTCCGACTATTACCGACGTGTGCCCTGATGTGACCTATTTACTGAATAAATGACTCGAATAACTTAATACGGAGTCCCGGGGAAGAATAAAGGATATTTTTAATGACAAAAAATAGGACAGTTCCAGAAGTAGTAGCAATAAACGGCTTCTACGCGGACGGAATCGCGGGCAAAAGCTAGTTTATACTTTATATCCATACAATCGAAATATATTTTACAGGATTTTCCTGCTCTAGTTGAAAACTCTTTACTTATGAATATAGATACTTATGTCGAGCGTCATGTATGACATTTATTTTTAAAAGTACGTTTTGTTCTTTTGGACGTCATTGTCATTACGTGTCATAACTGCTGTTTTTCCAGATCATTTGCCACTTATAACTCTATCAGCTCATACAGTTATCATAACAATTGATAATTCATTGATAATAATGAGTGAAGCACCAGAGGACGATTATTCTAATCATAATGAGACAGAATTCATGTTCGTCACGTCCAGGAAGGGTGGAGAGGTACTGCTGCATGGCGGTCATCAATACCATAAAGGGAAGTTATACAAAAATAAAAATAAAAATGGGTGTCAATTTTGGAAATGTACGAATAAAAAGTGCGGCGGTAATATGACACTGTTTCCAGAAAAAACCATTCAGAAAGCAGGTCGACACGATGACCAGTGTCTTCCCAACCCGAATAAAAATATCATACGGTAGGAAATGGAAGTGTTACGAGTAAATGTGAGTGAAGACTTGAGACCTATACCACAGCAATTTAACGATGCGATATGCCGCCTAAATGACGCTGGAGTTCACTTTGTGGAGGAAATCCCTAAATTTCAAAGTGTGAAGACTCGTCTGTACGAGTACAATAAGCGAAATAGATATTTACAAGTTCGAAAATCAGTATCAAACGAACCTTCAAAAAATAAAGTACCAAGTCACTTCAAAAAATTTCTTTTTGCCGACGGTAATTTCGATGAGGACAATAGAATATTACTTTTTGCGTCAGAGGAGGCCAAAAAAATTATGCAAAAAGTCAATCATTTTTTAGCAGACGGTACTTTCCGAAGCAGTTGCAAACCGTTTTTACAGTTGTATGTAATTTTCGGAGACTTGGGCAGTGATGAAGAGTCAACGAATTTAATCCCTCTAATGTATGCCCTATTGACCACCAAAAAGCAGAAAACATATGAAAATTTATTTGAACTATTTAAATGCCAAATCCCTGACTGGAAGCCGCAAAAATTTACCTTCGACTTTGAAGTCGCACCAAGAAATGCCATAAAAAAATGTTTTCCCGACATTGAACTGAAAGGTTGCTTTTACCATTTTTGTAAAAGTTTATATAAAAAAGCCAAATCTCTTGGTATAAAATCAAAAGTCACGCGACGTCACGTAAGCCTTTGTGCTGGGCTCGCACTTTTGCCGAAAGAAAACATTGACGAAGGTTGGGAGTACATCCAATTTCAAAGTCCTGAACAGATTAAAATACATGATTTTAATACATACATGTACAATCAATGGCTCACGCGTCGTAGTTTTCGAGATATTTGGTGCTGTGAAGGCGAACAGAATCGAACCACAAACTGTCTCGAGGGGTGGAATTCGCGTCTCAATAAGTTCGTCGGTCGTGCTCAGCCAACACTGCCACATTTAATGTCGGTTTTAGAAAAAGACGCAAAATATTATGCATCATGTGCTTATAAAAAAAAACGAAAACTTTGCTTTAAAGAAAAAAAGGTCTCAAGACATTGAACTCAATGCTCGTATAAGCAGAGCTATTGATCAATTAAAAGGAGGACAAATAACGACCAGTCATTGTTTGGAGATTATTTGTCCATCTGTTTAATTTTTGTTTTAAGCCTAATAATGTACCGACAAATTTTAATAAATTATAATAAAAATACAATCTTTAATTTCTTATGTTCCCAATATAACTACTACCTACTACACAAAATACTACAACATTACCGCCGTGTTACAATAACATCAATTTTTACTAGTGTTTGATAGTGAAAATTAAAACCAGCTCTGGCTGGTTATCTTATAGGAAAAAATCCTTCCCGTTAAAAAACCAGTTATCTGGGATGAAATTTTTATTCTTCGTAAACTATCAGGCCTGAGCTGGTTGTCTTATAGGAAAAAATCCTTCCCGTTAAGAAACCAGTTATCTGGGAAGAAATTGTTATTCTTCGTAAACTACCAGGCCTGAGCTGGTTGTCTTTTAGGAAAAAATCCTTCCCGTTAAAAAACCAGTTATCTGGGAAGAAAATTTCTTCCTTCTTGGCTGCTGGTTAGCTAACTTGGTTATCTGCGAGGAACAAAGGATCTCATCGACACCTTTACGTTTGTTATTATAAAGAGGTTTCTTCCGAGGATCAAAAATCACTACATAGTATAAAACAAAGTCGCTTCCCGCTGTCTGTCCCTATGTATGCTTCGATCTTAAAAACTACGCAACGGAATTTGATGCGGTTTTTTTGTTTTAAAAGATAGAGTGATTCAAGAGGAAGGTTTATATGCATAATATTTTTTTATTTTATGTACTGGTGTTACAGAAAACTCATATAAACCGAAGCGAAGCGAGGGCGGGTCGCTAGTGAATAATAAAGGAAAATGCAAGTAAAGTACTTACCTATTTAGTATCAATAAAATTCTGTCTGGAATGGTTAGAAAATGGGAAAATAAAGAGTTCTAATGGGAATAAACGCGATTGTGTATAAAAATCTCATCATCAGACCCTGATTATAATTCGTAACTTGTGAAATAAAACACGAACTTAAGGACTTTTCATGACATGGACATAAAGGAAAATTATCAATAATCCGATTGATATCATTAATATCTCCGAAACTAGTGAAAATCACTAAACATAGGTATGTACATTGAAATTAAATTGATAGCTTTTTAGCTGCTCTCCCTTTAACCTTTTAACCGCCGTAGTCTGATATATAAGACACAACACACCCGGCTCATTTCGCCGCAGTCTGATAAATAAGACTAAGTTCGAAGGTTTGGTTTTTACAGGTTATATACCAGTCTCGGAAAATGTATTTAGATTAATTTATGCATAAAAGATTAGGCTATTAAATAAATAATAATTAAACTGGTTCTATCTTTTAATTTTAAAGTGTAAACGAAATATGTATTTCCAAATTCCATTAATTTTCTACAACACTTCATAAGAAGCAGTCAGCCAATGTCTGATTTATAAGACGCTAGTAATGTGATGAAATCATTCGTATGATTGATTCCTTTACGAGTAGGTACTTATCGATTATACTCGTAGGTATTACTATCGATTATAGTATTAACCTAATTATGACCTACTTTATTTCAATGCTATCTTGCGCGTATTTATATTTGTAGGCCTAACGGCAAAACAGCTGGACGTATATTGTAAAATGTTTTTTTCAAACTGTATACGAGTATACCTATGTTTGACAAATAAATAATTTGAATTTGAAAGAAAGCAATTTCTTCTATGTCAAATATAAATCATTAGCTGTCCATCATCATTTTAAATTATTAACAATGTCGACTGCGGAAGAACTAATACAAATTTTAGAAGGGGCCGATGATACTGGCGAAGACTTTGAGTCAGATGACGAAATTTTAACCAACGAACAGGTATAGTACCTACTAAACATTGTAGCATGCCGGGTCCTAAAATTTCCCAACTTTCTTATTACGTCTCAGTACCTATTCGTTCTCTATTTTTATGACCATAATTATTTTAGGTAAAAGTGCTCCATGCTTCAGACACAAAATGGACATCAGAAGCTTGTACTTCAGTACCAGAAAATTTGGAAGATTTTAATGCAGGTATCCGACCAGATGTAAACCTGTCCAGTAACTGTACAGAACTTGATTTTTTCAATCATTTCTTCAACGATAGTCAAGTTGAGGAAATTGTGCGTTGTACGAATTTGTATCATCAATACTTTATACGGCATATAGACATTCGGATATATTCGCGACTTAAATGTTGGACTGACGTTACAAAAACTGAAATATATTTGTTTTTGGCTATCACGATGCTATTTACAAGGAATCAAAGATTGTCAATAGAGGAGCATTGGTCAAAAGATGATCTTTTAAATTCACCAATTTTTGGTAAATTGATGAGTAGAAATCGTTACTGCTCTATCATGGCTATGATACATTTTACAGACTGCTTTACGCAAAATTTAACGTCAAGATTGCGTAAAGTGCAATTTTTAATAGATAGTTGTCGTAAAGTGTTTAATGAGACTTTTGTTCCTCACGCAAAACTGTGTATTGATGAGAGCATTGTTCCTTTTAAAGGACGACTATCGCTTAAGCAATATTTGCCGAACAAACGACATAGATTCGGAATTAAACTATTTGTACTATGTGATGTTGAAACCGGTTATATACTTGATTTTGTAATCTACTGCGGTAAAGAGACTAACATTAAACTTTTGCCCAATTTAGGCATCACTGGTTCAGTAGTTACCACTCTTGTGGCCGATTACTTTGATTGTAATAGACAGCTATACGTTGACAATTGGTATACATCGCCACAGCTGTTCTTACAATTAAAACAGAGGGACATATCTGCATGCGGTACTGTTCGCACAAATAGAAAAGGGATGCCAAAATTTAAAAAACTTAAAAAAGGTGAAATACAAGCTTTCTATGCCTCCCCTCTGATGGCACTGAAATGGCAGGACAAAAAAAGTGTACATATATTGACAACAATGCATGATGCAGAAATGGTACCAACATTAAAGGAGGACAGAAATACTGGACTCCCTAAAATGAAACCACGATGTGTTGAAGAATATTCAAAAAATATGGGCTCGGTTGACACAGCTGACAAGATGTTGAGTTCATTAACATGCATCCGATAAACCAAAAAACGGTTCAAAAAGTTAGCATTCCGTATATTTGATATGGAACTACTGAATGCATTTTTTTTGTTAAAATCCTTAAAAAATGGTTCGCGGATGCAGTTAGCGGAATTTCAGCTGAATGTTATCAGACACCTTATTACCAAGCACAAAACTATATCTACATCATCGACGGCACTATGCAGCGTACTCCCTTCTGACGTGACTAAGCACTTTCCTGTTATAATACCAAATCGCAAAAGTCAAAGGTGTAAAATGTGTGCTGCAACCCAAATAAGAAAACAGACCAGGTTTATGTGCAAAGAATGTAATGTTTATTTATGTGTTGACCCTTGTAGTCGGCTTTATCACGAAACTAACTAAAAAGAGTTCTTACCAAAAAGTATGTCTAGGCTCCGATAGCAATAATAAAGACTGTTTAAACAGTAGTCACACACTGGCATTCATACAATTATTTAAAATGATAATGTAGAAGTAAATAAATATTGACTGTCACTTAAACTGTCAGAAGCAGCACAAATTATTAACCAGAAAAATAAATTTTCTAGGTGAATATCTAAATAGTTACCAAGTGCAAATTATTTTTTAGAGATGGGAAACGATTATAGCCAATCAATCCTACTTGGGATTATGGAGGAAGCTTACCAAGCTGAAACTCAAGAGTTTTTTAGGTTGAGATCAACTGATTCTACACCTGACCTGTACGTACATCGTGGCACACAAACACCTCAGCCACATTTTGCAGAAAACTTTTCACAAACCCCGAATTCATCTGCCCAGGATGTTTTTACTCAGACGGACGAATCTGCTAAGCATATTTCCACGCAGACGGATGACAATTTTGGTCTCACAAAACGGCACGAGTTTATGGCGGACATTTTGGCCGAAGAGTATTTTGAACGTAATCAAACGTTAAAATAAATATTTAAAAGGGCTTTTCTGGCCGTTACCGTTCGCATAGCGAATGACGTATCAAAAAGGTATGGTAACGCAATACCTTAAGTTTTAATCGCTGAGTACCTAGTAGTCTTTCCAACCATTTTTTTTTATTCAAGAAGATTCTATTTTATTTCAAATACATTTTTAAAACCATATCGATTGTTTATTTGTCGCTATCGACGTAGTGAAGTCTTCGATGATCAATTCGATTTTATCGATGAAACTTGGAGCCCGACTCTACACTATGATGTCTTACCTCAATAAGGGACCGTAGTTTGTCCGCCGCCGTCTTATTTATCAGACTGCATGTTACGTCAGAGATATGAAAGTCATACTCGTAGTGATGCGACAATATCGATAATACGACAGTCCACTATTCACTTTCTATAAGTAATTATATATGCTATAGTTGTAATACCTAGGTACCCTTACGGTACACATTTTTTATTCTATACAAATATTGTTTAAATAAAGTAAAATGCAATACTACTTACAATATCAACAATAAAATTATTTAAATTCGATATTTTCCAAATATATTTAATCGCTTCCCTAGTAATGTCAACAATGTCAACTAATAAAGTGAATGAATAATGTTTTCTACGCCAATGTCTTATTTAGTAGACCGCTTCTGACGTCAGAGATGTAAAATTTCAAATAAGTATAGTGATGCGACCATGATAAAAATGTTAATGTCTGTGACTATATATAAACATAGATAATTCATTTAATTCTTGGATAAATTAATAAGATAACGTTCTGAATTATAATAATAATATGTAGTGTCATTATGTGATAGGGTAGGTAGTAAAATATATTTTTTTACCGAAGATAATAGTTTATTTCAAAATAAATCTATTATATCGTAACATGGATTATTCAAGCCCTACTCTGCGTGGTGCATCTTCGTAACGGCGGCGACACGAGCATGCTCGATGAAAAATTGTAGGCGGTTAAAGGGTTAAGCCATCGGCGGATAGACGTTGGTTCCTCGTACAATCAGTATACGGGCGGCTGTCCTAAATCAAACCCTAGTAAGTGAATTTAGTGGAATGTTACAGGAGAGGCAAATTAAACATTTTGTAAAAACAAACACAGATACCTTTTTCACACAAGACTGTTTACATACAATGAAATATAACATGCTTTACAAAAAAAAAATGCAAAACTAAATTTATGTGTATTTTTACGAGTTATTTCATTTTCAACATTAAAACCCAGCAAGTGACAACGAAAACTTTAATCCTTGATTTTTTCCATCTTAAGTGGACGATTACCGGGAGAAAAAAATCTGTACTGTATAATATGTTGTAGTTAATATAGATATATATATTGAAGTACCAAATCCAATTAGCCGTTATAGCGTGAATGAGTATCAAACATACAAACATACGAACTTTCACATCCAAATTAAAAACCTAGTAAATTACGTTTACAAATTCAAAAACCTAGCATGTGGCACATTTAATAGGTTTTTGGTCTTGCTAGTTTTTTGAATAAGTTATTTGCAAGTATGAAGTGAGCTTGCTAGGTTTGGTAGGTTCCTTAAATCTGGTTCTAATTGCGATAGAAATACAGGGTTTTTTACATTCGACGTAGCTCAGAATTCAAGGTAGGTTTCATAAGAAAAACGTATATCACAAAAAAAACCCTTGATCGATTTTTATTTTGGATAATATTAAAGTCGAGTATATGTCGAGCTAAGAGATAGGAAGAAACGCGATTGTGTAAAAGTTACCTGTCCAGCATAACGAAAGTGATCAAATGCAAATGTGTGGAATTCATATTGTGCAGAATCGCGACTTGAAAGAAACCGGATTGTATAAAAATAATGAATGTGAAGAATAGCGGAAGTGATCAAATGCAAATGTGTGGAATTCATATTGTGCAGAATCGCGACTAGGAAGAAACGGGATTGTATAAAAATAATGACTGTGAAGAATAACCGATGTGATCAAATGCAAATGTGTGGAATTCATATTGTGCAGAATCGCGACTAGGAAGAAACGGGATTGTATAAAAATATCACTGTGAAGAATAACGAATGTGATCAAATGCAAATGTGTGGAATTCACATTAAGCAGATTTACAAATAGGAAGAAACAATAATGGCATAAGCGTCGAATAATCTTTTTTTTATTAGGGAGCAACGCATAAATTAATAATAATAATAATGCTTAATGTAATAATGTTTCTTTACATCTTATTTTTTTGTAAATTGAAATTTTATATAATTTATTTTTTATTTTTTATATCATTTTTAGCAATTTCAAGAACAGATCAATATGCAAAGTATACAATTGATAAAATACGGTAGGCACAATCGAAAGGTCCCGTCACCAAAATTATTTTTTTCCGTATCAACATTTTTAATTATTATTTTATCCGTAACCTCATCTTTACTTATATAAAATCCTTCGACGAAACCCCGTGGAACACATACGTCTTAAATTTTCTTGAAATTCAGTTTATTTGATTGTATGTTTTTCGGGCCGCGCATAGACTGGTTTTTATAGACGAGAATTGGGGAATATCGTCAACATCGTCAACATCGTCCGACGTAAAAATATTTTAAGCCTTCATTTTTTTCGTATTTAGCACCGGCTCGAAATTATTACAAAAAGAGGAGCTCTTTGCATGCATTCAGAGTCAATAACACCTCGTTATCCATTTTTCTTGGCGAGCACGTATGCGTTGGCTTTTTATTTATTGCGGTTTTCTCTTTGCTTAATGTTATGGTTGAACTACAAACTACAGGCTAGTTTCGTTTTTCTTACACGCACTTAAATTATACCTGTAGGTTTTCATCCTGTAATAATGTTTCTTTACATCTTTTTTTTGTACATTGAAATTTTAACGAATCCATGATCAACATGCAACCATTCCATGACGAATGACAAACATCAATTTGATCAATAAATCATATTTAGATAAAAATAACTTTTCATAAGTAGCCAGTGCTTCAAAGAAGTATCAATATACTTAGGTATTTGTAACCATGAGAAAGGCCGCACTACGGTTTTTTTCCGGCAAGCGGTAATCGCCAAACCGCGAAACCGCCCGAAACGCACACACTGCGATTAAAAACCGCGGAACTGGTCACGATTTTCACAGTTTAAAGATGGATTTCAAGAGAGCTGTATGTATTGTTGTCTTTATATTAAGAAACAGAAAAAGAAAAAAACAGCACAAATTTCGCAAATATTGGGTCCATCCAATAACTAGCCAACGTTTTAAGAAAGGTTTCTTTCAGAAGAAGTATCAAGAATTAAGAAAATATCCTGAGAAATTTTTCAACTACTATCGGATGTCAGTAGCGAGCTTCGATAAAGTTTTGGAAATTGTGCGTCCACACATTATACAACATTTCGCAATAGTACATTGTGCATCAAGGGCGGTAAGAAGAGGATTCCTAACGAGAGACTATTAGAAGCCCGACGCCTTCCCGACGCCGAAGGCGGAGGGCTTTTAATGACTCGAGTTTGCAATCTCCTTACTGCCAATGATACACACAATGATTTTCATCACATTAGCGAGGAAATAGAAAACAAATAAGATGAAACAAAATTAAACGAACTCGATTCGCTAAGCTAAAAGATTTTGACAACTTTTTTTTAGTCATCCACAGATAATGCTTAGAATTGCTTTTTTTTAAACTTGACAAATACAGGCCAATCTGCCAGATTGTACAAATTTTCATAATGAAATTTAATAAAATAATTGCGAATGTCTCTGAAATAATGGTAAAATAGAAATATAATGCAGACAAATGTGCCGTATAAGTTTAATTAAACAGTAAAATTGGTTTGTAGCCAAGTTTTGAATATAGGAAATAAACCTTGGCTGATTTTACACCTCCTTGGTCTGAAATGATGTACAAGTGGATTCTATATTTTAAAACTAAACTCATAACTCCCAAGGGAATTATGAAAATTTATAACTCCCGCGGGAGCTAAGTCGGCTATAACTGCCCTAAACGCCTGCGTGTTATAAATAAATCCCTTTCCGAGCAAGTGTGATGAAAATGTATTTCACCAGAGGAGCGGCTGTCTGTTACTTTGAGGTTAGTTATAAAACTATTATTTATTAAGCAAAAAAATATATTTATATTTATATTTATTAAGGTAGGTAAGGTATTACGTAAGAAAACTATTGTTTATTACTCAATATACATAACTTTTTTTTAACGGCTTTCACATCTTAACTTACTAGTTATTCCTGAAATTGTGACAGATACCTAGTTGGCAGCTGAAGGTTCTTGTTCATTAATGACTTCATATTGCAATAGTTCTGGATGGTAAAGTTCTTGATAGGAATTCATGGGTGATTGTGATGTGGATGGAGCAGAAGTGTTTAGCGGTAAATAGATTATTTTTTTTGCAGGTCCGGTAACCAACTGTCCTCCATTTTGTTGCCCAGTCGATATTATCTGTTTACGAATGATCTGTGGCTTCTTTATTGAAATCTTAGTTATTAAAGACGTTGCCGGCGCTGGTGTTGAAACGGGTATTGCTGACTGTACTGGCATAGTTGGCGATGGAGATGGGGAATGTGTATAATTTGATTGTGGAGACGGCGTTGGCGTGAATGACACATGGGATCCATATCCTTGACCATGAATTTGTGGTGTGAATGGATTAAAAGATCTGGCTCTTTGCAAAATATTCATAATTTCTATCTTAGCAAAATGCTTTTGATCGTCACTTAATTTTCGTAACATTGGTACAATCATTTGAGAAAAATTTATGTCTTCGTCGTATTCATACGTTTTTTGAGTCGTAGTCAAAAAATTTAACAGTTTTTGTTCATAATCATCATTGTTACTTTGGCTTTTGGTAGCCTTCTTATTGGACGGGGTTCGAATATTAGTATTCATTAGTGAAGGGTTTTCAGTTATAACAGTTTCAGAACAATCTTCTGAAGTAGATTTGATATTGCTGCTAGTCTCCCTTTTTTGCAATGATAGTACCAAAAACAACAAAGAGTCAAAATGGACGTATTTTTCTTTTTTATAGCACTTTGACCAGATTTACCACGTTGCATTGCTAATTCTTTAGCAAAACTGTCGCGCATGTTTTTCCATTTCTTTTGTATTGTACAGTCAAGGGCAAAAATATGTATACACTTTAGTACTTTGGCACTTTAACCACTGTGACAGTTCATATATGGCAGTTCAAATATGACGAAAATAGACAAGGTACTAAAGTGTATACATATTTTGCCCTTGACTGTACTGCCTGTAACAAAAAAATATATAATTGTTTTTTTTTTCAGATATCTTGCCAGTGGAAACAGTATGAAGTCTTTGTATTTTGAATATTTGATTGGCACCACAACTCTTAGTGAAATAATTGAACACACGTGCAAATGTTTGTGGATGTGTCTACAGCCTAGATATATGCCTGAAAAAACCAAAGAAAATTGGATAAATATAGCGAAACTTTTTTTTGAAAGAACATATTTTCCTAATTGCGTTGGTTTCATAGATGGAAAACAAATAAGGATTGAAAGGCCAGAAAATACTGGTTCACAAGCCTTCAATTACAAAAAGTTTTATTCTTTAATATTATTAGCTATAGCTGATGCAAACTATTGCTTCACTGCTATAGACGTTGGAGCGTATGGATCAAATAGTGACTCAAGTGTATTTAAAAACTCAAATTTTGGCAAAAGGTTTTTAAACAACCAAATTCATTTACCAGAATCTGCAACATTACCTGAATACGAAGAACTTGGCCCGCAGCCGTTTCTTTTCGTGGGTGATGAAGCTTTCCCACTTACAGAACACTTAATGAGGCCATATCCAAACAGAAATTTATCCATGACACAAAAAGTTTATAATTATACCTAGATTATCTTATGCCCGACGGACTGTTGAATGTGCATTTGGAATATTGGCAAACAAATGGCGTATTTTGCATAGACCATTGGATGTGAAATTAGGCTTCTGCGACCACATTATTAAAGCTTGTTGCATATTGCACAACTTTGTAAGAGAACATGATGGCAAACAGCTAAATGAATCATCTCAAATCTCACAGCTACAGGGCATTTCTTCAACCCGTGCGCGATCTGGGTGAATTGCAGAAAATATGTACCTTTTGAATTTCATAACTAAACTGAGAGTAAACGAAATTGATAATTGGTGTAACGAAGCTGATAAAATAAAGCGTCGGACACATGGAATAACACTAGTGATATCTTGTGGTTTCATTCGCAGAATTATTTAATGAAACGTTTTAATTTAATCAGCAATATTTATTCATTATTTTTGGTTTACATAATCACAGTGTGACTACTAATAACACATAATGATCTACTTAATTATTAAGTAATTTCTAATAGTCTTTATGAATGTATCTTAATCGTTTAACCTCAGGGTCTTCACAAGATTAAAGAGTTTGAATAAACAGTCGTAAAATCTGACAGTCTTTATTAAACACAGCCAACTCTCTTGTTTCTTTAAAAATCTATAATCTTTGTCTTCTTCTCTAAAAAAGGTCTTCACTGCGTTATCTAATTATACAATATGGAAAACAGCAACGAACTTTTATACAAAGATAAACCCACAACAAAATAAAATAAATAATTTTTCTTCTTATACTACTAACATGAAAAATAAATCGACTTCACAAACTCAACGGTTAGGACGTGATAGACTAATAACTGTCAAAAATGTTTTCTTCGTCACTTGAATTATCAGCATTGCCAGTGCCAGTTAGAGACGTTTGGGGTTTACCAGTATATGTTTGATATAAATTAAAATCAGTGTCAATTTTATGCAATGCCGAAGGTCCTACAGTTTTGAGATCAAGGTAACGACGATTGTCAGCATTTAATTTTACATCAGACAAAATTGAGATTTTTTTGTTACACTTCTGTTTGATAAACGATTGTGATTCTAATTCAGAGTGACTTTCATCAGTAATCATAGGACTGTCTTCACTTTCTGCGTAAACAATTTCATCTTCGGTTTCGGAAGACGACGTGTCGAAAAAGGATGTTATATTGGTTTTACCTTTATTTTTATTTTTATTTTGATTCTTCATAGTTCTTGAGCTGACTGATTTTGAGTTCAATTCCTTTTTGTTTTTATCACCAAGTTTATTTTGATTTAATCCAGTATTATATTTCAGTACCTTTGATTGACCAGCTTTAACAGTAGTTGTATCAGTATCTTTGTCGATTTGCCTTTTTAAACCTTTTGACTTGACAGTAACAGTTTTATGAACATTACTTTTTGAACTGACTGATACTGATTCTCTTTTTTTTGTCCCAGTAATTTTATTTTTAATGAAGGCATCGTAATTTTTTAGTATCTTCGATGGACCCGCTTTTACAGTTATAGAATCAGTTTCGTTATCGCTTTGCCTTTTTAGAACTTTCGATTTGGCAGCAACAGTTTTTTGCACTTTATTAGTTCTTTTCTCCTTTTTAAGAAGATTGTGCTCTTTAATGTCAAAACATGAGCAATTACCCCGTATTAGTCCACAAAAGCAGCTTACGTGTCTATATCTTATTTTGCCGGTTTCTGCAGTTGTTATAATCTGATGAACGGTCAGAGTTCCTACTAGTGGCCACACGGTACTAAAAGGATTATCATTTTTTATTTTCTGTATATCTTTATCGGACACATAAAATAACGTTACAGATGTCTTCTGTTTTAATAACTTAAATGCTGCAGTTGCATTAGAAATATCGGACCCGTAAGCTACACACATGTCTAGAGTTCTTTTCAATGCACCGCCTACGCCATCTGCAGATTTTTTTCCATGTGACGCTTCGAAGTAGCTTGGTTAAGAGGTTGGTGTTGGTCGAGCTGCCCAGCAATGCGACACTCGATAACTTTGATAAATGCCTTATAAATATGAGACACCAGGCTAATTGGTCGATAGTTGTTGACGTCGCTTCTATCGCCTTTCTTGTGCAGAAGAATTATGCTTGAATGGAGTAATTTTTGAGGGAATTGGCCTGTATTAATTATATTGTTAAATAACTTAGTTAGCGGAAGTAAAATATTTTGTTTACCAAATACGAGTGATTCTGTGCTTATCCCATCCGGTCCAGGACTTCTGTCTAATTTTAGTGTGGCCAAGGCTTTAGACACTTCTTCGACTGTAATGGGGGTGAAAGTGTCAGCGCAGAACCACTCCTCAGTTATCGGCGTTTTAAGCGTATCAGAGTATAGGGAGGTAAAGAATTGTGTACATATATCCATTATTTTATTTCTATTACTGTGTTTCTTTCCATCCTCATCTCTCAAGTTGGTGATCCAAGAGTTTCCTTTTATAATTCCTTGTTTAGCTATTCTAAGAGACCTGTTATTTACTAAAGCTGTTTTAATTAAATTGGTGTTTTGGTTTCGTATGTCAGTTCGGATGCTACGTTGGGTTTCTTTATCTAGGGTACGATATTCTGATGAGCCTATTTCTAAAGAACATCGCTTTTCTAATAAGTGTTTGGTGGCAGTTGATAATTTAGTACACTTTTTATATTTTACTTTGAATTTATTACTTGCTGCCTGTATGGCGTCCAGAATATTCTTGTATTGTGTTTCCGTGTCATCAACATCCATATTTAAGGCGCTAAATTTATTTTGTAATTCTAGATTTAATTGGTCGTAATTGGAAATTAATGTTGCTCTGTCCAGTTTAATGAACTTTTTGGAAAATAGGTTTTTGCGGTGTATTTTGAAATTAAAAGTTAGTGTTGTCCGAAGTGGTCTGTGGTCTGATCTGAACTGAATTTAATTTTGTTTAAGATACTTACATTTTTTACTACATCGATATTTGATGCTAATACAAAATCTATCTCGTTTTTGGTCTGTCCGTCTGGTGACACCCAAGTCCAGCGACGTTGTGTTTTTTTAGGGAAGAAGCTATTACAAACCTTAAAGCTCTGTCCAAACGCAAACTGGATCAAACGAGAACCACGTGTATTTCGATCACCCAACCCATATGGTCCTAGAATTTGGTCATTATCCAGTTCTTGTCTGATACCTATTTTGGCGTTAAAATCACCGAGTACTATATTCCAAGACCCTCGGTGTTCGTCGCAAGCCTTATTTAGAAGGTCGTAGAAGTCTTCTATCTCATCGTCACAGTGCGCAGATGTTGGCGCGTGGACCTGTATCACCGTCAGGGTTTGCTTTGGTGTTAGCTGGAATGTGAGAACTGCAATCCTATCGGAGTAGCTACAAAATTCTATTATATTATTCTTCCATTTTTTGGCTACCAGGAAGCCTACGCCGTACTGTCAGTTGGTGCTACCATTGTGATAGAATATGCACCCATCTCTTTCCTCCTTTTCTTCGCCCTGTCTTCTCACCTCGGACAGGCCTACAATGTCCCATTTTATATCTTCTAAGGCATTTTCCAGCTCAATTAATCGCTCATCTTTTAATAGAGTCCGGACGTTATAAGTTAAGACGTTAAGAGGTTCAGTATCCATTTTGCGTGCCAAGGTCGTTTGACGGGAGGTCGTTGTGTTCGCTCGGGGATTGTTAGCACCCCTGGCTCTAGGGATGGCTCGGCTACCGTCATTGCCGGGATCCCTAGCACCGCCGAGCACTCGGGGCCTATTCGGGTGGTTGACTGTCATGGGGAGGTATGGTCATATAACAAACCATTTTATCCAAGACTTATGGTGTCCATCCTAGCCGGCAGGCGAGGTTGGATAATTAAGTCGAGGATAAAATGGGTTTTAAGACCGAGTTATACACTCTGCTTTTCACTTCGATTACCTACGAGGAAATAAACCAGTGATAATGTAAACAACTTACATGAATGTGGATGTATTGACTTGTTTGCCGCTTCTCCAAACTTTGAATTTTCATGTGTTCTTCTTGAATTTAGGCCGCAATGTCTAAAAACCTCTTTTCCGCCACATTTTTTTTAGTTTTTCAATTTTCTTCATGATATTTTGAACTTAGGTCGAACGCAATACTCCCAAGTCATACTTTGATTTTGTAATGTTTTGTTAATTATGCTAGTTTATAGTTTTAATTTTTTTATTGTCAGATGGAACATAAAAGGCAAAAAAATAAAGTGCATGTATTCAAATAACAAGTTTATTTAATAGAAAAGAATAGAATAGAATTGAATAAACTATATTTCAGACAACAAGGCCCATGTTTAAATATGTATGCATTACGCTATTCTTCGTTTTGTTTTTAGACCATTTTTTTTTTAATGCAGTCACCTCGTCTTTCTGGCTGTAGGGCTTCATTGTCTTAGTCTAGATGACGACATCAGTTTATGCACTAGTTTATGCAGCTTATATCCAGCATAAGGAAGGATTTTAAGAGCATGAGAAGTGAAAAGGCTTTTAATGGCTTCATATTTTTATGTAAATTTTGGTAACAGGTATGCTCGTAAATGCAGCTTCCTTTTTTGCATTTGCAATGACCAACGCTACTTCATTTTGGGCCCCACTTGGAACGCAATCATCTTTATGTGGGATACTTTTAATGAAATGGCAATCCTGTAAAATCCACACGTAGACACTGTAGGGAAGGATATACTTTTTTCGCGGGCATCATCTAGTAATAAATAAACCACCAAAATAACAATACATTGGATGGTTGCGGAAACCTATCATGTGTGTGAAACACAAATAAGTGCCATTTGTTGTTTAGGTGTTTAACTAAATTACTCAATTCATAAATAGTAGGATAAATCGTCAATAACTGGCCACTTTAGAAAGTGTCATTTAGTTACTAGCCATCAAATTTCTTACTAACGCTGTTAGTAAAGATACTTGGACAGTGCTCCGGGTAATAACTCAGGATCTAGGTATTCTAGTTTAATCGCAAAAATGTGAGCAATTGCATTACACATTTTATTGCAAAGTGGCCAGTTACCGGAGGGTGGCCAGTAATAGGCGATTTACCCTAACTCCTTTACACTTTAGCTTCTGTTTTTGCGTACAATTCCAGATTGACGATTTATTAGCAATAAACTTTATGCTTAAAATATTGATGGTCACGTTTTCTTTTATAAACTTAATTTATATCTCCATTACGTACGTTCCTTTCTGACTATAATAATTATAATACATTATAATTTTCTAAACAAAGAGCAATTTATTACTTTAAAGGACGAGTGACAACTTTAGTATTTATTTAATCTGTTCAATTCACTTCATCCATTTATTGATAAAATATAAAATTTTACACGTCAGTTCTTATTCATAACATATTATTATATAACTTATTATATTTTATTACTATCATGCCCATGGTACATAGGCAGGTATACATTGTAGTTATTTTGTTTGTTTTGTTTCAAGGGTCTGCGGACCAGCTCCTACTACGAAATGTTTAGCACTCGAAAAAGGCATTAATGGAGTACCAAAGGGCCCAGACAAGATGCATTACGCTATTCTTCGTTTTGTTTTTAGACCAATCGCGTCACTGGTACATAGCGTGACTTTTCGTAATACATCGTCTACCAGTGACGCGATTGGTTTAAAAACTAAACGAAGAGAAACGATAGCAAGCGTATTGTACCTTGTCTGGACCCTCAGGCATCAGATACCAGTTCGGCTTTGAGTTTATTAGTGCACGTTGTGTCACTACAGGTGTTTTTAATTTCCCTGGGCAACCCGTGGTATATCCTGGGCCCCACTGTATGCAGGCATTTTTTTGATTTGGCGAGTCGCGTCTGATGCGAGCGAGCTCACCGTGCCTCCTAGTAGATGTACCACACGCGGTACCATGAATTGAAAACTGTTTCAGGTTACGCCTTACACATTTGGCCACCTCCAGGATTTATAGGGACGGTAAGGTGAGTATGCCTGTTAACTTAAATAGTTGTTGAACAGGGTGGTCTCAGGACTGCCCGCTTTTGTAGTCTAAAGGGTCTCAGTTTGTCGGCGGCATCGCCCCATATGTCAACACCGTATGTCAATATGTAATGAAAATAACCATAGTAGGCTTTTATTATGATTCAAAGACTGGGGCGAAGTCTACCTTGCACAACAAGCGGAGGATAAGCGACTATACATTATAGGTGATCTATATACGGACTCCATGTTAATCCAGAGTCCTTGATGATGCCTTGGTATCTAACTTGATCGACCTGAGGGACGGGCTGGCCGTTGCTGGTGATTTTTAAGTTGTGTGCCTTCCTGCCACGTAAACAGAAATTTGCAATATTTGTTTTGTCTACGTTCAATTATCATGCCATTGGCTGTAAACCAGGATTCCACCTGTTCTATTACTTTGGCCAGTTTTAGTCTGAGAAGATAATAATCGGCGAACGTTACGATCTCCGCATCATCAGTGGCGGTTGAGAAATCGTCCATCAATATTAAAAAGAGGTTATTCCCCATGGCAAAACCCTGTTAAGAAATTTTATTTAGAATTAGTGGTATTTTATAGTCGTAAAAATAATGCAACTTGAAAAGGTTGTTAACCACTGTTGTTTTAAAATTTGAACAATAAATTCGGTAACGTAGGCTAAAAGCTTTTTCTATGTGAAAGACAATTATAGTTTTGTTCTGGGTAAACCCTTCTGAAACTTAATTTGATGGGGTTTCTTAACTATAAAAATGGCACCTCTCGTGTCATACGCCACACATTAACCTTTTCATCGCCATTGACGGATATATCCGCACCACTGGTTCAACGCCATCGACGTATATATCCGTCATATGTGAGAAAAATAACGAATTTTGGATAATTCAAAGAGTATTTAAAGGTATTTCTTTTCGTAAACTATACTCAGAGAAATAGACTTCCTGCTTCTAATAGCTAATTATTATATTAATGCATTTTTATTAAAAAATATATGTATTACAAATAAGCATTAATTCCGGTCGTTTTCTTACGCCATTGACGCTTTATTCCGTCGATAGTGAGGTGGTGAATCGAATTCGTCATTTATTCTAGCTATTATATAACATTTATATTTATATTAAAAACTAAAATAATACACGTCATTTTACAGAATTTGGAAACTTTTTAATAATGAATACTCAAATGCATTCAAACTACACCATAATACTGCCGCCATTTTCAAGACATTCATTTAAAAACATAAATGGAACTCTCGATATATAAAATATTGATTTTAGTAACAAGACGCCTCCCTATCTTCTGCCTTTAAATAAGGAAAACGCAAGATTCCTACGCCATTGACTGATAAATACGTCCGCTTATGACGTAATAGCAATGTTTAGTGTTTAACGTAGATACAACATGAATTGTGAAGAGTTAATACGAATTTTAGAAAGTCCTGTTCCTGATGATTTTGAACTCTAAGAAGATCCTGACATAAACATAGAAAATGTACGTGTTACTTCTATTCTCTTTTTATTAAAGCTAGCGATATTGTTACAATAATTATAAGTTGCATGTTTATAATTACCTATTTAGACATTTATACTTTCTTATTATTAGTATTAATTATTGTATATTATGTGAATAAATTTGACGACGCCTTTAGCCTAGTTGGTAGTGAAGTAATCGTGCCTACGACCTAAGTATATTATTGTACGTACTTAACTACAAAGGTAGGTTACTGCTTTAACGATAGGTACTTATAAACGAACATGTCATAATTTTCATAGTAAGTAAGTTGGATTTTAATTCTTTATGTTGAAAAAAAAAAATCATCTCGGTTGTATTGCCATTTTAAGAATACTTGCATACCTACCTATTCCCGCAACGTGGCCAAAACTTCTTGTAGCGGTTAACGAAACACACGTACTTACGAGTACATGTTAAATTTGCATGATTCTTGAGGATTTGTGATGCGTGTTAAATTTCAGCCTTTGTCGATGATTCCAGCCAGCCACATATAACGTAGATCATATTTAGGGTTCCGTATCTCAAAAAGAAAAAAGGAACCTTATAGGATCACTCCGGTGTCTGTCTGTACGTCTGTCACAGCGAATTTGCTCCGAAACTAATGGATAGATTGAGTTGAAATTTGGTACTATGAGGAAAAGGGTGTAGCTAGTTAATAAAAATCTTTTCTTTAACTTTCTTTCTATATTAGTTTCAAAGCACAGCTACTACAATTCTCGTGCCTCGCACCGTGGTCGAGAGGCGTCTCCTGAAATTATATAAAACAAAGCCGGTGTTCCATCGAACCGTTAGTTTAAAAATTCAAACCATTAAACGGCCAGTTAACAAAAAGGAAAAGTGCAATAAGGTGTATTCTTACAATACAACCTTATTTCACTACATCCCTCGTCCCTCTGGAAGTAGGGATGAAACCTAACAGGCCCTAACAACTACCTATACCAGGCATGAACAGAGTTTACTCGTCCAGTCTTGCTGGATAGCCTGCTGTGCGATTAACATGTCGATCTTAGAATGTGTCATTTAAATAAATCGACCACCATAATAACACAGGAAGCTTCCGCCCATTGAAACCCTGGCCAAAAAGCAGGGCGGCAAGTATGGAGAAAAAGAACCTGCCTACCTAACTCTAAAAAGAAGATAATGTCAATCCGCGCATTGAAGATGCCGAATTGCCTCACAAAGGTAATTGAGGAATCTCATCCCTCTGGAAACAAGGATGAAGCTTATTTGAAGACAATAGCGGACCTCTGTCCCTTTCATCCGTCAGTGCTTCGACCTCTATCGGATCACTCTAGGATTCAAGTTATCTAAAAACAAAGTTAAAAGTTTTATTTTATTAGAACCCTATCTCAATAAAAACAACAAAACATTATATAAAATAGAAGCGCCTGTGTCACACATCTCGGCCTGAGATATGGACACAGCGTCTTCGCAGAATGATGATGGACTGCATCTCTTCCTGATGTCGCATCAGGTGAGTGCAGCATCAGCAAACTGCCAAGCACAATCCAAAATTGTGCAGCTTGCAAGTCATCGGTTTGAGTACATGAAAAAGAAATATTATTGAATACACAAAAATCTGCAACCCTAATCAAGACTAAATTCATCTTCATTTGTATACAAAACACTTTCACACACACCATTTAATATTATAAATAAGCATTAGAGTTATTTGATATATTGTTTACTCCAATCGCCATTATATTTAACCATGTTAATCATCAATTCTTCCATCATGTCTGCGTAACCTTTTTACCTGCCTATACCTTTCTATCTTAACGCCCCACGATCCTACATATAAACTATTATCCCAATAATTCATACAGCTATAGGTGAACAAGGCATCATACCATTGTTATAACCCGAGTTTATTATGAACTCATATGGGTCCACCCAAACTATACAAATTAACTAGCCCTGTATAATCCGTTTGCCGTCGTGAATGATGAAGGACAATATCAGCAAACTGCCAAGCACAATCCAAAATTGTGCAGCTTGCAAGTCATCGGTTTGAGTACATGAAAAAGAAATATTATTGAATACACAAAAATCTGCAACCCTAATCAAGACTAAATTCATCTTCATTTGTATACAAAACACTTTCACACACACCATTTAATATTATAAATAAGCATTAGAGTTATTTGATATATTGTTTACTCCAATCGCCATTATATTTAACCATGTTAATCATCAATTCTTCCATCATGTCTGCGTAACCTTTTTACCTGCCTATACCTTTCTATCTTAACGCCCCACGATCCTACATATAAACTATTATCCCAATAATTCATACAGCTATAGGTGAACAAGGCATCATACCATTGTTATAACCCGAGTTTATTATGAACTCATATGGGTCCACCCAAACTATACAAATTAACTAGCCCTGTATAATCCGTTTGCCGTCGTGAATGATGAAGGACAATACACCCTTCCCCTGAATTACTATGTAATGTTTAGGGTTTACACTCACGATTAACATACAAATTACACGTAAATATAAAAAATCCCGGTCAGGTCGTTCCTAACGATACCATCCATAAAATACCGTCCATCTCATGCCTCATTCCATGATCCATAACTCACTTTCTACGACTAATTCCAAAATTGATGATTAAATATTACACATTTATACAAACAATATTTACTTTGTTTACATACCATTTAATTCATTTATAATGTGTGACATTCAAACGTCAAGAAATATCTGATAGCTCACAGCTAAGCTAACGAAAAATTAAAAAGTTATTTGGCTGCGTCCACACTTTTGAACATGCTAACGCAAGATGCCATTAAATGTTAAATATCATGATCAACGTCACGTCATTTATGACATAATTAAATACGTCGTAAGTATTTATTTCTTAGAAGCGAAAATAAATAGAAGTAATAATAAAATTACACGTGATAAAAATTAATAATTCGGGATTATAAATTCTAACGCGCCTAACATGAACATGCCCGCCTATATTTCGCTAGAAATTCCTACGAAGAAAATACATATAAAAGATCTGACTTTTTAATGGGAATTCTCCGTGGCGGCGTCTTCTGGTAGACATCGCTCCTCTCTCGTCGTGATCACGTCCTGGATTACTTCTGGAGCTTGTCCTGGATCCATCTTCGATGATCGCTGCCGAACTCGAAACTTCTGCTGCACTTCATCTTCTCGCAATGCATAGCGGAACTGGAATATTACTGACCCGTACTAGGGGTCTAATTATAATCAAGTGCCTTTAATCTCCCCTTTTGATGGCCCCATATTTTTTTTTTCGGTGCAGTTAAGTGAATAAAATAAGCGTCGATGTTGACCATGGTGTGGTTTCTATCACTTCCATTTCGTCCATATCGTCGTTTATGATAAAATAATGCTACTGATGATGAAATAAAAATATATTAAGTATGTACGTAACTTTCATTTCCGGGGTGGGTGTTGAAGATGATGAGGCACAGTGTCTACTCATCCTCCTTCTTCTTCACTCATTTTGGTAGAGCATCACTTTTTACGAACTTTTTGCGGGTACGGGTGACTTGATCACTAACCTCCACCATGTAAAGAAAAGGGTGTAGCTAGTTAATAAAAATCTTTTCTTTAACTTTCTTTCTATATTAGTTTCAAAGCACAGCTACTACAATTCTCGTGCCTCGCACCGTGGTCGAGAGGCGTCTCCTGAAATTATATAAAACAAAGCCGGTGTTCCATCGAACCGTTAGTTTAAAAATTCAAACCATTAAACGGCCAGTTAACAAAAAGGAAAAGTGCAATAAGGTGTATTCTTACAATACAACCTTATTTCACTACAGTACCTACACATCTGTAAGTCGGTGACCCAAACACGGAAGTGTAACGTAAATAAATGAATTTTAAACATGGGGGCCACTTTTGGGGGGTAAATTAGAAAATATAAAAACAAGTTTTGCAAACTATATCGCGTGACATATCAAATGAAAGGGCACGTTGTGAGAATCACAAATGTTTTTTTTTATAATTTAATGTAAAGGTTTGAAGTTGTTTTATAAAATAGGCGAAAATGTTGGGCCTCAAATTTTGAAAAACATACAGAAAATAGTTCCTTACCTATAGATTACAGGAAAACCTATACAAAGTCTATGGTATTTAAAGTAACATAGGAATTGTCTAAATTTTTGTGCGTTTGTTCATACGCGTCGCATATCGGTTCGGTAGTTTCGAAGTAAATTTCGCCTATTTTCCAAGTCCGACATCCTTGCTGAATAACAACTGCTCCTCCGGTGGTTCAGAAAAGGGGTTTCCGGGATTCATCACCTTCAGGAAGTAGTTTTTATCGTCTTGATGCCTGATGTTGTTATATCTGATTGTCGACTCGTCAGCGGATAAATTCTCAATGCACCAGCAATTGGTACCACCGTCAGCCAGAAAAATTACTCCAGGTGACAGCCGCTCTTTTTCCTTTTGATGTGTTTTCCTCTTTGTGTTCCACAATCTTCTAACATTGTCTACTCCCACACTCAGCCTAGTCATCGCACCCATCACATTTATTATATGGGTTCTCATCAATTGCAGTGCATTTGATGCAATGTTATTAAAGTCATCTTGTGGATTCTTTCCCATAGGTTTTAGAGAGCTTGTTTCTACACCATATTGACCCACAAAGTCTTTGTCAATGTACCAACTTGTGTACTCACCAAATCCCTCAGGGAAAAGTATACTCTTTTCACGGCTTGGATTTATTCCGAATAGTCTGTATACACTATAGGTCATGCTTATTAAGCCGCATAATGAGTCTACAGAGTCTGCAACAAACACGGTCATGGAATCGTCACTAGAACGGAGGGATCTAATGATAGTGTTATGGACGCTTATCCCACATATGGCCATGAGGCCGATTGTTGTCGATCCTGCGTTGAGCATTCCCATTAGGAAACCGGGGGAGGCAGGTATATAGCCATCTTCATCTATAGGGCCTTTAATTTCATCAAACCACTCTCTGTTATGTTTGTTTAGCATCATCCGGTTGGTCAAGTTCCAAGGCAGCCTAGTGTAGAATGACTCATTCTCCAGTATGAACCCCATTCCTAGATTTATTTGTTTAATCAATAGATAGTAAAATCCCATCAGGCAGATCTTTGAGAAAGTTTTTTCATCATCAGTTACGCTCGGTAGATTGTTTGTTCTTCTTACTTCATCATCAAACCAGCATTGGTGGACTAAGCTAAAGAGCATGGGGTTAAGGCATTCGTTCCACTTGGTAGCGTCCTCAGTGGCCTGGAGGCTGTAGCTCTGCTTAAAATTTTCTTTTAGTGAAGACATCTGAAGTTCATTGAGTATCTTCCTCTTCTTCTCCTCCCCCCCAATACTAATTGTACTACCCGGTATGATTTTAGCTAGATTTAGGTGGAATTCCTCTATGATTTTCAGATGCAACCGTATGGCTGTTGACCCGGATGCAATGGCTCGGCGATCTTTCTTCCCCCTCTCTGCGTGTTTGATGTAGGAGCAGAAACTTTTTGCATAATTATCCAACCATCTATTACTTTCTTGCAAATTGCCCAATTTTCTTTTTACCATTTTGAATTTAGTTTGGCTCACTTTAACCCTCATTCTCAGCCTTAAAATAAATTTAGTTTTGGTGCAAATTATTATTTTCTTAACTAATACTTCCAGGTGATTACACGAGTATAATTCGTACCAATATATTAGCGTCTCCATTAATATGCTGGGTGTCTTGCCTAAATTCTTTTTTATCAGGTCTAAAAAAGAATTAAAAGCTTTGGAACATGTAGTACTTTTTTGAGTCTCCGGGTCCCAAGTCTGCCTGCCCTTACTTAGGACATCTGAGTTACTTGTCTTTAAGAAATCTAACACCTTTCTACAACTGGACTCTATTGCTGGGAAGTTCTGCACTAGAAACACCTGTGCAAAAAACCATACCACAGAGGGACAATAATTTCCTGTTATTCCATCCTTGGGATAGTCTTTAATGTCGGGGATCTGAGCATCTAAGTAATGATGTCCGTTTATTTCCTTAAAAGACTCCTCCTCTGATTTTATATTATAGGAGTAAGCCCTATTCACGGTCGCTGCAACGTCAATTTTGTAAATTAAATCATATAAAGCACACAATGACGCCGCCATATCACCCAGCAACCAATGGTGCAGCGGAGAGGTTTGTAGAAACATTTAAGTCCGCAATAACAAAGATAAAAGAAAGTGGCTACAGCATGGTCTCAGCCGTTAATTTGTTTTTGCTAGACTATAGAAGCACACCTCAACGTACCACTGGCGTGTCACCAGCCCGGTTAATGTTAGGCAGGGAGATTAGGAATAGGTTTAGTTTATTGCGACCACCGCCAATATCTGACGTAGTGCGGGAGAAGGTCGAGAAAAGAAATCAAGGTAATAGAGAAACGAAATTTGAATTGGGACAAAAAGTCATGGTCAAAGATTACAGGAAGGGTAGCAGGCCATGGGTTCAGGGTTTGATCATAGGTGACTCTATTCCTGGGGTAAGTTATATTATAGAGGTAGAAGGGTTGAAATGGAAGCGACATGTGAACCAGATGTTACCTTGTTCACAGTCATTAGAATTAAGTTATTAAGTTAAGTTAAATTTGTATATCTATACCACCTTAAGTAGCTTACAGTGTTAACCTGATTGAACCACGTCGGCTCAAAGGTTAAAATATTAATAGGTTAAAAGGTTAAATAGGTAGGGGAGAGTGTGGTATCCTGAACGCAGTCTTAAGCATTCGCTTCTCTCTTTCCCACATCTATCACCTCTCTCTTTCTATACCCTCTAGTAACGTGTACGTTCGGCTCCATTGCAATTAAATCAGTATTAATTAATTACTGCGTTTCATTAAGATACCATATTAAGAACTCCGCTTTCGAATCATGCAAGAATTACGCATTGGCAAGAAGTTACAATCTCTGAGATGTACTTGTTCATTGCTGTTACCATGCTATTGACACGCAATAAACATTTAACTATTGAAGAACATTGGAGTACAGACGCCTTGCTTTCTTGTCCAACTTTTTCAAATACATGTAATGTCACGTAACCGTTATTGTATGATTTTGGGAATGCTAAGTTTTAGTGAGCCAGGCTCATGTAATCCGAACGACCCGAGACTGCATAAACTGCGATTACTTGATGACACGCGAAACAAATTAAAAAAATCATTAACACTCTATTCCGATTTATGCATTGATGAAAGCGTACTACCTTTCAAAGGACGTTTAATATTTAAACAATATGTACCAAAAAAGCGGAACCGATTTGGAATTAAATTATTTGTCATGTGTGACGTCAAAACAAACTATATTTTAGATTTTATTGTTTACTGTGAAACAGGATTGCCCTATAATGAAACCCGAATGCGTCATTAATTATAGTCGTAATATGGGTTCGGTAGATAATGCAGATTATGATGCTTAGCTCTCTACAATGTATTAGAAAAACCATAAAGTGGTATAAAAATAACGCATACAAAATGGTTACAAAAAAAGTAAATTACCCACTTGCCAAATTTAAATTGGAAGTTATTAGACAAATAATTAATAAATACAAACCGTTGGTGAATAACAAATTAACTACACATCGCAATGTCACGGGATATCCTTTAAGAATTTTGTCTGGGAATGCTACCGAACATATTATGCCGCAATATATACCGAATAATAAATCTTTGCAAACTCTTCTAAGCAAACTTTGTATCATGAGAAAACAACGAAAAGATACACGATACATGTGCAATGTGTGCAAAGTGTCGTTATGTGTTGTTCCATGTTTTCAGGTCTATCATCAAAAGCAAGAACTGTAATGGTTTTATATTGGAATACCTAATAACGTTTGCCCTAACGCATCGATAGTCTAAAATTATCGTTTGTCCAAATTATAGTTTGTCCTTAACTGGTTTTTAGTATAGACGGATAACTTTTTAATTGTTTTTAGTGTTGTTATATACCCTAACCCTAACCTAACGGCTGATATTAATAGAAAACTTAAAAAGTTGTCTGACTCAGCTGAAAACCAGTTGTTCTTTATTTATAATACCTGTATGTTGCGTTATTTAAATCATAAATGAAGATATTATTCAGATTTATTATTTTATCTGTGTCTTTGGCAACAAACTGCTCTTTGTGGCTTAAAGTAATTAGCATCCACGCCATGCACATTAAAAAAAAACAGCTCTACCAACGTTGTTCCAATGCATCCGGCAGCAAAAAAAAGATAGCCGCCAAAACTTAAACACGTGAAAATCGTTATTTTAACTTTAAAACATGGATAGAGTGGAAATTATTAGGAAAATATTCATGAAAAAACCAATATCGTTGTACAATATAGTTTTAATGAGAGTGACTACCCAAATGAAATTAAATTTTGAAGATTATTGCAATGAACATGCCGGCAACAGCGTATTAGAAAATGTTGATGTCTTCAAATTGGCTCTTTATAGATTGCATCTGCCGCAGGTTATATTGTGTCGAGTTGTTTTTCGCAATCCTTCCTGGAACGGAAGTCGATTTATTTGAAGAGGGATTTATTTCGACAGATACATGTCAAGATTGTGGCTTAGTAAGTACGGCCTACTGTAGTTCAGGCAATGTATCTTTGGAAGACCTATATTGCAGAGCGTGTGCGGGTGATATTGTATTATATGGGTCCTTATAAACGGTTATTATTTTATGGGTACTTATACACGAGGGTGAATCAAAAAGTCCTTAGAAATAGGGTCAAAAACAAACGAATATTATTTCTTTTTTTTTTACTTTTCAACATAATTTCTTTCTTGTTCTATACATTTATTATACCGTTTTTCAAGTTTTTTTTAATCCATCATATAAAAACGATTTTTCTTGAGCCTCAAAAAACTCCTCTACGGCACCCATGACCGCGTTGTTGTCGTCAAATTTAGTTCCGCGAATGTGCTCCTTTAGTTTCGGAAACAAGTGGAAATCACTAGGAGCTAAGTCTGGCGAGTAGGGCGGATGATCAAAGATCTCAAAACCAGCTTGGCGGATTGCAGTGAGAGCCATTTGTGATCGATGAGCCGGAGCATTATCATGGTGAAAAAGCACTCCCGCACTCAATTTTCCTCGACGTTTGTCTTTGATTGCTTGACGCACTTTTGGTATCAAATCGGTGTAATAGGCACCTGTAATAGTTTTTCCTTTGGGCAGATAATCAATAAAAAGGATTCCTTCTGCATCCCAGAAAACTGAGGCCATAACTTTACCTGCTGTCGGAAATACTCTAAATTTCTTTATTGGAGGGGAAGATGGCCGTTTCCAGGACATGCTTTGCTTTTTTGTTTCAGGGTCAAAATGGTGAACCCATGTTTCGTCCATTGTTACGAAACGACGATAAAAAGTGTCCGGGTCATGCAAGATTTTCTTTAGATTCCGCTTCGAAACTTCTAAACGCAAGTCTTTGTTAGCCTGCGTTAACATTCGCGGAACCCATCTTGCTGACACTTTTTAAAACCCAAAACATCGGTTAGTATTGAATGTACGCTACCAAACGAAATCTTTAGAGTCTCTGCTATGTATTTAATTGTAAGTCGCCGGTGGTCCAAAACCATTTTCTCAATTTTTTCAACGGTTTTTGCGTTAACTGAGGTAGATGGCCGGCCGGAGCGGGGGTCGTCTTCGCAGCTAGATCTGCCTCTTTTAAACTCGGCAACCCAGAAAGCGACAGTGGAATAGGGTACAGCACTAGTGCCTACGGTTTGCTGAATATCCAAAAAAAAATCCTTGGTAGTCATTTTTTTCATACACAAGTACTTTATCACGGCACGTTACTCATTTTTTTTCCATAATGGGACGTTTTAGTCGACTTATTTCGCTTAATATTAATTTACCATGTAACGGCGGGAACAATTCGAACGAAACCAACTGTCAAATATTACGCTATAATGACAGTTCAAAATAAAAAATAAAATTAATTTAAATTTTTTTTATAAACCGCCAGTTCTAAGGACTTTTTGATTCACCCTCGTATGTAAAAAGTTCTGTAAATGATGTTCTTTAATTTTGTTTGTCGTTAAAAGACTCGTTTTTGTTAAATTGATTCAAATGTCAAGTTTATTTTGTTAATTTTATCAATAAATACAATTAATTTGCCTGCTTATTTCATTGTAAATAATTAACTTTCCTCGGGAAATTCCAGGGGGCCATTGCATAATAATAATAAAGTACAAGCCCATATTTACTATTGGTAAAAAAGAATACAAAACCACTAATACTATTAGCTCGTACTTTATTATGCAATCGGCCGCTGGCCTAAATAATGCGATGCGACTAAGATTAATCTGTACAGACATAAAGATACAACAGAGGCAATCCAAAATTAAACTGAAAAATTAAATAACTGAGTGAATACAAAAACTTAAACAATCGTCGAACTCTTGTTTTACTAAACTGTCATTTAGACATACCTAAGGCGTGTCTAAGAAGTGTTTAAGTTTTTTGTGGTGAGACCGTAAATTCATACTTTTGTTGCAATATTTTACTATTTTCTAAACTAAAGACAAATCATTTCACAATGACCATTAATAAGTTATTTGACATAGAAAGAAAATCTCGGTAGCTTCTTAAATGAACAGTAAGGAACGTGTGACGTCATAATTAGGTTAATTATTTCATACAACTCCATATACACCGTTTTTTTTGATTTACGATAACTTCGGCATATTACTAGGTATATCCATGGAAACTAATTGGTAGAGATGATTTTTAAATATTGCAAAAAAAAAACTCTGTTTAGAACAAAGTAATTGAATGTTATATCTTTGATCATTCTAAAAGGGCCTTTAGAGTTAACTAATAGTGAGTGTCAAATACGTCAATGTTGGCGTGACCATGGAATTAGTAAGTAATATCGTACATCTGGAAGGTGCATTCCACCGATAACGCGAGCCGAAAGAAATGTACCTGTATGTGGTTCTGGGGATCTGTGTATTCTGTGTGATCTCCTATAACTCGAAATTGACACTTGAATGACATCTTAATACTAGATTTTGTTTGAAAGCTTTCAATGCTTGTATTTTGTTCTACCTGCTCTTATTAAGAAGTTCAAGACGGCAGCTACTTTTTCTCAGTCTGTCCACGGATTCGTTGACAGAGACCACACAGATGCAAAGATATCGATTTTGGAGACAATCAGTTGAATAACTAAAAAGTTCAAGATGGCGGCTACTTTTCCTCAATTTGTCAACGGATTAGTTGTCAGATCTACAGATCCACAGATATCGATTTTGAAAACAATCAGTTTAATAAGTAAATATTGTTTCGTTTACTGCCCCACCGGCTTGAAAAATTAATTTGTTCGTAAATTGCAATTCAAATATGGTCACCTTTAGAAAGGGACGCAGTAAGCTTTACTACATTTCTTTCGGCTCGCGTTATGGTGTAGTGTAGTGCACCTTCGAGATGTACTTTAGTACTTACTAATTCCATGGACGAGTATACAAACCTAACAATTGGAAACTCTTTACTCATAAGAATTAAAAGAAAATTGTTGTTATCAATTAAGAGCCTTTTATACTAGTTCAACGTGATTAACTGATTAAATTTAAAAATTAAATATATTTAAAACCGTAAGAGTTATCATTTGTCTGTCTGTGGGAAATTAACTTTATTTGACCTAAAGAAGGTTCCCTTAAAGTTATCGTAAATAAAAAAAAATAGGTTCCGTTTCTTTTAAAGTCATTAAATCGGTACGACCACCATTGTTTATTGTATTTTATTTAAATAATTATTAATAAAACGGAAACGAAACCGATTGCAACTTGTCCTGCTTCTAAATAATAAAAATATCGATAAATACGATCCCATCCCTAGCCTGTTATTTGTTTTTTTGCTACTACCGGGCTCGGCGTGTGAGTGACGACTTTTGTATTTGACATGGCGTTGAAAAGGTTAAATAGGTAGTAGTAGTTAATCTTAAGTTTATGTACGAATTTACTTGTAATTGTTTTTTTTCATTGTGCAATAAAGAGTCTACATACATACATAATATACATACATAAATAAATTATTTAAATTAAATTAAAATATATATATATATATACTTACATATAAAGGACATGGCCCGTTTTACTATGGCCCTGTGCCCCAGAATGTACAGCAATCATTTATATCTCAAATTAAAGCGAAAATTTTGTACTTTCAATATGTATTTGTCATTTTACATATAAAGCAGCGGTTTTAAAGTAATTCGATACTTAGTTTTTTACATAACCTCAAAACACATCATAACGTGCAAGGCGCTGTCACCTCAAACTGCAATAATGATCTCTCTTTAAAGGCCTACTGCTCCTAAACGGATTGTTCAAATTGCTTTGGAAAAATATATGTTACGTGCAATAATATCAATAGTAAAACGTTTGTTGTTTTTCTAGTCCTTACTGTTATTTTTGTCAGAAAATAGAAAAAAAAAAAAAAAACTGCTCTATAGCGCGAAAAGGGCGCGAACCTTAGGCGAACCACCTTAATTTTTTTTTTTATTTTGCATCCCGAGTCTTTAATCCAAAAAGGCGGCATGCCAAGTTAAACGTCCTCTAGTGAAAGGTACAGAGTGATGTCATAATGGCTCTGTCCCTTTCGTTGCCTAGTACTTGTCAGTTTTAAGAATTTGTAATACGGCCTCCAGGGATTCACCTTTTTCAATAACACGCCGGCACGCGTATGTGTACATGCCAAACTGTCAAGTGGGTGGTTTCCGGCACACAATATCTTTTTTATATTTACTTTTTTTCCGCTGCTTGTACAGAGATTTAATTAATCACACGTGTAATTAATAATTATTTAATGATTTTTCACATATGTCTCATTCGTGTACAAATTGGGGCACAAACGGGCCATGTCCTTTAATGATTGATTCCTTTTTCGGCACATTCCTTTTTGGACATATTCCGTTTTCGTCATATTCTTGTTTCGGCACATTCCGTTTTCGGCATAAATCATCATATTATACAACAATTGAAATTAATCCTAGGTATATTTATTTTTATTCTCAAGACATTATATATATATATATATATATATATATAAATATAAATATCATGCAAGATATGGAAAAAAAATATCAGGAGCGGGCAGTTGTAGATGATATTTAATAAAAAAAAAAAATGTAATGGAATGTTTAAATATGCTTTGCCAACTTTTATAAAAGACGGGTCCTTGAAGCATATGAATTTTGATACCTAGTTGGTTATCATAAGTTAGTTGCCCAATTATTATAAGTAATCAGTGTAGGTACTGTTTAATTTTTGTCTTTTATTTTTATTGATTAGAATTTGATATTTTACTAATAAATATTATTTTATTTTATTACGCAAGCAAAGTCACAAGTATTTCATAATATAATTTATTTACTAAAATGTGCCGAAACAAGAATATGCCGAAAACGGAATATGTCCACAAAGGAATGTGCCGAAAAAGGAATCAATCAATTTAATGTTGGAAAAGGTGTTCCAGGCGGAGACAAGGCAATAGTCCAAATGTTAACTTTTTTTAAGAAATATGTTTTGTAATTAATTAATTGGTGCAATTCCTTTTCCAGTATTCCATAAAATTTTAATGATTTAACTTGTTATTTATTTTATATCAGTTAGGTTTTTTCTTTTTTTTTAATTAATTTAGTTAATTCACACTTTTTAATTTTTATAAACAAAAAAGTAGTTTAATTAATTATTACTATGCGTTAAATCAAGTCTGGAGCTCGATTTTTGAATGTCATGAAGCTACAAATGATAAATTACTAGCGGAACTCTCTTTCTAGCAAAAGGAGTTTTTTACTTAACATTTATGTACTTATTTATTTTTCTTTCAAAACGGTACCTAGCATCGAAGTGTCATAATTAATATATATTTGGAATGGGCTTTCATTTGAGATCCATGTTGTTGTAATAAAAATACCCTTTATTTATTCCTCCTCCATTTTTCTTTTCGCGGACTGCTTATTGAAATATTGTATACCCTATGTCACTTCGACAATTAAGACGAATCGAATGGTACCTTATATGTTAAAATCCGTCAAGCGGTTTAGGCTGTATACTTACGCTTGAAAAACATAACCCTCCTTCTGACGCCATTGTTGTTGTTGTTGTGCCATTCACAACGAATAGGTAAATATTTGTAGATTATTACTAACATTTTCAATATCTAAAGTTATATTTAACAATAGGAAATATGCATACAATGTTTAGATTTGCTTGATAGGGTTAATTATTTGATAATAAAGTCGAATAAAAAAAACAATTAATTTTTTATTGATTGTGCTGTGAGTGGATCTCAAAAAAGCAATGTTGGCCAATCGAAAAAGTGACTCCATCTAACTTTACACTTTTATGAAATCTACAGTGACTCTCAGCACAAGAGCCAATCAATTCTCACAAATTTTATTTAGAAAACGTCCCATTCGGAGTGGTAAAAATAATTATAGCATATTTCCTTGTGTTGTAAGTATTTATTCAAATATGTATATAAAATAATATAAATTATTAGACTGTTAGTTGTCATTGTTATAGCAGTCATAATATAATCAAAATTAAACACTTATAACGTAAGTAATGTAACTTCTACAATGGTAAATAATTAAAAAAAGTATATGAGCGGGATGTATTTGATGGATTGACAGCAAATTATCAATATTTGGCTTGAATTTTGTAAGGAATAACTGCAAATCTCCCCGTTCTGTGATATTCAATCTGCTCCTTTTTTTTGTTAATAAGTTTGTAACGGCACTAAAACTTATTTCAACGAGACATGATGAGGGAAACGCTATTAGAAGCTTTTGCACAATTTCCGACAGTCTAGGATATGTTTCGGGTATTTCTGCCTGCAGCCAAAATTTTTGATACCTTCTTTTAAATGTCACTTTCAGCTCCTCCTTAGTGCTAAGCTCGAGTAGCTCCTGTTGTAATATCACGTTCTCCACTTCCGTTTTATCAAAAGGATTTATGATCCATGGTGGTATTTCCATCGACAGAATATCTTCAAATCTGATTTTAAAATCATCATGCAGGGGGATCAAATGTTGGACGTATGTCTGAATATCTTCAACAAAGCATTCTTCACCTGCGACTAGTTTAAAAAAACTGTAAAAATTCACGCCGACCAATATTTTCCTTCATAAATTTCAATATTATCTGCCTATCTATATTGATAGGATAAATCAAGCCAACATTTTAGTTCTTCACTTTCGAAACCAAATAAATTTTCATGCACCCCCACTTACGATTGTGGACCCCTATTTTTTTTGTCACGCCCAACGTAGACCCCCGTCGAGTCTCCCTTGGACCCCGGTCCCTTGGAAATCGCTGAACTAAATGATGCCATACTCGGATTCCTTACACTTAATTAAACAGAATATTGCAAGAAAAACGTTGTTTAAAACTGTTGCTTATACATATAACTGTTTTGCGACCAAAAATATTATATAGTTAAATATTTCACTGGGCATCTTGTAATGTAAGTAATTTGAAGTAACTTGTTTATTTAAATCGAAGGTTTATAACTACCAATTAAGTAATACGGAGGGTCATGCCAAAAGAAATTATATACTCCATGCTCGTTTGATTGATACTGGCCAGTTATACACCACCGTGAAGGCTGATTAAATAACTATAAATAAAAAAATCAAACACTCCGGAAATTTGCGTTTTTTTTTTCTGATTGCTTCTGTCGTGAATTTGCAGTTACAATGGACGAGACTTTCGAGTTATAGTTTATTATAACTTTAAAAAAGGTTCAAAGCCCTAAGAATGTTTTGATCTTTTAACTACAACTTTTGGTGAGTCTACTTATTCTCGTGGAACTGTACTGAATTGGTTTGCTGAATTTAAAAGAGGGCGGGAGATCATTGTAGATGAAGCAAAGTCGCGGCGACCGCCAACCACAATTGGGATTGTTCATTATTTTTGATGTGTGGTTTTTGTTCATTAACTTGAAAATACAATATATTTTAAGGTACCTACTAATTTGAATATTTATGAATTTTGTGGCTTCGTTTAATTTAAATATTTTTTTCTATTTTTTTTTTACATTAATCGTTTTTAGGAATACATTGCAACGTCTTAGTCTTGTCTAAGTCTGTTGAAAAAAAAGCTGTTGCTGGTTTGTCAACGTCAACGTCTTGTCACGGACTTTGTGCGTTACAATTTCAAAGTTTGAATCAGTTTGAGGAGGCCATTTGCAACGTTAAAAGATGGCGGATGTGTAATTTGTTTTAGTTTTATTTTTTTGTGTATTTAGGTGTTCAAAGTTCTTTTCTGATAGTGATTTGTACTTTTTATGCCATTGTGTTGCACAGTGATTGAAAACTTGGACTTATTTCGCGTATTTGGCATCTTTCTTCTCGTTACAAGTGGACTCGAAGTGGTACATAGGTTAAAACTATCTTGACCTCTGTCCTACAAACTACCGAACAACGTTGCTCCCAATCTTCCCAGAGAAGATTGGATTGTATTTCATTGCTATATTGATTTATACTTATATACACTTGACACTGGCGAAATCACTGATTATATTCGTGGAAACGCCATAGCCCGGCGGTAGTAGCTGTTGAAGTCGCCGCGGGGCAAAAAGAAGAAGAAGAAGAATCAGTTTGAATTGTTAATAATCCTAAAAAATATGACCGAAAGTGACTTTATTAAAGCCGACTCTCGTAACTTGCCGATGGTGAGACACGTGGCTATAATGGAGTACATCGTTTCAAGCAATAAACACAATTTGGCTGAAATAAGAGGAGCAAAAATTCTCATGTAAGTATTGTGCACTGAAGTTAGTAAAACGCGAAATACGAGGGCTGCCTTTTAAGTTGTGTCGTTTGGAAAAACTAAAGACAATTTAAGTGTTAAATGGTATTTATTGCTTTTCAAAGTAATCACCGTGATATGTAATACACTTTTTCATTCGATCGAACCAGTTTTCGAAACACTTATTCCAGTCCGAAGTCGGGGTCTCCAAAATGGCCGTTTTGTATGCCTCAACGGCTTCTTCAGGCGTCTGGTACTGTTGACCACGAAGTCGTTGCTTAATTTTTGGAAAAGTAAAAAAATCGTTAGGGCTTAAGTCTGGACTGTACGGCGGGTGTTCCAGAATTTCGACGTTTTGCTCTTTTAAAAACGCAATTGTTTGCCGGGTGGTGTGCGAGCACGCATTATCGTGGTGCAGTCTTTTACGACGTCTTGGGCTATTTTTTTGAAACTCGCCGATGACTTCTGGTAAACAGACAGTGGTATACCAGTCAGCATTAAACGTTTTACGATCCTCGAGCACGATAGTGGCAACGTGGCCACTTTTCGCCACAAACGTGGCGACCATTTTTTTCGAAGTGCTCCGTGAGCGTATTACTTTGGTCGGTTTTGGCTCATCTTGGAACACCCAAACAGTCGACTGCTGTTTAGAATCGGGATCGTAGGCATATATCCAAGATTCGTCACCACTGATAATGTCGTAAACATGTTTCGAGTTTCCTCGGTTGAATTGCCGCAGAGTTTTGCGACACCATCGAACGCGAGCCGTTTTTTGGTCTTCACTGAGTAAATGTGGTATCCAGCGTGAGATCAACTGTTTTACGCCTAAGTGATCATGCAAAATACTGTGAACACTGGTCCCTGAAATACTTAAGGAAGCTTCTATCTCACGGTATGTCGCATGGCGATCTTCGACGATCAGTTGCCGTACAGCATCAATGTTCTCCTGGGTTACGGCTGTTTTTGGTCGACCTTCACGATGTCTATCACCAAGACTAGAGCAACCACGTTGAAATTCTAAATACCAGCGTTCCACAGTCCGGAGGCATGGTGCTTTATCATTGGAAACCGTAGTCAACTCTTCGAAGCACTGAAGTCGCGTTAAGCCCCTTTTGAAGTTGTAAAAAATTATCGCACGTAAATTTTCCTTCGAAATTTCCATTTTCACAACTGACTTGTCAACTTTGAACGAACGCTGTACTAAAACGGTTGGGCCGATTTCGAGTCATTCTTTTGTTTTCGAATTCTAAATTCAAATATTTTAAGATGACACTAGTTCTTTTTTATGGAATCACGGGAAGTTTGCAAACGACAGAACTTAAAAGGCAGCCCTCGTATATTCATATTAAATAATGTGTTATTATAACAGTTCTAATAATGTGTATCATGTTCCAGATCCTCACGCGATTCCTATCTTAAAAACGCTGTTGGATATGTACAAGTGCGACGAACGGGAAGCGAGTGCACAGTTCAGGCGAGAATTGTTCCCGAACACAAAATCACAACGAAACCGTACACAGTTATGTGCAAAATCGATGAAGCTAATGAGTCTATAATCGAGTCCATTTGTGCTGATTGTGCAGCATCAGCAGGTGAATGTATATTATTATATATATCACAAAATCACCAACATTATCCTTTTATAATGTATATTAATTTGATCTTGTGATATTATATATATTTATACTCCTGTTTTTTAGCCTTAGAAAGGACTTGACAGAAAGTATTGTACAGTTTATACATATAATAATATGTATATATATGTAAATTAATGTGTGTGTATTGTTTTAAATTGGACAGTAATTAATGCATCTTCTTTAAATTGTTCTGTATTTTGTAAGTGGTCTAATAAATGAATAGTTTAGGGAATGACTTTAAGAGTCTAAATACTTTTCAAGAGACCATCAGTATAGTATGTAATTCAAGCTTGTGTTACTAACGTAACCTAGTTGGGATGGGATTGTAAAAAGGCATATTAGTTTAATAGAAGCTGTGCTACTAAACCTGTTGCTTACATACAGAAATGATGCTACACTCGTAATTTCCCTTTTAAATTGTGTTATTTTTGTGGCATAATGAGTTTGTGCCATAATTACATACATACTATTGACAATTAATTTAGTATACATATTTGATATACATGTATATTTGACTGATGTACAAATATGTATGATTTCGAATGTAGCATTTAGCAGAAATGTACCAAAATTTTACTTTTGTACAGGTGGATGTAAGCACTCCTTGCTGCTTCTATTTTGGTTGGCAAATAAAACATCTGAGCCAGCTTCTACATCTATTGGAACAAGCCCGCACTCGACACGGCCCGCACAGAACATATTTCCGGCAAGGACATTTTCCCCAAGGCCAAAAGCCAAAATTGAGCCCTAAAGACCCCAATGTTTTGATAAGTTTTATTGAGGAATGTCAAAAACGGAAAATGGTAAACTCTCTCATTCTGGGTTGTGATGAACACAATCCAAAGTCTTCAAATCAGCTCAATCAAAGCTTGAATATATTTGATTTAACAGTAGAATTTGTGGAAATAACAGCACAACATGACTACACAAGTTTCAAAAACTAATTATCAAGTATAATAAGCGAAAATGTTTTAGATAAGATTAATAAAAATACCACTGGGCAATCTGACAACAAATACTGGCACAGCATAAGACAGGGAAGATTGACAGCATCAAAATTGCATGAAGCTGCCCACTGCAATACTGCAGATGGATCACTAGTGTAACAAATTTTGGGTGGGTACAAAGTTCCCGAAACCAAAGAAATACGACGTGGCAGAAAATTAGAAACTGCTGTACTTCATGAAACTGAAAAATTATTGGATGTTAAGATTAACAAATCAGGCATTGTACTGATTAATGGAATCACAGGAGCATCCCCTGATGGAATCACTGATGATTTTGTCATAGAAATAAAATGTCCCGCAACGGAAAAGGCAGTTAAAACCTATATTAAAAATAATGCTATTCAAAACAAATTTAAAACATAAATCCAATGCCAAATGCTAGCATGCAAAAAATATAAGGGTCTTTTTTGTATTGCTGACCCTCAATTTGAAACTACAAAAAAAGTTAATTTAATATGGGAAACCTTTGATGAAGTTTAATATAACAAATGTTTTGTCAAAAGCAGAACATTTTTGGGAAAGATATATATTTCCAAAACTATTAAAAAGTGCTAAAAGCTAGAAATATATACCTAATAAAAATATATATTGCCAAAAAATGTTCTGCTTTTGGTATAACATAAAGTTTATCAAAACTTTTCCTGTTAGATAAACATATTTTGTAGTTTCAAATTGAAGAGCATTTGGTTTAAGATTTGTAATTTAAATGGCATATTGTTTATTGTTTATTATATTTAAATAATGTAAATTAACGTGTATACCTACACCTTAATTTAAATATTTAAATGTCATAAATAATAAAAAATATGCTATTTAAATAGGTAATGATGAATTAATAAAATAAACAGTATATATCAAACACTTTTTATTATTTCTCCTTGAAGATTTATTAATCCACAGGCTAAAACTACAATTTCATTTAAATAAGGCACATAGTTATAGGTGACTGTAGAGTGTGGTTTTAAGATTGAAAATTCTCTAACACGTCTTATGACTCTTTCAACATGTACTCTCAAACTGGCTATTACTTTGCTTTGCAAGGATTCAGTTAGAGTCTGCTTTACTCCAGTGAATACACTAGGTGGCCTTAAAAGTTTAACACCATGAGAATTTAAAAGACTTTCAATTTCCTTAAAACCTCTGTCAGCTAGTACAACAGCATTTGGTTGAAGAATATCTAACAAGTTACTTTTTTCAACAATCGCTTTATCAGATATTCTTCCACCATAGCCTTTCGAAATAAAACTTATTAGTCCCTGAGGTGTACAACCTATCAAATATTTGACTGTATTGCACTTTTTATATTGGGACCACGTTTGTGCCTGCCTTAATGGGTTGGATGGTTTTGAAATTTGTATTTCAAAACAATCTATTATCATTTGTACATTAGTATATTCAATTTTTTTTTATTTGACTTGGTGATGGGCATACAATTAAGTTTTGAAAGAAGTTACTTAAAGTTTCTACACCAGTTAGAATCATATTTGATAGTTTTGTCCTGGAAATTTCTAATTATAATAATCACTCATTCGTTCAAGAGTATCATTCTGCCTTATTTTCAACAAGGTCACAATTACGCTAAGGTAATCAATTTTAGGTGAGCTTTTCTCGATTATGTGCTCAATGAGCCAAAGGTATGGTTTAGGTAAGCCTAAATACATTTTGGGTTTCTTTAAGATCATGTCCAACATTATTTTCCTTTTTTGGTAGTCTCTTTGTGGTGCAGCATCTGTGGTTTCTGTTTCGGAAGTGCAGCCAAACAAGGAAGCAGTTTCAGTTGTGGTTGCCGATAAATCATCTGACAAATGCATGTATTTCTCTGCAGTTCCAACAGTGGTTTTCTTAACTTTAGTATTGGTTACCTTGTCAACCATTTTAACAGAAGCTTGAACAGCAACCTGTACCTGGAGACAAGTAATTAATTTGTAAAGTTTATTATAATTTTATAATCCAACATTTCACATCATTCTAATCAATATATTCGGGCTGAACTCAGAAAGTACTGGACTGATTTTGATTTTTACTACAATAAGTATGTGTTGCTTCATGAGAGTGCTAGATAGAAGGTTGAATTTACGGATGGGTGGAAGGATAGTGGTGGTGGATGGGGATAGAATGTGGCAATGACATTTTTGCGAATTATTAGGAATTATTTCAACAGCAATCTTACACTCAGTGTAAGATCTTTAATTTTTTAGTCACATCTTAATATACCTTGACTGGAACAGTTACACCAGACGTGCTAGGCATGTTTATATCATTATTATTTCCTTTTGCTACCCGTTACTGTTGATTTGTCTAGTAACACTTTCAGAAGTTCAGAACCATTTGGTTGTGTTTCATTCAATTCATTGGGAACCTGGAATTAAAGCATTACATAAATCTATATACTAATATTATATAAGTATAGAGGTAATGTTTGTGGATTTGAATTAAAAACTATAATAATTTAATATTTCTTTTGGTTACTAATGTTATTGCTGTATACACTATAAAAACAGAACAATAATTAATTTTAAAATCCTATTCACAATATGTAGGTACCTACATGACATGGTGTCTATTATTCCAATTACCACGACTTTCCCTTCAATACCTGTAACTTTAAAATAAGTAGGTACCTGATCCACGAAATTGGTGCCTAAACGAAGTTTGGCTGTTGTCTTAAAAATTGGTCTTCGGTTTTTCAACTTAAATGTGTTGAAGTTCCTTAAGTTTTCCTTTACCTGTAAAAATTGTTATTATTTAGATGAGTTAACTAACAGTGATAAGTAAGTCAGCACAAGGGAGCAAACAAATTTATTTTAAATATAGAATACAACCCACAATAAATAGCCTATATACTTACATCAAAATGGTCTTCGCAACAATACATGGTGTAAACTGAGAAGTATTCCACGTTAGCTTGTCGACACCATTATTTCTTTAGGTCTTCCCTTATTCTTACAATGAGCTTGTTTGGGCTATTGATCGAGTCATTTTTACATGTAGGAATAAAGCACTTCTTATAGTCCATTGTATTAAGTGTACAAATTCAAATAGGATAGCAGAGAAGTAATATTATAAGGAATTCAATCAACGTAAAAAATGAACGGAATGTCGTTAATATCTTAAATCAGAGCTGACAATTGAGCATAAACAAACTAGAATAATCAACGGTTTATTTTAAGGCACAGAATTCTATTATTTCTGCCACAAAGCGGCAAAATGAAGGTCAAACAAAGGTCATAAGTTTGTTTACAAAAATAACAACAATCAGATATTATTTTTAAGATATAAATAAATAAATTGGTTCTATGACTGATATACTCCAAATGGTTTTGTAGTTAGAGGAAAAAAAAAAATGAACAATCCCAATTATTCAGAAAATGTGCGAGCCGTGGAAAGAAATATCCGTGAGGACCCACGAATTATATACGTAGAATTTGAGCGAAATCTAGGCATTGGATCAGCAGCACTGCAAACCATAAATCGAGTTATTCGAGATGGGTATAAACTCAACGATTTGCAGATATAATCTCGCGCGGATTGGGGTAAATGTTATTATTACTGGTGACTGTACTCAATCACTCAAATAAGTGATAAGGTGAACACGACTCTTGAAGTCTACTACTCGCATGATAAAATATGCAGTTGTATATTACAGAACCTTCACCATATAAACAGACGTCGGCGGGGAGGCAGGAGTAGATTAACCCGCGCAGGTCCCGAGTGCACGGCACGGTAATCGAGTCTCGAATACGTAATGACCCGGATTTTTGGGACGAGCGTAGAGCGCTGAAAGTCATAAATTCATAATCGATCGACTTTGTTTGTTGTATGAGTATTTACGTAACTTGATAATAAAGTCGGACAAAGAGAGCGTCGGTGGCCTAGTCGCTTAGGGGGTCGACTCGTGATCGTAAGGTACCGAGTTCGAACCCCCGCGGTCACCATGTACCAATGAGTGTTTTTTAACTTAAGTGCATTATCCGATGATCTTACGGTGAAGGAAAATCACCGTGAGGAAACCTGCACACTTGAACGGCTGAGTGTGTTAAAGGGTAGTTGCACAGAATATCCTAATGGGTTATCCAATTAAGTGTATCCGAAAGGGCCCATCTGTAAGATAAGATAAGATAAAGTCGGACTAGAGCATGTCGGGCCATGCTCAGTGTAGGGTTCCGAAGCCGTTATTTCAAACACAAAAACAACAAGTTCAGCACCAACTCTTAGATGATAACCGCGTTCAAGCGCCGCGGACTCCGCCTTTGGACTATTAAGAAACACATTTTTTTTATTATTTAGTAACCTGATAAACCACTGAAGTTTTAAAAAATAGTTACACTTATGGCACAGTCATTTTGATTTTTAAGAGCATTATGAAACTTATACTCCGTCCTACTCAAACCTGCAACTTTCACTATTGACCCTTTTTTCGGTAATGGTTTGGGGTTTAGTGTAGTCCGTTATTTTACGTATGAAAGAGTGTTTCAAGACGAGAAAGTTGTAAAAAAAAACTAATAATGTTTGCTATGAAAGAAGTTATATTTTTTTAAGCTACTTTGGCAAAAAAATCACTATATACTTAAAAAAAATCATAACTTCTAAACTACGAAAAATCGCATAACACACATGGGGCAGTCTCGGATACACCTTGGAGTGAGAATAAAAAAAAAATTTGGGCGTCACTATTTGGACCACCCAGTATACAAATAAACACGCAAATCACAACATAAATCTACTCCATAGTGCCACCTTTAACACTATGATTAGAAAATATGTTTTGAAGTACATCTATCCTCAAGTTTGGTTTTTGATCTCAAACTTATATTTCCGCTTTAGGTATGCGACACTTTTCGAGTGCAAGATCATTTTTGCTAATAGCAATTAAAAATGCCGGAAATTAAAGGAATATTTAATCAGATTGTGCAATTTATGCGACGCGACTGCTCAAAAATCGGCTAAAGTTGAGAAAAAAAAATGAGTGACTCAAGCAATGACGACGAGGAACAAAGCCACATTACAGAAACCCCACCAGAAATTCAGAACGCGGCAACTACTGCCGAACTACTGCGCTAATTGTGGGATCTTTTGAATCAAACGACATTATTACTATAATATGGGCGTAAAGTGAAAAGGTACTAAAGTGTACCCATATTTAAGAAGTCGACTGTACGTAAAACGACGACTCCAAAAAATAATGTGTATTTCGTTACTTTGTTAACATACTTACCTATGTAGGGTATTTTGTCGACATTCGCCATGTCATTACGACCTTCACTATGCGACCCTGCACATAACGGGCTTGCTCCGTAACAGCGTGCAAGTGCGAAAGAGATAAGAAGGAGAGTGCGATTGTAATCCTTTTATGGCCCCAGTCGTAAGTTTGGTTTGAGGATACTATCATACTACAATCAACCAAGTCTTACCGATTATTTAAACGCGTTGATTGCAGTGATACAATCGTGATGCTGGAGATTCTTAATTGCCATGCCTCGCCACTTGTGATGAATCGCGAAGAGCACGCGAACCAAGGTCGCTTGGTAAAAGGATAACCCCTGGCTTAGTAAATTACTGGGTTTTACTAGAAGGTTAATAGTCGTACATAGATCAAGCATGAATATATAGTTGCATATGTATAAATGGTTGCATATCGATGGTCCCACCGAATAAACGTGTATGTGAAAAAAGTAGATTTTACAGGAAAAAATAAACACGTTAGAACTGTAATTACGAACAACTGGGAAGGCAGAGGTACGAGTATATAAGATGTATGTAAAAAGATAGATAATTAAATAACCTTTTCTACGTATAAAAAAATAAGTTAAGTATAAATGCTCGTTTCCATTGAGAAAAAGCATGTTATTTTTTTATTCTTGTGGATGTAAGCGCAGATAGTTTGTGTTTTAAACGTTTACACGTTTGTTCGTGTTATAAGGCCCGACTACTTTAAACGTAATGGAGTGTAACGTTAGTTTTTGCATAGACTCAAGACTATTGCTTTGATGTGTACTAAGCTTTCGCATGCTTCTTTAGGTAAAAATATACGATTGTTTCAAACGGCAACTTACTTTTCCACTATTTTGTAATATGATTTATTTTGTGCAAAAATACTTATCAATAATAAGCGTTTAATTATCGTTTTGTAACAAAATTTTTTTTATTTCATTACTTTTAAAACTAAACAAACCTCTTATTATTTAATGAGTTTTAAAAAAAAGTCCTTATATAAACCGATTTATATAGAAAACACATACTTACAGTGGTTGTATCACTGATACAAATACAGCTGGCTCGGTCAAGATACATAGCGTTAACGTAAATGGTTTTCGGAAATAGAATCTTATTTGATTAAAACAATGAAATATATTTGCTATAAAACTTTATTGCGAAGTCAACAAAATATATACCTACAGTTAGCTTTAAAATTCTTAGAAATAAATCAATTAATAAACAAAAAATTATAATTCTTAAAACAAAAATAATATCCTCACCAATACATAAGTCACAGTTACGAAAAAGGATGCGTATCTGCGTAAGAAATGGAGCCATTTTGAAAATGAACTATAAAAATCCTGATTATTTAAATTTTAATTGTTTATTTTTTTAGTTTTAAATTTGTTACTTTTTACATAAATTATTGTTGTTATTTGTGTTTACGAGTATATCAGTTACTTTTGATAGATTTAGTTAGTTGTTGGTAATTCTTTAGCTCTGCCTACCCCACTTTGGGAATGAAGGCGTGAGTTTATGTATGTATGTATGTAGTTAGTTAATTTTAAGTTATGTTCGGACGTGACTTCCTTGTTACTTTCTTTGTGATCAATTTTTTCAAGCAATCTTTAACAAAAATCATGTTTTAATAGCTCGTTAGAAATCTGGAAAAACGTCAACTTTTTATGTGTTATCTGCACGCCAAATGTATTGGTAAAATTTTCTGTTTTCGTGTAATTTATGTTGGAATTTGATAAAAAAACATGTATTTATTAGTTTTCGGCGTCGTATTCTCAAACGTGTACAGATAATATTTTTTTTAATATTGCATAAGAATAACAATTTCATCTTGTACAAAAGCAAATAAAAAAAGTTGACTTAAATTTGGTATTTTTTTTTATTTTAATTTTTGAAGTTGCATTTCTGAGTCAGAACTTCTAAACTAAAATTTAGTTTAGTTTGAATACGAATTTCCGCCCGCTTCCTTTGTGATGATTTTTTTCAGTTTTTTTTAAAAATATGTTCCTAGTTAATATGCATTTTTGGAGAGCTAAGAAAACAGTTAAGTTTTTAAAATATTCTGCAAGCCAAGTTTTATGACGTTTTTTTTGTTTGTAAGGCATTTTAGTGGAAAGCGATCGCAAAAAAATATTGAAAAATTTTCGTTTTCCGTCTCGCTTTTTTAAATTTGGACCGATAATTACTGTTTTAATATTGAGAAATAACCAGTGTTTAATTGATTTTGTAAATCAGAAATAAAAAATAGATTTAGTATGATACTTTTTTTGTAATAAATTTTTCAAGTTGAATTTCTGTCTAATTTAAAAAAAAACTAAAAAACGCGATAACTCAAAAATGGTTCACTTTTGCATAATGCATATGGGGATCAAAATTATCGCAAATGGTCATCCCTATCGCCTCCTAACGGGAATAGGTCGACTTACCAATAACCCTGTAGATGACCACAAACAACTTGCTATTTCTGTTGCACCCCTCTTAGCAATTTGATAGTGCCAACCATAGAAGAAGCCTTTAAGCTCTAAAATATCAAAAACGGTGAAGTTATAAATAGGGTATTTTCGTTTCTAATGGAACGATCCAACCTCACTTTGTGGAATGGTTAACTTTTTCTAAGTCAAAACATGCAACAACACTGTTCACTTCATCAAATTCCCTCTTTTCTTTTTCTTTTATTTCTCTTACTATATTTTTTGCTCGTAAATGCTTCTCATACTCATCTTTTAACTGTTCCTGTCGTACATTATCAGCATTTTTATTAATTGAACAGACTTCACATAAATCTTTTGTTTGGTTAATGGAATGAAATGTTAAACTTAGTATTGAAAATGTACTCGTATTGTCGTCTTGTGGCTCGGGTAACTTCATTCATTACCAACTCTGTGTCTATCCAGCTTAAGTATTCTTTTTGGCTATCTTTTCGAACGTAATGAGCTTCAACTGGTTCAAATTTATTTATGTGAGTAACAACGCTTTGTTCAGTCTCAACAGACATCTTTTTGGGCCTGTTGTCGTGTTGTCCTCTTAAATCCGTCACCAAATCCCCTTCTTTCTTATCTAAAGCGGTATAGACTACTTGTTGCGATATTCTAAAAGTGTTGAGGAACATTGTTTTACATACTTGTTGGAGGTGTTCATTTCTACATCAGTGGGGAGATGGTAAATAATTGTTTGTAAGCGATTTTTTTTTCTCTCAAACGTCATTTTCTTTATACCCTCCTTTTTAACATATCGTAAAAGGAAATCCCACTGCCTTTCATGATCCCCAATAGCCCAGTATTTTGTGAAAATACTGTTTCTTATACAGTCGCCTAGTTTTTCGAAACACTTAAACTTGCAATTGCACACTGGCCCTATTGTTTTTTTCTGGTCTCGACTTCTTACTTCTCACACTAGTATAGCTTTTACCAGTATTCTTTAAAGTTTTGTTTTGTTTATCTTGCCAATTATCTTCGTTCCTTTTTCTTTTTCTTGAGCCATTTGGGGATGAATCATTGCTATCCTGTTCAGTGGTTACGATTTCAGGTAATGGGATGGTTGGGTTTTCAATTTCATGAAGGACATTTTCTAAATCAGAAATATTTGGTAATTCACCATCTTTATTAAGGAATACTACTGTTGGTGAAGCTATAAAATTGATATTTTGTCGGCTTAATGGAGAAGCAAATAATGAATTGCATCCAGACGCCAAACTGCAACTGTCTGCCTGATTAGGTTTTGACATCGGATCAGTTTATAAATCGGGATGTTAGGGGTGTTGTTTGAAATATCTAAAAGGTCATTTTCTATAAGATCCGGGCTCTCATACTCTTTGTCCAATAAAACGGTAGGCTGTAACACATTTTGAGTACCGTCATTGTACATAAAAGTTGAAATTAAGTCTGTTTCCTTGGCTGCAGTCATTAAAGAAGGTATTTCCTCCACTGAAATATTTTCATTGTCACCACTGTTAACAGGCTGGTCCACAGGCACCAATTTAGGATGAGGAATATAAATATTTGTGAGGTTTTTAAACGGGTAATCACGAGTTACTTGGTTGGGTACTTTTTCTTGCAATAATGAAAAGTCTTTGATTGTACTCGTATCAGAATCGACTTCAGCAAACTCTGTTATTCCTTCAACTGACAAAGGACTTCGTGCTAGGCACTGAAATGTACCTGCAAAAAATATAATGATATTGATTTGATATTGATTAAACCTTTACCTTTACCTTTCTGACCTACTAAATTTCCTAAAATTAAATTTAAGCCTAGCTAGAATAACCGCGCGCGTTGCATGGTGTTTTGTTTATGCGATAGCATTACTAGACCAGGGTCGATAATTTTTAAAACCAAAAAAAATAATAGTAGGATGAAACCCATTAGAAAAGGAGGGGAATATTATAAAAATAAAAGGAAAAATAATTTACGGGCGATCTGAGGTCGGGAAGGGGATGGGGGTGAGTTTTTAAGGGTAAAAAACGGTTTTTCTCGATTTCCGGCAAAACTAAAAGTCCTATCGAAAAAAGTCAAATGGCAAAGTTGTAGGTAATAAAAAGATCTAAAACTTTTGTATTTACACTTTTTTCACATAACCTCAAAATTTATGTGAAAAATCCAAAAAACCAAGTTTTTGGTTTTTTATTTTTATCTTTTACAAAAATTTTTTTTTTTTGACGAAATTTGGTGAAAACTTACCTTTTTATGTCCCAAATATGCTGTAATTTATTTTATTAAAAATATTTATTTTTTTACCTTATTTTGAATTAATATCGAAAAAACAGCTTAATTTTCAATCGAAAATTCACCCGTCAAAATATCAGCTTTTTTCAAAAAGTTGGTATGGTTTCTGTTCGTTGAAATCTCTACTTTCCGATGGTGAAAAAATATATATATGTTACTACAGTAAATCTTCTCAGAAAATGCAATCATCCATACTGATAATCTGAAAAGACAAAATCGAATTAATAATGCCTTCACTATTTTATCGTGAATAAACTCCCATGAAAAAAATATATTAAAGAAATAAATCTCAAAATTTATAAAAAATATATTATTATTATAAATCTATTAAAAATGTATAAAATATATATGGAAATCGGCCAAAAGTTTGTTATTAAAAATATATCGAATACTGGTTAGGCTAACGGTTGTAACAGCTGCTACGAAATATATAGTATATAATAGTAGGTATGTATGTAGTAAGACCCAGACCCGCCTAGCCCCTTCCCCACTTCTCCACGAAATACCGTGTATATATATATAATAATAAATATATTATATGCGTAGATGCCTATTTATAACTATTTTAAGATAAATTATATATACCTGAGTAGATATACCTGAGTGACCTACGAAAAATTGTAGCCCATCAAAAGGTATTTCGTGGAGAAGTGGGGAAGGGGCTAGGCGGGTCTGGGTCGTACTACATACATACCTACTATTATATACTATATATTTCGTAGCAGCTGTTACAACCGTTAGCCTAACCAGTATTCGATATATTTTTAATAACAAACTTTTGGCCGATTTCCATATATATTTTATACATTTTTAATAGATTTATAATAATAATATATTTTTTATACATTTTGACATTTATTTCTTTAATTTTTTTCTTTTCATGGGATTTTATTCACGATAAAATAGTGAAGGCATTATTAATTCGATTTTGTCTTTTCAGATTATCAGTATGGATGATTGCATTTTCTGAGCAGATTTACTGTAGTAACATATATATTTTTTTTCACCATCGGAAAGTAGAGATTTCAACGAACAGAAACCATACCAACTTTTTGAAAAAAGCTGATATTTTGACGGGTGAATTTTCGATTGAAAATTAGGTTTTTTCGATATTAATTCAAAATAAGGTGAAAAAATAATTATTTTTAATCAAATAAATTACAGCGTATTTGGGACACAAAAAGGTAAGTCTTCACCAAATTTTGTTAAAAAAAAATAATTTTTGTAAAAGATAAAAATAAAAAACCAAAAACTTGGTTTTTTGGATTTTTCACATAAATTTTGAGGTTATGTGAAAAAAGTGTAAATACAAAAGTTTTAGATCTTTTTATTACCTACAACTTTGCCATTTGACTTTTTTCGATAGGACTTTTAGTTTTGCCGGAAATCGAGAAAAACCGTTTTTTACCCTTAAAAACTCACCCCCATCCCCTTCCCGACCTCAGATCGCCCGTAAATTATTTTTCCTTTCATTTTTATAATATTTCCCTCCTTTTCCAATGGGTTTCATCCTACTATTATTTTTTTTCACTTTTTATTATTTTTAAAGGCTTCTACCCTGGTCTATACCTCGCGTACAGATGTAGTGCAAAATGATTTTCCTTCGTCCTTTATCGGAAAAGTTCGTATTTATCGTGCTCTCTCAATTAGCTTCAGTACCCATCTTACAGCCGTAGGGGTAAGTCGCATCAGCAGACGAATATATATATAGAGTGGTTAACACGCAATTCAAATATTCGCTATAGTTTTGATTATATTTACAGTTTACTTATAAAAAGGTTATATTGGTTGTATTACCATGCCGAAACCTCGAAATCGGTTAAAAAATCCAGTCCAAGGAATTATATTTAATATATACCTGTATTTCTTATCAGAAAATAGCAAATTCAAAAATAGCAATAACTCAGAGTATTTTGGCAAAGTTCAACAGCGAATTTCGGACGCAACAGGCATATGTAAACCTACAATAAGAAAATTTTTGAACCAGGAAGAAGAATATAGAAAAAATAAAGATGCCATCACAAACAATATTAAGCTGGGAAGACCACGCAAGAAATTCCATCCCGACTTCAACCCTATAGAAAATATATGGTCACAGATAAAAGGTTACGTATCAAAAAGGAACATAGACATGAATATGGGTACAGTAAAAAAATTGATTGAAGAAAAAATTAAATATGATTGGCTCGGATGAATGGAAGAAAGTTTGTGATCATGCCATGAAATGTGAAAATGAATATCGGTCACAGGAACACTCGATGGATGATCACATCGATAGGATTGTAATTAACGTAAATGAAAGCACTGACGAATCTGACTATGATATGATCGATGACGGTTACTCAGATTGTGAAATAGAAAATGTTGAAAATATCGACCCAAATATGCAGTAGGTAAAATATTAATGTTAAGTACAGTCACTGGCATAAATAAGTTATCATTTATGAACCTAGTCACTTTAACGTCAGTTTGAAATGTAATACGAAATTGTCCAACGATTAAAAGCGACAAGGTATAGAAATCATCACTTATTTATGATGGTGACTGTACCTATAAGCATCATAGCGGGCCTAGTATGAAAGTCTTCATGTCGTTTGCATCCCTCTCACACGCGGGTTATTTACTTAGGTGCGAGAGGGACGCTAATGACTTTTTTTTTTCATACTAGCCCCGTTAGTATATGCTGTTTTTAAGTAGGCATGTATTGAGTTTTATTCTTGTAAATATTTCCCAATAAGCTTTATTTTGTTGTACTTTATGTTTTAATGTGAAGATAATGTTTTGTTTACTAATGGCAATAAAACTGAGTATTTTCAAAGTTATTGAAGGTGGTTGTAACATCTCTATATTATACAGTGCCATATGCTGTCATTTGTCACTTTGTCATTTGACACTAAACAATAAAGTTCCATTTTAATGGACATGAAAACGTCACTCATTTAATACAATCATTGATTGACAGTTCGGGTGCCATCGTATTCCGATTGAGATCCGAGTTTTCCCGAAGGAAAATCATTTTGCACTACATCTGTACGTAAGTATTTACCTACTTATCATGGTGGCATCAAGTACCTACTTAAAGCTTAAAATTATAGTAGTATGGTTATACAAACGTACCTTGACGGTTACTAGAACTGGAAGAAATTATTTGCACACTATCGTCCTTCGACTTATTACATTTTCCTATTTCCTCATGATTTACATCTGGCATCATGGCATATGTACTAAAGTCATAAAGTTTTGCGCAAAATATCTTAGTATACCTTTGACTCACATAATAAATCTATCCTTTGAACAAGGCTGTTTTCCTGATGGCTTGAAACTATCTATAGTTAAACCCATATACAAAAAAGATGATAAGACATTGATGGATAACTACAGGCCCATCACTCTTACACCGACTATTTCAAAAGTCATAGAAAAAGCCATGCTTAAACACTTATCATCTTTTCTAAACTGCATCTTAGATGCAAACCAATATGGCTTTCGTAAGGGTAGCTCAACAACTATTGCATGCTTTAACCTAATGAAGTTGGTGACTGATTTAATAAATAGCGCAGTCCCTGTGGCAGCTATATTTTTAGACTTGAGTAAGGCATTTGACTTTGTTGACCACTCGATCTTACTAAATAAAATAGAGAGGTATGGTATCAGAGGGAACGCTTATAGTTGGATAAATAGTTATCTCTCAGATCGGAAGCAGTGTACTGAAATACAAAGTATTGAAAATGGACAAGTTATAACGGGGAGGTCACAATTCAAAACCAACAACTGTGGAGTACCCCAGGGGAGTATTTTGGGTCCTCTATTATTTTTATTATATATTAATGACTTACCACGACATAGTAAACACGATTGCATAATGTTTGCCGATGACACTACATTAATAATCAGATCAAACAATAAAGATAATTATAATAATGAGATAAATAACACTCTTAAAGGTATAATTGATTGGCTAAATAACAATAATCTGAAAATAAATATAAATAAAACTAATATTATGCAGTTTGGGACACACAAAAATACTGACATTGCACTTAATGTAAAATATAATGATAATGAAATAAAACAAGTGGAAACCACTAAATTTCTTGGAATTCACATTGATAAATTTTGTAATTGGAAATTTCATATTGCCAATGTCTGTGAAAGGCTGGATAAGTTTGTATTTGCATTAAGAAGATTAAGCAGAACCTCGTCTAGAGACTTAGCACTAACAGCTTACCACGGCTATGTATCCTCTTTACTTAGTTACGGTTTGATTATTTGGGGCAACTCTGTAGATGTAAATAGAGCATTTTTGCTACAAAAAAAATGTATAAGAGCTGTGTGTAACACCCACTACTTAGAACCATGCGGGCCTTTATTCAAAACAATTAAAGTATTACCACTACCATGCTTATACATTAAACAGATGTGCATGTTTGTGAGAGAACATCCTGAATTTTTTGAAAAACAGATCGTCAATTACCCGAGATCAACTAGGTATAGGAACAAATTGTTCTTACCACGCTCTAGAGTCAAGCTTCACAAAAATAACTGTTACTGTATGGCTATCCAAATTTACAACCAGCTGCCTAAGTTTATTGTGGAATGTCCTGTGAGACAATTCAAGAAAATACTTACGAAATGGCTTCTAGACAACTGTTTTTACTCTGTCAAGGACTATTTTGCCAACAAGCCAAATATCTAGTTTCTCTTCAATTTAATTTAAGATTGTATTAATTTATTTTGAATCGAATGTTATAATTAATTAATATTTTGACAATTATAATAATATGATTAATACAATAAAAAAAATAATTGAATTTATATAATAAGATTATAATACCTAATATGATAATAGTAACATTTATTTCTAATGTAGTTTAAGACTTTTGCATGCCAAATTGTGGCAGAACATATCCATGTACCTACTACTACTGACATGTATATTTATAAGATCCGAGTATGTACTTGCAAATAAATCAATTTGAATTTGAACAGAGCAATTTGTCTCCAATGTTCCGACCATGTCTGCGTTGACTGTAAAATTGATCTCTAAAATAAGTGCCAACTTTAAGACTGATTTGTGCCTTATTCTATCTTTAGATTTCGTCAGTTATTTTTATAAGCATTAATAATGTTAAAAAGAAGAAATGTTACTCTAGTTTATCGAAGTTATTGATTGTAAAGTTTTTTTTTACAATTTTTAAGTTAACCTAAGTACAAAATGTCTGAAATCTTGATCTCATTAAAGTGATTAAATATTTCTTATATGTTTTATTTTAAATCCAATTTTTTTATATATTATGATGAAATATAATTGATTTAATCGATTTTTACTCTAACTATTACAATTATAAAATTATTTTAATTTTTAATGAATTATCAAAGATGACGTCTGACAGACTCCACCTCAGTAGAATGTTTGTAAAAAAGTCACCACAGTTGCAGAGGGTTAACAAAACTACTAACTTATCACCACTTTTTATCACTAACGCATTGTTTTGATTTTTAACCTCACAATTATCAAGTTACGCACGACTGACCTTGTTAAGGGAGCGAGCCCACCTAGTTGCAATTGTCACACGCCGCTGTTCCCTGTCCCTCTCCCTCTTTGAGTGAGCAGCCATTGCTGTTTTAATAACAGGTGCGAAGATAGTCTAAGCACGTTAAACAAATTATGACGCTCATAATATTATCAGTGAATATTCGTATTTGAATTAATACAATATCTCATAGAGAAAATTCCATACTGCAACCGTTATTACAAATTCTGAGTATTATTGATTAAATAGCAAACACTTGTTACTATAACTTTAAAATCAAATTTATACGGCAAGAAACAATACTCTAAAAACTCGTATCGTCCGTAACACGAAAAAACGTGTATCAGAATATTACACAAATATAAAGTTTAGTAAAAATGTGAAAAAACGTGTTTTGATTATGGATTGTAATTTGTATAACAAGTGTGAGTACCAATATTCATGTGGCATTGCTGATTATATTTTCCGTAGAATAAAAATATTTTCTTTAATAAATCAAAAAATAATAAGCATGGCCCCCTCAAAAAATTAGGAGGGGTGTATTACAACCACAGGAACCAAAATTACCAAAAAAAATTTTTTTCGGTATTAACCCTTGCACGTTTATTCGGTGGAGCCATCGATATGTATAAATGGATAACGGCCTGGGATCGAGGAAAATGGAGGAATTAAGTACTTTGAACATCATGAAGAGGATGTTTTTGAAATAAATGCTATATAAATCATCACATCGTTTTATTTAAGTCTTTAAAAGAAATACGTGAAGTATTTAACACAGCTTGATTAAATGAAATAAGTTAAGTTAGTTCGTGCCGGTCGTAGAGGCGTAATTTACAGACAGAACGTTGTGGAAATTCAAAATTGATTTCTATCCGCAACGCCCTTTTGGTGTAAGCAGGTATTCGGTTAAAATCAATTAAGTGCTCCATAGATACTCCGGTTTTACTCACCGTATTTTAAATGCTTTGTGTCGTCGGCAAGCCAAATTAAGGGGCAAAAGTGCATAGCCGAAACCTAATCTTATTTTATTTACACAGATGCGGTCTACAAACGTACTAATCATAGAAAATCCACATCCAGCCATAAACTGCCTGACGATCGCATTGTGCGCTTATGTCAATTCAATACATTTTGACAGTTTTTAGGAGTTGCTATACTAATACACACACACGCTTAAGCGAGCATGCTCTCTCGCTACTCAACATATCCTTATGCTAAGTTTTGTTGTTATTGTATTTTGCTATAATATAATAATAATAAAATAATAAAAACGTTTATTTAACTTCACAAAGGATATTATGGGGATGACTTACATAAACCTGATAACTTAAACAAATAAACCTTTGTGACGGACTGGATGAGTTATGCAAGTTGTTAAAATTGTTGCTTATGCTTCTTAACTGATTTTTAGTGGAAATATTTTACTTTCTTACTCTTTTGTATCATGTTTCATTTATTTTCATAAAATGTGTTTGCTTTTGATACCCCAAGTAAATAAAATAAAGATTAAGAAGTTTAGGTTATGTTAGATTTATAGCAGGCCCGGAGGGCCAAACTACACAGAAATAGGAGCTCCGCAGTAGCGGAGCTCCGTCGACACTGTCTAATTCATGTCTTAATAACAGTTAAGTTTTGCTAATGTGATGTTTTGCTACTATGATGATTTGCGAATGTCATGTTTTGCGAATATGATATCCTACGACGGATTGAGTAAAACTAACCCTTGTAGTTTCGCCATACATGTATGTCTGTCTGTTTAATATTATTTTCTTTATACAATACAATGGTATATGGTGGTATGGTTGATTGGTAGTATTGGTACGTGTGAGGCATGCATGGGTAACTACTAAAAACCATTATGCGCATGACACTATATTATTTTACATTTGCAGGGCGTTAAGGAAGAATTAAACTTACTACTACACCCAAAACTCGAATACCTGAAGTCTGTCCACGAAAAAAAGTCGTTGACATAAATTTGAAAAAAAAAAAGCTTTTTAGAAGGCGGAGAAATTAAGCTTTCTTTTAGTCCTTATTTGGAATTCATAACTTCGTAGTAATTTAAAATGTCCTCCCGCAAACTGGATACCCGTAAAAATAATGTGTACACCTACAAACAGAATACTGATATAGGTACCTAACGCAAGAAAAAAATGCCAAATTATTAAAAGTTCCAAAATCAACCATGCAATAAGTATTGGCTAATTATCACTCGAGATTGTCTGTTTCGAGGAAAAGTGGTTCGGGTAGAGAACGCGGTCCTGGTGATAAATCGAAGGCGAAAAAAGTCATAGAGCACTTTACGACGAATCCAACTCCTTCTGTCCGGGACGTCGCCATGAAATGTAAAGTATCGAAATAGTATGTGCAAAATATTAAACAGAGTGCAGGCTTACGATCATATAAGGCGTCTACGGTACCTAATCGCGATGCTACAAATGATTAAATATGTAAAAGCCGGACCCGAAAATTGTATACAAAATATTTCACGAAGTTTTGTTGCATTTTGATGGACGACGAAATATACGTGAAAGCGGATTTCAAACAATTACCAGGTTTACAGTTTTATATGGCAAATCAACGAGGGAATGTTGATAAAAAATTTAAACGAAAAAGCTTGATAAGTTTGCTAAAAAAATCTTGTCTGGCAAGCCAAGCCAGTAGGTACATGTGGTCAAAACAGCAAATCATTTCTTACTACGGGCACCATTAACCAAGCCATATTTACAAGAAAGAATGTTTGAAGAAACGCTTATTGCCGTTTAAAAGAAACCACAAGGAGTCCGTCATATTCTGGCCTGATTTAGCGACCTCACATTATGCTAAATCTGTTCAAGAATGGTATTCTGAAAATAATCTCTTTTGTACGGGAATCTGCCAATCCACCAAACTGCCCAGAACTCCGGCCTGTAGAGCGTTTCTGGGCAATAGAAAAAAAGAAAATTGAAAAAAAGTGGTAAAATTGCAACAAATGCAAAATTTAAAAAAAATGTGGGATGCGACTTGTAAATAGGTGACCGTAACAGATGTAAAGAGATTGATCGAAGGAGCAAGAAGCAAAGTCGGGGCATTTTACTATTCTTGATTTGTTGAGCTTTATGGTTAAGTTGTTTTAAAAACACTAATAAAACTTTAATGTATTTAAATAGGTCATTAAGTTGTTTTTGTTAAAATAAAACTTATTAGTCGTCATAACGTCGACCACTTTTCTCGTGAACATACTTTAGGTACTAAAAATCTAGAAAATATCTTAAATCACGACTATGTTGAGTTTAACGGTACTTAAGTAAAAATCGACTTAAATGTATTAAATAATGTAAGAATGGAGGGCTACAGCAGAGTGAGTAGAGTCAGAGAGTACATACATAACAAGGTTATCGGGGTGAATAATATATTGCAAGTGACGAGTACAAAAACATAAACAAGCCGTTACTAGGACTATATTTAAATCGGTGATGTCGTAACTATGATTAATAATTGCCAGCATGCGCATATGCAACCTCCAATACGCCCTCTTAATCTAATACGTACATGCTCTAACTCATTTGTACTTGTCAATACTAGGTACATAAAATTAAATTCAATCTTCAAACTCTTGTGCCTGACTATACATAAGTAAACACAAAAACAGAAAAAAATTATTAGAAAATTATTCTATTACCTAATACACAAAACACCTAAAAACATAAAACACATATAAACATCTAACTCTAATCCGCCCTCTTAATAGAATAATTTGACAGGGACAAATCCTTCAAAAAAATTTTTAACTTCGGGCCGGAAACACATTTAGTTAGAATGTCCGCTATCATTTTATCGGTTGACATGTACCTAATCTCTACTTTATTGGCCAGTACACACTCCCGAATAAAATGATACTTAATATCAATATGCTTTGTTCTATTATGCATCATTTTATTGGCTGCGATTTTATGTGCCTACTGGTTGTCATTATAAATGACTGCAGGTTTAGTTTCTGCGGTAATCAAACTGCTCAGTAAACTACACAAATAAAGCGCTTCTTTTGAAGCTTGACTCAAGCCTACATACTCGCTCTCCGTAGAGCTCAATGATACTGTTGCTTGTTTTCGACTTTCCCAAGTAACAATATTATTTCCTAATTTTAAAATTAAACACGTAAAAGATTTCCTATCGAGCGCACCTCCCCAGTCCGCGTCAACATAGCCTCGTAAGTCTAAAGCTGCGTACGGACTGCCCGTACATTGGTACGCGTAGCCGGTTACGCGTGTCCTGTCCTGGAACGCCATGTCCGTACTAGAAGCTACGCGTACACTCAGGGGGAACGCGTGCCGCGCGAGCTCGGCTCGCAGCGAGCCGCTATCAGTCGGTATTTGGCCGCGCGTTAAAGCGGACGCGCACGCATCGATGAACCTCGCGTTCAGGTTCGCGGCGGTCCGTACAGGAGCTGTACGCGTATCCAATGTACTCGTGGACTGCGTACCCAGACTACGCGTAACACAGGAACGCGTACCAATGTACGGGCAGTCCGTACGCAGCTTAAATCTCCTGCTTTTCGAAAAATGAGACCCATATTAGACGTACCTTTTAAATACCGTAAGACCCATTTCGCACACTTAAAGTGTATTGCATCATAGCACGAATTAAATTGAGAAAGTACACTTACCACGTGAGCTATATCTGGTCGCGTATTACAGGCTAAATAATTCAGACAACCTATCAAATTTTTATATGGTAAGTGGCAGTGAGGATTACTCGATCTCTCTAATTTTATTCCTACTTCCATTGGCGTAGTCACCGGCTTAGCATCTGTCATGTTAAAGTCATTCAAACAGTCCAAAATAAACTGCTCCTGATCGAGATGTATTGCACCTTTATCTCGTCTCAATCTCATGCCTAGAACATGTATAGCCGCGCCTAAATCTTTTATTTTGAACTTGTCTAGTAAACCGGATTTTAATTTTTGCTTCTCGTGTTCACAATTGCCAAATATGAATAAATCATCGACGTAAATCACGACAATTAACTTCTTATTACCTTTAAGCTGTTTTTGATACAAACACGGTTCTATTTTGGATTGTACAAAGCCTAAATTTAACATTTCACTATGCAATTCTTTAAACCAAGCATTCGAGGCTTGTTTTAAACCATATAGCGATCGCTGCAGCTTACACACCTTGGTTTCTTGACCTTTGGCGACTGCTCCTTTCGGCTGAAGCATGTAAATATCCTTTTTTATTTTGCCATATAAAAACGCAGTCGTAACATCCCATTGGTCAATAAACCAACCGTATTGAGCAGCTAGCGAGAACAATAATCGTAGAGTAGAGCTCCTAACTACTGGAGAATAGGTCTCCGTATAATCTACACCACATACCTGTGTACACCCTTTTGCTACAAGTCTAGCCTTGTACTTTGTTACCTTGCCGTCGCTATCTTTTTTGATTTTAAATACCCATTTGCACTGGATTGGCTTCTTATCAGCTGGTAGATCCACTAACGTCCAGGTCTGGTTTTCCTTCAGTGACGTAAGCTCATCTCACTTATGGCTTTTTGCCATAACTCGCTGTCGGGTCTCGCCAATATTTCCTCTATGGTAACAGGATCTCCGTCAAGATTGCTTTCCTTGGCATACATAACATTGCAACCGTACCGATCAACTTGTCTACGTTCTCTCTGAGGATACCTCCTTTCTGACAAGTCAGGTATAATCACTTCACCATCAGTGACAACCTCATCAGGCACGTCCCCATTTTCAAGTACTTCAGGTTCAGGTACTTCTATGTTCTCATCTACAGCGTCACGGAACGGAACATTCGTGGATCTATTTGGTAAACAGGACTGACCAACAGACTCCGTATTCAGGTTGATGATGACTTCCGATGACTTCTCGACGTTTTCTCTTTGAACAAAAATATTCTCTAAAAATTGGACGTCTCTCGCAGTTGTCACTTCACCCGTCTTTGGATTCATCAGACGATAACCCTTCTGATTATCAGGATATCCAATAAAAATCATCGGTTCCGTCTTTATATCCAGTTTACGTCTCTTTTGTTTTGGTATCAGTCGATAAGCCAAACAACCAAATATTCTCAGATGACTGACATCCACGTCCTTTCCAGTCCAAAGCTTTTCAGGCACTGTATTGTTCAAAGCTTTCGTGGGGCTTCTGTTCTTCAAATATACTACAGTATTAACAGCCTCCGCCCAATATTTTTACTCAGGTTCGAATCTGACAGTAGTGTTCTTGCTTTTTCAATAATCGTGCAATGAGCGCGTTCAGCAACAGAATTCTGTTCAGGCGTGTAGGGTACAGTCGTCTGGTGTTTTATTCCTGCAGACTTCAAATAAACAATAAATTTCGCATTACAGTACTCTACGCCTCCGTCTGATCTTAAAATTTTAATCGATTTACTCGTCTCATTCTCTACTTCCGCCTTGTACTCGCGGAACTTATCAAAGCTTTGACTTTTATTTTTTTATAAATAAACATGAGTCTTTCGAGTGTAATCGTCAATAAAAAGCAAAACATACCTCGAACCTCCGAACGACGGCTCTTCCATAGGACCACATACATCGCTGTGCACGATTCGCGAAACATCCTTGGCTCTCGTACCTTTGTTTTTAAAGGGACTCTTGCACGTCTTTCCTTCAATACATGGTATACACGGTTCGCACAAATCTGTGCTCTTAAATTCCATACCAGTCACGATGTTTTTCATTTTCAACATATAATTTCGACTTAAATGTGATAAACGTTTGTGCCAAATGTTCGAAATGTTTTCATTTTGTTTTGACAATGTCAAATTAACGACGTTGTTTTTCTTTTGTGACAACTCGTAAATGCCATCGACTTCTTGGCAACTTGCAATAATTCTGTTCTGTTTTTGAATAATGCAACCTTTTTCGTCAAAAATAATCGTACATTTCTTCTTGGTTAAATCGCTTACCGAAAGTAAGTTCATAGCTAGGTCAGGAACAAGCGAAACATTTTCTAAAAACAATTTTCCGCTTTCGCTGACTTGGGGCTCAGCATTCCCTCGTCCTTTTACTGACATCTTCTCACCGTTAGCTACAGATATCTTTATGTTTTCCTTTTCAGGTTTATAAGACACCAACTTGCTCTTGTCGTGGGTTAGATGGCTGGAGCATCCGCTGTCAAGATACCACTTATCTTTATCTATCGCCTCCTTGGTGTACAGGGCCTACAGGCAGACATTCGCAGTTTTAACTCGCTCCTTACATTCGGACGCCTTATGACCTTGCTTGTGGCACTTAAAACATTTATATACGAACTTCTGCTTACGATCGCTGGCTGGGCTTAGGTGCAGATCTAGCATCGCTCGACTTTTTGTGTGATACTAGGGCTTGCTCGTAGTCTATATTTAAATTGCTCTGACGACCTCCTTCTTGCAACAGTTTAGTATTTATTTGCTCCAACGTGATTTCTTGGCCACTGTTATCTACAGCCATTATGAGAGGGCTGTAATCAGGAGTCAAACCACCAAGCAAAATTGACATTAACCAATCTTCAGGGATTTTTGCGTCAATATCATTCAATTGCTGTGCAAGGAATGAGACTTTAGAAATGTAGCTCTCCATAGAGTTGAAGTTCTCTAATTTACAGTTGAAGAGCTCTCACTGTATGTGGATACGTCTACCCCAACCTTTGTCTTCGTAGGCTTTCTGTAAATTGTTCCAGGCTTCTTTGGCTGTCTTTGCATTGTACACATGGGTAAAGCACTCTGGCTCTATCAATAGACATATTGTCGTTCGTGCTTTCCTATCTGCATCAGCATCAACGAGCACTTTTGAAATTACGTCCCACCAGTTATTGTTTTCTAGGTAGTTACGTACCAGGAACTTCCTATTCGGGTAATCCGACGATCCTTTTAGCTTTTTAATACCTCTTATGCTGTTTTCTTCTGACATAATTATTTACGCAAGTCTCACAACTACTCGAAAATTACACATAAACCACTCTTATTCTTAAATTAGTGCACTCTCTATGCGCTGCCCATAACCTAATATAAGAATGGAGGGCTACAACAGAGTGAGTAGAGTCAGAGAGTACATACAAAACAAGGTTATCGTGGTGAATAATATATTGCAAGTGACGAGAGTACAAAAACATAAACAAGCCGTTACTAGGACTATATTTAAATCGGTGATGTCGTAACTATGATTAATAATTGCCAGCATGCGCATATGCAACCTCCAATATTAAATACCTACTGAAATAGTACATTGTTGCCTAGGCGCGGAAAGTAAAGGTTTTCCTGACGAGTTGGTTATAGAGTTGGTTGGTTAAAATACGAGTCAGGAAATCTTTGTTTCCGCCGGGGCATACTTATGCTTTACTCAAACATGTGAGGAAATAATACAAATACATTTTTAAAAAGAAATTAATTTAATTTAATTCTCATTAAAAGTTATGTTGGTCATGTTTGGGAAATTTGTAAATAAAAACTTTATAGTTTTTCCAGGAGCCACAGTTCGGGTTTTTCTAGTAAGTATTTCGCACAACAATAGTTTCACATTTGGTTTCACATATTCAGAATTAACGAAATTAAATGTTACCGACTGTCAATTGTTTTTAAATACCAACCATAGACATAAGAATGCAAATGCAAAAAGAAACACACGCACTGTGCTAAAAAAGCGAGCAGTTACCTTGACTGTTTGGAATTTTTGTCTTGGTCCTTTTGATTCTGTATGCAATTGACAGCATTTTTAAGAAAAATATGGACATCGACGGAAAGTGTTTTCATATGGTTTTTTTACTCCTAGGAGTAAAATGAGGCACTTTCCGTCCTTGTGTTTCAATCGGAAAACCGTTCTTTCCGAGCATGTTTGAGAAATAGTAGATTGATAACCAAGGGTTGAAACTGACCCATTTCACCCGAGATATTTCTGGCGCTCGAACGAAGTGAGAGCGCCAATGGTTCGAGGTTAAATGGGTAATTTCACCCGAGTTAGACACTCTACTTTTCGTTTCGACTGTGAGGAAAGAGATGGAATATACTCGTGACGTAATAAAGGTTAAATTTCTTGTTTCGAACGGATGTTCGGCGTTCAACCTTCAGTGTTGTATATAAGCTCCTTGGGCGTGACCAACTCGATCAAACTTTTCTAATGTTGTCAGTATGTGTATTTTCTAGATGGCCATGCCGTGACGTGAAATAAAAGTGTTATGCTATACAGGCAAGGGGCAGCAAAATAGAGGATTTATTTAAATGTTGATTTTCTACATTTGTAAAAAAAATAGACCAGACGTAAAATTATTTTAATATGAGAGTATAGATCGTAATAAATACGTCGTTTAACGTATAGCCGAGTTTAGATATATGAAAAGATATTATTTTAATATTATGACGTAGCTCAAATTATCATAGAATCCGTGGCCAATCGTAACTATTAAAAAAAAATACTTTCCCTATGGGGGAAAACGCAATTTTCCACCCAGCTATCTACCCATTTAGATTAAACTTTCCGAACAGGAGAAATGAAAATAATCTAACCACCCAATAACGATAGAAAACGGGCTCGTAAGTACTTGTAGTTGGTGGTTTTTCGAAAGTGTTTGTAGTAACGGTTACCCATTTATTAAAGTTGTCTAAAGGACCTCTGCCTATTGGCTTCGCCTCTATGTGCGCCTTCCATAGTCCCATGATTGGTAAAGACTTGCAAGTTATGATGAATGATAAAGTTTGTTAGGATAATATTTGGATCATTGTTTGTTGAAAATGTTTCAATCACACTCGAACGGCTGTAGGGATTTGCCCACGACTGGTTTTAATGACGTAAGTAATTGTAATGGAAAATACTATTACAAAATTGTAAGTTGAGTTAGGACATCATCCGTAAAAGTACACCTTAAAATAAACGCATTAAAAATGATTATCCGCGTTTATAATATCTAAGTAATAGCCATACGCGAGGGTTGGCTTCATACAATAAATACATTAGAAACGTCTCGCGCAGAACTGTGCCGCATTAATCAGTGTCAGTGAGCGGCACCGCAAATTAGTTACAAATTTATCTACGTCGCGTAATGAGCGGATTGTAGGTACTTTATAAAGGAGATAAAAGGAATATTTGTAATGTAATGAACCACTGAACGCAGTCAACCGAGACCATTTCAATTAAAATGTCACTACACATACGAGTACATAAAATTACTTATTTGATGGTTGTAGTCAGCTACTTTAATTATTATATTAGACATTTGGTTAGATATTTGGTTTTGATTTAATAAGTGTATTTCAATTGTAAATTAATTGAATGGATTTTTAACTACCTAGGAGTTACTCTCTATATAAAGGTACGAGTATGATAGCATAGAGAGGCAGAGAGTGGTGGACGTATATACATAGTTATACTTGTATAATTGGACTAGGAATATGTTAAATGACAAGTAACAGGACCTCCATTCTAGGAGGATAATAGTAATTTATGCAACAGTTGTATAAGATAGAGCAAAAAAGAAAAGAGGCGTGTGTTAAAAGTAAGACGCCACGAGTGTTTTTTGACTTAGTTATACAATGTTGCATACAATACTTTTTCTACGACTAGGTTTCAAATAAAGTGCAAAATTAAACGAAAAAAAGTACGAACGAACAAACAAAGCACAGAACAACAAACGAGCGGGAAACATGACAATGACAAAATATGTGTCTATGGTTAACTTTGTTTTAAATTCACCTGTTTTTGTATTCAAAGAAGTTTTTCTTTAGCTTAATCAAAATAAAAAATAAACTATGAGTTGTGTGCTTTGTTATGTTGGTAAAAGCGGCCAAGTGCGAGTCGGACTCGCGCATGTAGGGTTCCGTACCACTATAATAATATTAATAATAATAACTTGTCTAAAGGGCCTCTGCGTGTTGGCTTCGGCTCCATGTACGCCTTCCAAAGGTCCGGGACTCCCATAGTTCCGTGATTGGTAAAGACATACATAATAATAAAAATAATAATAATAAAGCCTCTTTATTTCGGAATATGAAATGCATTTTTTAAATTATTATTGGTATTTAAATTAGTATTACTCTTTGTCCGAGTGCTCTGTAGCAAAGGCCTCCTCCCTTTCCTTCCATTCCATTCTTTCTTTTGCAAGTCTCGTCCAAGTTTTGCCAGCGAATTGCTTAAGCTCATCTATCCATCTTCGGTATTGTCTCCCTCTTTTCCTTATTTTGTCTCTTGGGTACCATAGTGTTGTTCTTTTGCTCCATTTGTCGTTGCCTCTTATCATGTGACCTGCCCATCTCCATTTAAGCCTTTTTATTGTTTTCTTCACATCTTGCAATTCCGTTTCTTCTCTGAGCTTGCTAATTCTTATTTTGTCTTGTCTCTTTACACCTAGTATACTTCTTTCCATAGCTCGTTGACATACTTGAAGTTTACTTTCCAATGCTTTTGTTGGTGCCCATGTCTGGCATCCATAAGTCATTACTGGTAAAATATATGAATCAAACACTTTCTTTTTGAGTTTTATACTGATGGTTTTGTTTTTCATAATCTCTTTAAGTGATCTGTTCCATGCATTTGCTACCCTTCTGTTTATTTCCTTAGGCATCTGGTCCTCAAATGATATTGTTTGACCCAAGTAAATATATTGCTCTACATATTCGATGCTATTATGGTTAACTGTGATGGGATTCTTGAATGTGTTAGACATGACTTTTGTTTTTGTAACATTCATTTCCAATCCTACCTTTTCGCTTTCTGTTGCCAGCTCTGACATCATAGTCTCTAGCTCTTCTGAAGTTTTGGCGAATATTATTATGTCATCTGCGAATCTTAAGTGGGTCAGACTGGTTCCATCAATGCTGATACCCTGCGTATTCCAGTCGAGTTGCCTGAACACCTGCTCCAACACTTCAGAGAACAGTTTTGGTGACAGTGGGTCTCCTTGACGTACTCCTCGTTGTATTTGTAATAGCTGTCCTTCCTTCTCCAGTTTAACTTTTGCAGTGCTCTCTTTGTAGATGTTCTTTATTACTCTAGTGTATTTACTGGCTACTCCTTGGCTATTCAGTGCTTCCCATATTTTGTGGTGATCTAACGAATCAAAAGCCTTATTGTAATCGACGAATGCACAGTATAGGTTGGTGTTGTATTCCCTTGTTTTTTCGAATATTTGCCTAACTGCATGTATATGGTCTATCACTGAATAACCTTTTCTGAAGCCTGCCTGCTCGATTGGTTGGTTCTCGTCCAGTACTACTGATATTCTATCCAAGATTATTTTTGAGAAGATCTTATAAATATTAGACATAAGGCTTATAGGTCTGTAGTTGCGAATATCTTCTTTGTCTCCTTTCTTGAATAGTAGTATTATTTTTGATGTTGCCCACTGAGCTGGAATCTGTTCTGTGTCTAGGACTGTATTGAAAATTTTGGTAAGTGTTGGGCCGATGATGTCGCAGGTACTGATTAACAGTTCATTTGTTATGTTGTCTGGTCCCGGTGATTTGTCTTTTTTCTGAGATGCTACTGCTTTATGTACTTCATCTATCAGAATTTCTGGTACTTCGTTTTCTTCAATTTGGTATTCGTTCGTCCTGTAATTTTCCACTATCCTCTTTGTGTATAAGTGTTTGTAGAAGTCTGTTGCCGATTTTAAGATATCTTGCCTTTCTATTTTGTCTTGGCCTGAATTCGTTTTCAATTTTGGTATCCATGTTGTTCTGTCTCTCAATTGTTTGAGTGCTTTTTTTGTGCCTCCAGTTTTAATAATGTTTTCTTCTATTATCTTCATCCTATGGTGTACTCTATCCTTCCTCATGTTCTGTCTTATTTGATTGTTTAGATTTGATAGTTTTTTCCTAAGTGTTGCTTTATCATGAGGAGGATTGTTTTTCAGTTGTTCTCTGTCTTCTATTAGGTTAACGGTGGTTTCGGAGAGATATTGTAAACTTTTTGGTTGTTGGTATTGTTTTGATACTGCTAAGTGTAGTTTATTTTCGAAGGTATTGTATGTTTCTTGTAGTGAATTATTTTTAGTCTCATTGTTGAATGTCATCAATGATTCAATCAAATCCTCTTTTATGCTTTGAAGGGTATGGGTATTAAACTTTTGTTGGGATTTTGTATATGAAGTTCTTGATTTTCTCGGTTGGTTTGATTTGAAGTCTGCTCGTACCATTCTGTGGTTTGTATTAAAGTTGAGTTGGTTGATGACATTTATATTTTCTACGATTTTTGGGTTGGTCGTTATAATAAAATCAATAGTGTTTTTGTACTTTCCATCAGGAGATGACCATGTCCATTGGCGATTCTTTCGTTTCTTAAATTTACTATTCAGTATTGTTACATTGTGTTCCCTAATTCACCAATTTTTCTCCATTTTTACTTCTTCTGCCAAAGCAATAGGGACCTAATATTCGCTCTTCGCCATCACATCGATTACCAGTTTGTGCATTGAAGTCACCCATTACTATGTGATGTTTGGTTGTTAGACTATTTATGACCTCTCCTGATTGTGTGTAGAAGGCATCGACATCTTCTCTATTTGCTTGTTCGGTGGGAGCATAGATCTGTATGATTGACCAGTCATCTTTGTAGCCAGGAACTGATATTTTTAGAGTGGCAATTCTCTCCGAGACCCCCTTAAATTCCTTGATATTGTCCTTCATGTTCTTTTGGATTAAAAACCCCTTCCCATGTCTCCCTGGTGTCTCTCCTTTGTAGTAGAATATGCAGTCATCTAGTTCCTCAATGTTATCGCCCATTCTCCTCACCTCACTTAGTCCTAAAATGTCCCATTTTATTTTCTTTAGTGCCATTCTTAGTTCCAACAGACTATCCTCAGATTTCAGTGTAAGAGTGTTAAGAGTGGCTACATGTATGTTTGACTTCTTTTTCCAATTTTCAGTGTTTCCCTTATTTTTTGTGTTTGTTTTATATTTCTTTATTTTGTTTTCCTTCGGCCCAATCATACGAGGGATGGGAGGGTTGTGGTCTAATTCCCCACGGGGACCAGCCGGGTTGGGGAATGTTATGGTGTCCGTACCACTATACATCTAAATAAATGTATTTCTTTATTCTTTATTATATTGGAGTGGATTGAATGAAAGGTAAAATGCGGTTTACGATTTATAACGTATTAAAAAAAAACTAATTATTAGATCTCGTTCAAACCGATTTTCGGTGGAAGTTTGCATGGTAATGTACATCATATATTATTTTTACATTTATCATTCCCTTATTTTAGAAGTTACGGGGGGGGGGGGACACATTTTTCCACTTTGGAAGCGTCTCTCGCGCAAATTATTCAGTTTAGAAAAAAAATATATTAGAAACCTCAATATCATTTTTGAAGACCTATCCATAGATACCCCACACGTAAGGGTTTGATCAAAAAAAAAAATTAAGTTTCAGTTCTAAGTATGGGGAACCCCAAAAATTTATTGTTTTTTTTCTATTTTTGTATGAAAATCTTAAAGCGGTTCACCGAATAAATCTACTTACAAAGTTTCCACAGTATAGCTCTTGTAGTTACGGAAAAAAGTGGCTGTGACATACGGACGGACAGACGGACGGACGGACGGACAGACATGACGAATCTGTTCCGCTTTTTGCCATTCGGCTACGGAACCCTAAAAATGTATTTTGTTGTAAAGTTTGTGTTAATAGTTTAATACTTTAACCTAGGTTTAGTAAGCTTTGGCAGCTAGGTGTGTCGATTTGGCTCAAACAAGTACAAGTGCTTTTTTGGGGAATAGACTAGATAGACTTTTCTCTGAATTATTCTGCGGACATATCATGTATTGTATGTTCTTATATTAGTTTATCCATTAACCTACCGCCAAACAGCAGTGTTCGCATTGTTGTGTTCCGGTTTGGGGGTAAGACAGCCGGTGAAATAACTAGCATAGAGGCATTCTATCTGAGTCCTCAGGGTTGGCAACGCATTTGCAGTCTTAGGACTGCATTGCAGTCTTGTGAGTGCGAATGTCTATGGATCACAGTTTCCACTTACCATCAGGTGGCCTGTGTGTTCGTTTGCCTTCTCTATGCCATAAAAAAAGTTTTCTTGACTGTTTAAATGACTGATACAAGTACAGGCGTACGAGAACAATATTTTCTTTGACCTGGTATCGTATTGTCGACGTTTTCATAGCTCTTATTTACTTGACAGTAATGGTGGCGGCCGAGTTCTTAGCGTTGGAGACAACAGGTTTGCCGTTTGTTAACACAAATGAGACTAAAAGTAGCCATAACGACACGAGATGTTTAACCACACGAGCTGAGGGAAGGTGACTATAATTCGAGTGTCATTACGGATGTTGAGCCCTGCGTTAAACACTCTACTTTTCACATTGAATGCGAGGGAAGAAAAGGACGTTCTATAAAAAATTACAATATTTATTGTTAAAAAGTTTTTTACAAATTTGTTCAGGCTTTGTTAGGTGGATACCAGATTCGCAAAATACCCGATTGTTAGAATACCAGATTTGTAAAACAACAGATTCTCAGAATACCAGACTCTCATAATAGCAGATTCGCAAAACACCAGACTCTCATAATAGCAGATTCGAAAAACACCAGATTCTTATAATACCTGATTCTCATAATAGCAGATTCGCAAAAGATCAGAATCGCAAAACACCAGATTCTTGTAATACCAGATTCTCATAATCGCAGATTCGCAAAAGACAAGAATCGCAATACACCAGATTCTTATAATGCCAGGATAGGTACGTACAGATGTGGACACAAGTTAATTAGATGAAACAAACATATCTATACTGGTGGACTATCCTGCAATTACGTTTGATAACAACATAATAGTAGATATTTCTTACAAGTATCATCTCATCAGCTAGTGGCGACCTGCGGTGGCGACATTTTATCTATATCTATTCTATACTATATATTATAGAGGTAAATGCAAAAGTTTGGATGGATGTTTGTTACTCAATTACGCCAGAATGGCTGAACGGACTTAAGCTGAAAGGACATGGTTAAACTACCGCCCCAAGCATGTATAGAAAATTTCTTACTAGCTCGTAACATTCGAAAATTCATTGGTTAATTATTACATGTATATTACTCGTATTTTCCTAGAACTTTCGAATAATAATAAAGTATTTAAATGTTGTTTACTTGGTTTTTCATAATTTTTGTTATATGTCGAGACCTGACAGATGACAGATAACATTAATTTTATGTTATCTGTTATCTGTCAGTAAGAATGACGATAAGCAATAGGTGACGATTTATTTTCAGGATTGCAACAATTTGAAAAGTTCCTGAAACTTTTTTCATGCTGAATACTAATATTCAGCTCATTAGCATAACAGTGGGGCTAGACAAGTTGCCATCGTTCACGAACGCTAGCGTTAGGTGATCACTGGCGACATGTGTTGTCATTGAAAAATGTATGGGAATGACGTAAGTCACGTGATATATCACTCGTTAACTGACACGCTGAAAAGTGATCACTATCACTCGATAGGTTTGACGACTACGGTCGATACGCGGTACTATTTTGACACAAAGGCTAGACAAGTTGCCCTTTTGACAGGTCGAATAGAACACGAGCACAATCACCATGTCGCACTGCTAGATCAAAACAGTATTAACTCAAAATCATGGCTAGTTTGGTTTTAAGTTCAAAGAAGTTGAATTAAAGTTGATTTTGACATGCATTGTATTTTGAGTTACTACTATTTTCATCTAGCAGTGCGATATAAACGTCGGTATCTAAGGGCGGTATCTATGGACGGCCGTAACGACCAAGAAACTGTCAACTGAGTCCGTGTCATCACTGTCATCATTGCTTCGCGGTCGCATAAAATTATATTGTTTGAACTTTGATTTCTTATTAAAAATGCTTCCGCTGAGACTTGCATATACGCTGCTCACAACAGTACGAGCTTATCCAGGCGCCGACCCAGAGAAATCTCTCGTGCGAGCCTGGAGGCCGCGGACGGGATGCATGAAATGCTGTTCAGGAACATTTTACGTTAAGCAAGGTCTCATTTAGAGTTCTTTGCAGCCTTTTGCGTTCCCTGACTTCGTTGAGGAGATTGAAGGAGGTTCTCCTTGAACTGAAGGTAAGCATCATTTTGATTTTAACATGTATAAGTTGGTATGTGCATTATATAAACAATACCTACAATGAAACTTGTCAGTACCAATAAAGATATTTATTACGATTATTTCAGGTGCTGTGTGCTCTCAGCTTTCTGGCGACAAGGTCGGATCAGAGGATCACGGGGTATCCAACCAATTAACGCAACGGACCGCTGCTAGTAGATGCATCCGTCAAGTGGGGGATGCTCTCAACAACGACACAGTCTTGAAGAGGAGGATCGTCTTCCTACAATCGGATGAAGCTAGGTCTCGTATAAGACAAGAGTAAGTTATGACATATATTTAATGAAAGTATTGGATGTTTCATTCCCTGAATATGTGTAATGTTTTTTATTCACAAGGTCCCGCCCAACGTTTAAATTAACCGAGGGAGCGTTTTTTCTTTTATTGAAAACTCTTTATATATATAGTAGTATGGTTTTCGGAAAAAAATAGTACTTAGTTACTTATAGCGAGGTCAAGTAAGTATACTTAACCGATATCATACAATTTATTGATAAAATAACTTTTGTTTGTTTTAGGCAACAAAGAAAATCCTACAGACGGCTGGTTGACGATGCCGGATGTCCATATACTATTATCAACCCCTTGTCGCAGAATTACAAACTCCGGTGTTTCATTTTTACACGGAGCCTGCAGCCTGTATGGAAGGAGTATCTCAACTTTCATTCAATGTCTCAAAGGTCGCCCCCTAGGTTATATTGTAGTGCGGAGCAGTCCTTTTATAATTGGAGCCAAATCCAGGATGAGCCCTACTAATTAGAGGCAGGATTATACTTAATTGTTTGGTGAAATGAGTTTGAATTACTATTAATTTATTATGTTTAAAACCTCATCCAAAAAATGCTATGAATCAAAAAATTATTGATTTCAAGTATTAAACGTTCAAAACAAAATCGAAGTACATTATTTTAGTAAAGTTTCATTACTCGAAGTTACACTGATGGCCATATAATTAGGAACCGAACGCTTGCGTTTTTCTCGTAAGATATACTTAATACAATTATGACTTAAATTTTGACCACCAATCAAAAATTTCTTGACCAATTTTATTTTTAGTTTACACTTATCATTATATAATAATCTGTTTAAATGTATGTACAGTTTGTCGCTGCTAAAACCGAATATTTCATCAATTTCATGTTAAAAAACTTTGTATGGATACGTCAGCACTAAGTTTTTAAATCCCTTTAAAAAATATTCGTTTTTAATAGCGGTAAACTGTACAAAAATTTGAGGCTTAGTTTATTAATTAACGATAAGTGTAACTAAAAATAAAATAGGTCTAGAACTTTTTGATTACTTGTCAAAATTTAAAGTATATTTGTAGGCAATTACATGGGAAAAATGCAAGCGTTCCTAATTATTTAGCCACCACTGTTATTACAGGAGGTCACGACTAATTTGGTTACGATCTCGGAAATGTATTATTCTGGCCTGACAGGATAGAGAGCAACTCCCTGATGCTAAATATGTCGTTCTGCCTGCGCACAGCGGTCGCATTAACTAATATGGCGGCTGAAAGATGTAGTGTTATCGTTCCCAAAAAAAAGAGATAAAGGAAATGGCTGAATTTTGTACATAAAGTAAGTACTAGTAGTACTCATGTCAAATACCTATACAAAAACTGTTCAAAAATAGTTATGGCGTTATGTACAGTCAGCTGCAGAGAAATGTAACCACCTTTGCTAGGAAACTTGTATGCAGAGGGGGTCACTTTTCTCTGCAGCTGACTGTACTTTCAACGGCCGATAGTTGTTACCAAAAAAACGATAAGGGAAATGGTTGAATATTATGAGCAAAGTAAGTATTAGTTGTACCAATGCCAAATATGTAAAAACTGACCAAAATTTTGGTCGCGTTAGGGCACTAGGACCTTTTAAAGATACTTCGAAAGTATATAACGCCATAACGTGACCAACATTTTTGACAGATTTTGCATATTGGACATGAGTACAATTAGTACTTACTTTATTTACAGTATTCAGCCATTTCCCTTATCGTTTTGTTTTGGGAACGATACCACACGCATATAACGCGACCACTGTGCGCAGGCAGTCTGACAAATTTGTAGTCAGGTTCCTCTATTCCCACTAGTTCAGTTGACTGAACAAGTGAGATTTTTTTTCTCGTTTGTTCAGCTGAATAAAATTAATAACCGCTTAGTTCTATAATTATCCATGTATGACTTCTTTGAACACGTAAAATGGTACTTTTTTGTTCTGTCTAGTCATACACCTACACGATGTGTACAAAACGAGTTGTTTAAAATGAGGTAGGTTTAGGTTATGTTAGTTTTGCAGCAGGCCCGGAGGGCCAAACCACCCAGAAATAGGAGCTCCGCCTGAGCGGAGCTCCGTCGACACTCTTATTTCAAATCAATCAGACAGTGTCGACGGAGCTCCGCTGGCGCGGAGCTCCAATTTCTGGGTGGTTTGGCCCTCCGGGCTTGCTGCAAAACTAATATTACCTAAACCTACCTAGTTTCTGGTTATGAAAATGGAAAAAAGTCTTGTTTAATAACAGGTTAAGAAACAGTGAAAAAAAATCATTATTCATAACCAGTTATGAAATCTTACTTGTGAAAGTGGACGAAAGGAAATTGACGACTTCAAGCATATTTTTCTTGAAATGGGTGTCAAATTAACGCTCGTGACCGTACAGTCACCATCAAATATCGGAGTAGGCGTTCAAAAATACCCGCACTCAACTCAATTAATTAAGCAGTGTATGTAGAGTGTGTTGATATATTTTTGCACACTTTGTTTGCTGCGATGTGTTTAAAGTCGTACCTACTTTAGTTGCTTACATTTACTTCAACCGACCTACAACATCCGACATTATCGGAAAACGAGCATATTTGGAAGGTATTATAGGAATGAAGACAACATGAATTGATTATTTTACTGAGCAGAAATTATGGAAAAGTACATAATTGTATTAACGCAGACATCACAGGAACATCGGAGTGCACGGATCCAGTTAATCTGCATTGCAGTCCTTCTAGACAATGCATACTATGTGGTAAAATTGGTGGGTGAAGTGGCTGAAGACAGTGGTGTTGGTTATTTCTGAAATTAAAATAAAATGACTTATCATAATTTTTGTCATGAATATAAACTATAACTTTGTTTCTACATTTTTTTTACATTCAAGTCAAATATCCGTAAGGGGCTAAGGGCGCTGAAACACTGAGATATTGTTGGAAAAAGGTTAAGAAAGGTTATGTACTCGCTGTCTCCAACAATAATATATTATCCAATATAGGGCTGAAACTATTGGACAGAGAGCGTGTCAGATAATTTTGAGCGTAACGCAATGTGAAATATAAATTATTATTGGCGACTGTACTTATTCTCATTTAGTTTATATTGGTTTTGCAGACACTTTAGAGAGATCAAATAGGTAACTTATATGAATAAAAAGCAAATTATTTACATAGATTTAATGCTTAATCTTTGGCCAAAGTAGCTGGTCACCCGAAACGTCATTTAGGCATGAGGAAATTTCCTTAATGAATGAGTTATCTCACGCCTCCCCCAAAACATAAAGACTTGGCTAAAAGCAGAAATATTTATGCCATTTCACTGGTTTGACTGATGCAGCCGCCGTTCTCAGTTTGACAAAGGAAGTTTGAAGTGGGACCTAGGCAGCGTATGCATGCAGGTAACGTCCGCCAGGTTAGTTAAAATACTGAAAATACGGAATAAAACTGTATACACACCATGATCTGCATTTGCGAATATCATTATAGGTATCCAGTGGACTTCATAAATATTTTCTTAGTTCCAATCACGTGTAGTCTAGGTCCCTGTAAATTAAAAATTAACTGTTGGTATATCTTTATCACAAACACGCTGCTCTAGTTAATTTTATCGAGTACAGGCTTCTGTACTATTCTGTCCATGTCATTACGATTAGTACCGCAATTTTAGCAAATGTTATCCGATTTTAAGGTGTAGCTGAAAGAAAGTCAAACACAACTACACTAAATAAATAAAAAATCGTACATACATACATACATTAACCCTGAAAACATTACACTCCTTATTTTAGGCAGTCATGTAAAAATAGTTGGGTATGTCTGTGCGCCCCTGCTGCGCTTTCACGTGATTTGAACATAAACCTGTATCTGATCTTCATTATTGATTTAAATAGGGAAACTATTTAACAATGCCTGGGAGACGCGTTCATACATTGTTATGCTGTGTAATTATTTTAAATAAATAAATAAATAAAGGAAGTAACTTTTCTTACATGTTACAAGAATTCATAACACATACATACACGTACATATTTACCTTAGAATAACACACAACACACAACACAATCATAATCTCATAACATTTTATGAAAAACCACATGTAAATAAATAATGTAACAAATACAACATAATACGTACCTAAATATGTTTATTTCCAATGCACATCTGCGACAGCGTCAACTTGACTTTTAAGGTCGAAAAGTATAGACAAATTTATCATTTTTAGAAAAAAAAACTAGACTGTCGAGCGAGGTTGTATCCATCGTGGGCATACACTTTGGCTAGATTTTTCATTTTTGACAACGCATGTCGACAGTGATCGCCTAACGCTAGCGTTACATTCGATGGCAACTTGTCTAGCCTATTTCGCCAAGTGACAGGTGATCACCAAAGTGATCGCCTAACGCTAGCGTTCGTGAACGATGGCAACTTGTCTAACCCCACAGATTACTAGTTACAATGTTTATACGTTGCTAGGGAAGTCGCCCATACTTCAGTTTAGCCATGTCCTTTGGCACAGAGATAGATTATAGTATGTAATAGGACATAGGTTACTTTTTGTCCCGGAAAAATGTACGGTTCCCGTGAGATGGCCAAATTACGAATTCTACGCGGACAGAGTCGCGGGCAGAAGCATGTATAGTAATGGATTTGTCATCTAATGTATGCGTGGAGACGAGGACTGACAGTCTAAAAGAAATATTAAGAACTCTTCAAATACAGATAATTAGAATACTCGTAGAATAGAAATAGAAAATATATTTATTTGTTTCTGCTTACATAATTACCAAAGAGCGGAATTCTTCATAGCAAAAATCAAACTGTCAGAGGGATTAACCTAACTGTTTTATCGACTTATCGATAAATATTTGTCACTTAACGAAACCAAGTTAAAGTAATGAAATCAGGTTTTTGGATATACATACAAACAAATTAACGGTGTCCCTAATTAGCTGACCGCCACTGTATTTTAGTATAATAGTAAAGAATAAAACAGAAAATACTTTTTTTGAAATTTTCTATATGAAACTTATCATTCAAAATTAAAAACAAATATTGCTAAGAGTAGGTAACTAATCTTCATTCAAAATAACAAAGTCGAAATCTAAATCTGTACTAAATATGTTTTCTTCATCTTCCCTGTAGTAAAAGAAAATAGTCATTTTTTTTTCAACATTGTCACCTTTCAAATTACGCCTTTTTTCATTGTAGATTCATTTATAAGATGTAAACGAGCGTTCCACCTCAGTTGAAGTAACAGGAGCATATTTGTAGTACTCGATAACGGTGTTTTGGCTGTAATCACTTTTTTCTATAAAATCAGCATATTTGCGTATCATGTCGTAGTCCGGAATTCTATCTAGTACTTTTTCAAGTTTTATTTGCATTATGGATACCTAATGCGATATTATTCCGTAACATCGATAAGTCGATAAAACAGTTAGGTCAATCCCTCTGACAGTTTGATTTTTGCTATGAAGAATTCCGCTCTTTGATAATTACACATCCATGGCTGAAGTCTACTTTTAAGTAAAAATATACCCGTGCCAGGAGACCCCGCTCTTCTTTAGCATATAATATGTAACATGTAAATTAGGAACAACTAGATAATAGAGAAAAAATATTAACAATAAAAAGTTAGTCTGAAAGTAAAAATTAAAATATTTTTACACACACAAAAATAAATATACACATGAGTTTCTATGTGTGTGTGTGTGTGTGTGTGTGTGCGCGTTTATGTTTATGTGTGTGTGTGTGTTTATTTTAATTTATAAGGGTACTAACAACTGCTTAGTCTCCTCATAATTTAGGTCCTCAATCCAAGTGATCATATTTTTTTTCCATTCATAGGTTAATTTAAGGTACAATTGAAGTTCTTTGTTAAGTTTGTTGTATAGTGCAGAAGATTGTTTTCGTAGTTGTTGTGTGGCAAATACTGATTTGGTCGAAAAAATTGGTGCAACGTTGTGATTCCTTCTTCTACTTAGCAGCGGTGGGTTGTAATGCAAGTTTTTGTGAGTGAAGAGAGCTGTTCGCAAAATGTACAATTTTCTAACTGTTAGTAAGTTACTATACAGGGTGTTCGGCACATGGACCGTCAATTTTTTTTGGGATATTATTGTGGTTATTTGTTATCTTTTCGCCCTTGGACTTAGGGTCATAAGGGTCACGGTTTTGGAGATATGATTTGTGAAATGTTTTTTCTCAAATTTTCCGTAATTCCTCCTTTAAACGTTCGTAACTTTTTTATTAATGCGTGTTACAGAAAAATATGTTGTATTTAAAACTTGTTAATACATGCTAGTTCAAATACTAATAGTCTTTATTGTAATTGATAGTCTCAAAGGGACGTACGAGGTTTTTTATTTCACAAATTTACTATTTGTGTGAAAAAAAACCAACTTCAAAATTCAATTATTAAAAACCTAAATACAATTTTGGGGTTCATTTTATTTTAAAAACTTCTCTAACTAATTACCTTTCTAACGATGTGCTACACATTAATAAAAAGTAAACGAGAATATCCACATTTTCAAAAAAAAGTTCGAGAGCACCTAGATAACTCGTTTCCTAACTCGTGGATAGGCAGAAGTGGCCCGATATCTTGGCCCGCAAGATCTCTAGACCTAACGCCCTTAGACTTTTGTCTGGGGACGGGCAAAATAACTAGTTTATGTAACGGAAGTGCCTACGCAATTTCTCAAGTATTTTTTAAATAAAACTTCATTTCAATACTTTACAAGTACTGAAGCGAAGTTTTATTTAACAAATAAGGCGCTAGGTCTGGAGATCTTGCGGGCCAAGGAATCGGGCCGCTTCTGCCTATCCACCAGTTAGGTAACGAGTTATCTAGGAGCTCTCTAACTTTTCTTTGAAAATGTGGATATTCCCGTTTACTTTTTATTAATGTGTAGCACATCGTTAGAAAGGTAATTAGCTAGAGAACTTTTTAGAACAAAATAAACCCCAAAATTGTATTTAGGTTTTTAATAATTGAATTTTGAAGTTGGATTTTTTTCACACAAACAGTAAATTTGTGTAATAAAAAACCTCGTACGTCCCTTTGAGACTATCAATTAGAATAAAGACTATTAGTATTTGAACTAGCATGTATTAACAAGTTTTAAATACAACATATTTGTCTGTAACACGCATTAATAAAAAAGTTACGAACGTTTAAAGGAGGAATTTCGGAAAATTTGAAAAAAAACATTTAACTAATCATATCTCCAAAACCGTGACCCTTATGACCCTAAGTCCAAGGGCGAAAAGATAACAAATAACCCCAACAATATCCCAAAAAAATTGACGGTCCATGTGCCGAACACCCTGTATAAGTATGAAAAGTTGATCAGTGGGGAAACGAAATGGTTTAAAAAAGGCAACTTTTAATAATGATCGCTGAGTTCTTTCGATTTCAATGAACCTAGATTAACAAGCTCCACCCCACATAGGAAGACAGTAAGAAATGAGAGACTGACCCAGAGCAATATAAATTTTTAGAAGAAGTTTAGACGCGACAGCGTGTCGCAGTGTTTTAAAAATGCAGGTAATTTTTCTAAGCTTACCACAAACAGTTTCAATTTGGTTATACCATAACAATCAGTTGCAGTTACAGTCACTTTGAGCATGGTCGCAAAAGTGGATTTTTATTTGAAAGTTGCTGATGTGGCTGAGTACTGTCATATTTCGTAAAACGAATATAATTTGTTTTACTTGTGTTAAGTGTAAGTGTATTTATTTTAAGCCACATATCCACCTTGGATAGGCCTAATACTAAGACCCTATCTAAAAATTCAGATTTGGTTTCTGTTACTTCCCTCTTTGCGACTAAACTACACGCATTAGAATGAGATTTTAACTCCGGCACATCAGATTCTTTTTTATTAAAAAACGTGGAAACCGGCCAATTTTCCCTTTTATCATATAACCACTCGGGATCTTCCATGTCGCCACGACTTCGGTGGTATAGAATCAACGATTTCTATAACATGGTTACACACGAAGGTTTTTAATTTATACGCTGCCGTTTGAATCCAAGCTAGTGCTATAGTTGAGTCCGTCAAAGCCGTGATACACGTTATCTTAAATCGAGTCATAATTTTACGTAGAAATTTAATCTGCTTACCCAAGAGAACTGCACCCATCAGTTCAAGCCTGGGAATGGTCATCGGCTTAACCGGAGCTACTTTAGACTATGCGATAAGCAAACGAGCTTTATCCTAATTTTTGTCACGAGAAATAACGTACATACACGAGGCGTACCCGCGAGACGACGCGTCGCAGAAACCGACAAGCTCACAGTCAGTTTGTTCTGGTAGCAGTGCGTGACGTTCGACTTGAATTCCCGCCAAGAGGGGCAATTCAAAAATGAACTCCAGCCATTGGTTACAGACATCATCAGGCATCCGATCATCCCATCCAATACCTAGCTTCCAAAGATCTTGTAATATGCACTTTGCCACGAAAGTACAGGGTGAAATGAAACTCACGGGGTCATAAATAGATGCCAATATCTTCAGAACTGATCGCTTAGTAGTAACGACATCTGTTTTATTGATGGATAAACTAAATACGTCAAAAACCGGCGACCAATATAAACCTCGCAATTTCAATGAAACATCATTTCGATCCTTATCAAAGGAGACTTTACTTTCGCGATGCTCTACTGGTACGCGTGTATGTAACTCTTCACTATTACTCGACCATTTCTTCAAGACAAAACCTCCGCGTTTAAAAAACTCAATGAGCTCATCCTGTAAAGAGCAAGCCTGTGAAAACGTTTCACAGGACCAAAGGACATCGTCCATGTAAATTCCTTCTCTCAAAACACTAACTGCTGAAAGGAAACGTTCACCATCATCACTTGCAAATTGAAGTAATGTACGTATAGACAGATATGGACTACTGCTAACTCCGTAAGTGATCGTTTTAAGTTCGTAAATTTTAATTGGTTCTGAACAAAATATGTCGATATTTACGATCTCCTTCCCGAATCAAAATAGCTCTGTACATTTTACATACATCACTAGCAAATCAATACTGAAACAGTCGAAAATTCACTATTATCGTGTTTATATCACGGTACAATCTTAGACTAGACAACTAAACATGATAAAGAGACACGTTGTTACTAGCTTTCGCCGATGCGTCGAACACAACACGCAAGGGCGTCGTCGTACTGCTAGGGTTTAACACAGCGTGATGCGGAATCAAGTATTTACTAGGCTCACTACCGGTGTACTCTTCCATATGGTCAAGTTTTTCGTACTCGAACATAAACTCCTTGTACGCTTGTTAAAGTACTGGAGTACGCGCGAGTTTTCGTTCCGTGGCAAACAGACGGCGCTCGGCGGCGGCGCGCGTGTCACCCAGCGGCGGAGAGCCAGGCATGAACAGCAACGGAACTACATACCTGCCGCTCTTATCGCGACTGTGCTCATTTACGAAAATTTCTTCGGCCAATGCATTGAGTGGGTTGACCATGGGTTCACACTGTAACTCTTCAACTTCCCAAAAATCTCGCAACACTATATCTAAATTCTCTTCCTTACAGACGGACAAATGCAAACGCAACGTTGAGCGGTACCTAACGTTATAAATGAACTCGGTGCCCCTGAGTCCAGTACTGCACGGCAGCTCTGATACTGGCCCGCTACGTCCATGATGTGAGTGCGCGCCGTACCAAGCAGCACACCATACTTAGCGCCTACCTCACTCACGGAGTGAAGATTTTCTTTTACTGCGTTAGTTGTGTCAGCACTCATGGAATGCGACGGAAATGAAACCGCTGCGTGCGTGTTAGAGCTAGACAGTTGCACCGGCACGACCGATGTTCCCGAATCGCAATGCAAAAGATAGTGATGACGCAAAGCACACACTCCACATGAAATTTCACTTTTACAACTATGTGAATCATGACCACACGGTCAACCCTTTCGTGTGCAGGCAGCTTACGAAACTGCTCGCATCGGTAAATCATATGGTTATGTTTACAATAACCACAAACTACTTTGTTTTGATTACTATAAACCTTATCACTGCGCGCCGTGGTCAAGTCTACTTCGGGCGAAGGGTGGTTAAATCGTGACAGTTTGAAGTTTTTGCTATTAGTCTGATACGACTTATTACGAGGGTGGTTAGAAAATTAGCTTGTTTCGCCTACGGATAGATGGCGTTAGTGTCATATCTGTACTTATTGATAAAGTTTAACAAGTCAAGATAATTTTTCTGTGAAGTCATGTCATTTTCGGCGGGAATTTTAGATTTGACAGTAGTTGAAACAAAAGTGATCGGAGTAACGCGGCAAAATGGAGAAAATTGGAATTCGAGATGTAATTCAGTTCTTTTTTTTGGAAGGTAAAACTGCCAAAGAAATCCATGAGAGGATTTTACCTACGTTGGGTAGCTCGTGCCCTTCCTACGAAACAGTTCGACTTTGGGTAAATGAGTTTAAGCGAGGCAGGACGAGCATTGAAGATGCACCTCGCCCTGGAGCCCCAAAAACGGCAGTCATACCCGAAATCGTCGAAAAAATTCGTGATTTGGTTTTAACCGACAGAAGATTGAAGATACGCGAATTAGCTGAAGCCTCAAACATCTCTTCTGAGCGGGTGCATTTTATTTTGCACAACGAATTGCACATGAAAAAGCTATGTGCAAGATGGGTGCCGCGGTTACTCACTCCAGAACAAATGCGTATTCGCATGCGAACATCTGCTGACAATCTCCAGGTGTTTGAAAGAAATCCAACGGAGTTCATTCGCCGTTTTGTTACAATGGATGAAACCTGGATCCATCACTATATCCCGGAGACGAAACAACAGTCCAGACAATGGATTAGTCGTGGTGAGCCAGCTCCAAAGAAAGCCAAGGTCATTCCTTCTGCTGGAAAGGTGATGGCGTCTGTCTTTTGGGACGCAAAGGGAATTCTCTTAATCGACTACCTTGCGAAGGGAAAAACCATCACTGGGGCATACTATGCATCACTTTTAGACCAATTACAGGCGGCGATAACCGAGAAACGGCCAGGTATGGCAAAAAAAAAAGTGATGTTTCACCATGACAATGCTCCGGTGCATTCAAGTCGTGTCGCTGTACAAAAATTGTCGGAGTTACGATTTGAACTGCTTCCTCACCCCGCTTATTCGCCGGATTTGGCTCCTTCGGACTATCACCTATTCCCGAAGATGAAAATATATTTGTCTGGGCAAAAATTTAACTCGAACGAAGAGGTGATACAGGAGGTAAACGCATATTTCGAGGGCCTTGAAGAAACACATTTCTGTGAAGGCGTCGAGAAGTTGCAGAAACGTTGGGGCAAGTGCGTCGAAATACGAGGGGACTATGTGGAAAAATAAAATAAAAACATTCGCAATTTTTTTTTTTTCGTATCAAACCAAGTTACTTCTCAAACCACCTGTCCCTGCTGCGAAAAAATACTTTTGATCGGTGTGACATTTGACGAAAACTTCCCTTTGTCAGATGTAGACCAGAGCTAGTGCTAGGTAACGTACATTCAAGCACTTTTATTTGTTTGTTGAAAAATGTCATCAATTCTGAAAAGTTCGGAAGCTTGGTATGATCACGGCCTTCTTCGAATAGTCTTCTAGTGCGGTTGTCAAGACCGCGCAATGCTATGTGACAAAACAAATAATCAGCCAAATTATCCACTTTAAAGGCATGTATTGCCTTCAATGACTGATCAAACGTTACAATGAACGAGGTCAGATTACTCACGGTATCTTTAGTCAATTGCGTGAAACTTAGCATTTTATCCATATTCCTTCCTGTCAGTGCTCTTTTATCCTGATATCTATCTAATAAGGTTTGCCACACTATAGGGTAATTATTAGCAGTGATAGGAAGGTTCGTGATCAAATTCAGAGCTGAACCCTTGAAACATGACAACAGAAAATGAAACTTGTCAATGTTATCAAAATTCCGATTATGCACTAAAGACATAAAAGTGTCATAAAAGGTTCTCCAGCTTTCAATTTGACCATCAAATTCGAACAATTCGAGCTTTGGCAAAGACGACCTAATGAAGTTACCGTTATCATAATCATTAGCATTTTTTACTTCCGGCTCTCGGTCTAGTTTCTTGCAATTTAGAGCCACGCGTTTGCACGCAAATAATAAGTCATCGTAACTATCTAACGCCTGTGTGGTCGGTTTTGTTTTTGGGTAGTTAAACCCAATCAATGACAATAATGTCCATAACAATTTTCTCGAAGTCGCAACGTGCGTCTTCCAGTTCCGAATAATGAATCATAAACGTCTGAATTGTATCCAAACTATCGAATTTAACTGTTTTGGACAGATCGTAAGCCTTTTGCAATTTATTGAATATGTATTCCATTTTTAATGTCATTAATTGTATTTAATTGTAATAAAATTTCACTTTCCGTCTTTGTCTTTCGCCATTGTTGTCAAGATGGACTCGCCCAAGTGCAACTAATCACCATGGCAATAACGAATGCACTTCGAAGTTTTAAGTAAATTCGATTTACATAGCTGGGAACTATTTTGTACTGTAATTCTTATAGGGAAATCCGAATTCGGAGGCCAAAAAATGGGGCAAACGATGCTCCCGATGTTATGTGGACTGTATTTACTAAAAGACTGCCTTGCAGATAAGAATTATGGACCAAACTCACCTTCGTTCGCACCGACCGCTGAATTCATTGCCTCATCGCGCGGTAGACATGCGCGAAACAGTGCTTCGGAAAGTAATGGTATATCACATCATTTTTTCCACAACGTAATATTACACTGAGATATCACATCACTCGAAACATCACCCGAATATTGTCCGTGAAAATACGCCACAATGCGCCACAACACGCAGCGCGCGCGAGATGACAACATCACAGATATAGAAACCGTAGATATTCCTCTGAATATTAGCGAAATTTGCATCAACTCGAAGTGTAACCGCTACGCCGGGCGCATCGCAGAGCGAGTTGGCGTAAAGTAACATTATACATTACGCGGTCTGTGTCTAAACTTGTACCGACCTTTCCTAACGGCGCGTCAAGCTATTTAATCTATTACGCATTTTTCGCTGTCGACGTCGGTCGCGCGCTTGGTGATATGATCGGGTAATGTTTCGAGTGATGCTTGATTTCTCGGAGTGATGTGTACTGAAATATCACGCGTTCGAGTGATATGACATTTATAATATTACGCGCATTACTTACACATGTCTATCGCGCGGTAGGTCAACGTTCTTAGGTGTGAGTTTTTCCCATGAAACAGTCGTGAATTGCAGGGGATTTCTGGATAAACTTCAAGTATTTATCACCAAAACTCTTCCACTTTATCAACGCAACGATTGACGTCGTCTTGACACAAATCAAACAAGAACGTCTCTATGGCTGCGGTTTTGACAAAGAAGGTTAGGCCGCGATTTGGAGCATAATGACTTAATTACGAGGCAGGCATTGAACACTATTGTAATTTTAATATGGAGCTACTTTTACTACAAGAGACTTTAAATGTGTGTATGTGACCAAAACCTGTGAAAGATACCAATAAACCAAGGAGAACTGTCCTTTTTGTTTTATTTACAACAAGAAATCATCCCTGTCAAAGTTCGAGGTGACTTACTCTCAGGCCCATGAACCATCTGGCCCTCTTAACGTCTCATGCCTGCCAATTCAAGATGTTTCACCATTTGAAGAAATGTAAAGAAAGAAATTAGTTACCATGAAACAAAGGAGAATCGTAAAATCATTCGCTATTTTACGCTATATTCTTGGGGTGATTCCAGAAGTCTATTTGACTCTACGTTTTTTTATCAATTTAATGCTTATTTTAATGAGCAGTGGCTACTAAAAACTACTCCCGTTAGCTGCTACGGGGTAAAAAATAGAACAACCAACGGTATAGAAGGCTGGCATAAGAGATTAAACTGCAAAAGACCAGCCAATCCGACACTTTTGCAATACATTGTATCATTAAAAAATTAAACCGGGGTACAAGAAATAAAAATCAAAAGAGCTGCCTTTTACTGTCCGGAAAAAAACGTAGGAGACAAGATAAAGAAAACGATAAGAAAATAGCGAAAATTATTTCTGGTTTCTGTAATGGTGAACTACCTGTACTAGAATGCTTACGACGTTTAGACTCCTTACGCTACTGGAAACAGTAACGGGCGGAATTTTTTGTTTGTGGTTTTGTGCAATTAGTTAGTTTTTATTTCTCTGTTTAAGGAATATGGATGTTGTTTTAAGGATAAGAGGTCTCTGTTTATTTTAAGGATGTTAATGAAATTAAGAAATACTATCTGTAAAATGCTTTAAGTGTATATTTTACCAATCCTTGAATATTTCGCATTGTGATTAGTATTTTCGGTTCGCAGATAACCAGGTTTTAGCCATTATTTTCGCATGCATGATTGTACTTCTGGTGGTTTGCGAATCTGGTATTATAATAATCTGGTGTATTGCGATTCTGATCTTTTGCGAATCTGCGATCATGAGAATCTGGTATTATAAGAATCTGGTGTTTTGCGAATCTGCTATTATGAGAGTCTGGTGTTTTGCGAATTTGCTATGATGAGAGTCTGGTATTCTGAGAATCTGGTGTTTTGCGAATCTGGTATCCAGCTAACAAAGAGGTCAGGGGTATCCAAAGTAAAACAAAAAAAAACTTAAACCCCTAGAGACTAATAAGGAGCTTAAGTCCCAATGTTCAGAGACTGAATTAACATTTTAAGAGCATGAGAACTGAAAACTATTTGACAGCGCAGTGAAGTTTTTTTCGTCGTTCACTTTTCGTGTAGGTTATATTGTAAGGCAATCAATCATTGGTCCCGAGCTCACAATTGGCAAACGATCCATTGTCGGCGCCCACAGGAGTAGTACTGACTGAAGGTAGGAAGGTTTAATTAAAAGCTGCCGATTCGCAATTCTTTTATTGGGCGGTGAGATGGGACTGAATGATCGCTTCTTTTGTCCTCAGGTACGAAGTACCGTTTTATTAACCTAATTGTATTTGTGAGCATAGAGCACGAAAAATCATTTGTACCTACCACGAGATTGTTGTTATTTTATTACAGAGGAAATACTACAGTTCTTTTATCATTTCATTTGTTCATTTCCATTTAGTCCTACCAGTAGTTCGATAGTCGAACTGTTTGGTGTTTTTTCCAAATTGAACTATCTGGAAACGCAGATTTTATTCGAAATAGAACTACTACGAATATAATTGTACACTCGGAAAAAGTATAGGTAGGTAGGTACTTCAAATTTATTCGTATCTAGAGAGGAAATCGCCCTTGTTTATTTCACTTATCAATCCTATGTGTAGAATTACTTAACGCAATTAGAAATTATGTTTACTTTTCACTCAATTGTTTTTTGGTTAAAAATTCGGGTTATGCGATGTTCATCTGTTTCGCATTTCATCACGGTCTGCGTTACGTCAAATTCGCGATACATCGTATTCTCATGTCATCGTTTTCGCATTTCTTCTAAGTCGCGTTTCATCATAATCGCGATTTTGCTAAATCGCTTATAATCATTTTCGCATTTCTTCTTAGTCAGCTTCTTAGTAGTAGTAACCTTTTTCACGTTACTTTATACTGGGAGTTCACCGAGTTCATCACAGTAGAATTCATTAAAAAAATAACTAAATTTCGAAACATTTATTTACATAAGTAATCAAGTAATATTTTACACCTGTAGGTAAAACACAAAACCAAAAATATTATTCTTAAAGATAAAATAGAACTTATGAACTTAAAATAGGCCTTAGGGCCACTTGCACGCAGAATTTAACCCTGGGTTAAGGCACTAACTCGAGTTAGTAGACGTCAGATTCATACGAAAACTAGATAAAATAGAACTTATGAACTTAAAATAGGCCTTAGGGCCACTTGCACGAAAAGTTTAACCCTGGGTTAAGGCACTAACTCGAGTTAAAATGACAGTTGTCGTATGAATCTGACGTTTAATAACTCGAGTTAGCGCCTTAACCCAGGGTTAAATTCAGCGTGCAAGTGGCCGTTAGAGAATTATCGGTTGACATGATACTTTTTTATATACAGATTTGACTAACGTAATATGTCCATTGTGTCGTAGAAATGAAGTTACGCCCTTTTAGAATAAGTACATCTTAATAAATTAATAATAAAATAATTATTCATTCTAGAGAAAAATTAAAACTATTAGTGTCTTCCTCCTTTCAAATAGTATCTATAAAACGAATAAAATGAAAGTCTTGAAAATATGAAATCTTGTCAATTGATGGCATTGAACAGTTATAAACATCTCAAATAGAACAATTGTCCTATTAGTGGGAGATCTTAGGTCCTGCACCTTGCATTTTTGAGACAAAGCAAATCCCTTGGACCAGGTGTTCCTGGGGGTGATCTGAGCTGATTTAGGCCGGGTGCCCAGTGGTACCCCCCCGCAGGTGGGCAGGGGAGGGGGGGGGGAAAGTGCATCCGGCGCACCTCACTCTAAATTTAATATCTCCATACATCTAACAAGTATATCAAGTTTGGTGTCTTTTTCTTATAATTCGAGGACGAGGAATTCATTTCTGAAACAAAAATTTTACCCACCCATACAAAAAAAAAGAGAAATTCAAAAATAAAAAAAAATCTTTACATATTTTTTTCCGAAAATTTTAGTTTTTCTTAAAACTATGGTGATTTGCGTCCCAAAAAAAATACTAGTAAATAGCCCAGTTATCTTACTATATAAAAAAAATACTTGTCATACATTATTTGTCTGAAAACTGTGTTAAAAAAAATATTTTGTGCCGCGCGGCGGACCACGCCCAAATAGGTACACGCTGTCAGATTTAGTATAAGGGACGCATTCAATTTTAAACTTTCTTTATTCTACATACACAAGTAGGTAATAAAATAAATACGTCCTGTAATTATAAAAGAAAGGGTAAATAAATTAAAAATTACAATATAACTGAATATGGGATTATTTTATTAGAGATCTTAGGTCCCGATTTCTAAGGGAGCCTTGCATTTTTGAGACAAAGCAAATCCCTTGGACCATGTGTTCCTGGGGGTGATCTGAGCTGATTTAGACCGGGTGCCCAGTGGTACTGTAAAGAATGGTGAAGGTACCGATTATAAAACACAAACTTCACTGCTTATTCTTTTATTTTAACTCGTAACTTATAAATATGCACAAGTGATGCGCCCGGCCCGCAGGCCTAGGAGCGACTCCCGAAAAGCTAAACAAAAATAAATAACCGCCGTTCTATCGAACCATTTGCTTTTAAATTTAAAATATTAAAAGCAAATGCGACGTATAACCTAAAAAGGTACAGTGAAATAAGGTCTATTTTTGCATTGCAACCTTATTTCACTACATCCCTCGTCCCTCTGGGAACAAGGATGAAGCCTACTTGCCCTAACATCTACCTACACGAGGAGTAAACATTAGCTACTCGTCCAGTCATGCCGGATAGCCTGCTGTGCAATTTATGTGTCGTTGTGAATGCAGATTAATAAACCGACAACATTAACACAGTGGACTTCCGCCCTACAAAACCTCGGAAAAGAGGGGCGGCGAATAATAATGAAAATTAACCTGCCTGCCTGACCCTACAAAACAAATTTGACAATCCATGCATTGAGGATGCTGTATTGTCTTACAAAAGTCATATTCATAAGACTCAGTTTCATTATGACATTTATGACTAAAAGAATCTGAGCGCTACCACTTAAGGAAGCCGAGCCTTGTTACCCCGCACCTCCACCATGTAAAGAATGGTGAAGGTACCGATTATAAAACACAAACTTCACTGCTTATTCTTTTATTTTAACTCGTAACTTATAAATATGCACAAGTGATGCGCCCGGCCCGCAGGCCTAGGAGCGACTCCCGAAAAGCTAAACAAAAATAAATAACCGCCGTTCTATCGAACCATTTGCTTTTAAATTTAAAATATTAAAAGCAAATGCGACGTATAACCTAAAAAGGTACAGTGAAATAAGGTCTATTTTTGCATTGCAACCTTATTTCACTACAGTACCCCCCCGCAGATGGTCAGGGGAGGGGGGGGGAGTCCATCCGGCGCACCTCACTCTAAGCTTCATATCTGCATATTCTGCATACACCTAGCACCTATGTCAAGTTGGGTGTCTTTTTCTTATAATTCGAGGACGAGGAATTCATTTCTGAAACTAAACTTTTACTATCCCACACAAAAAAATAACTTAACTTTTTTTCCAAAAATTCTCTCCTTGCTTAAAATTATGGTGATTCTCCCAAGAAAAAAAATACTAGTGAATAGCCCAGATATCCTACTAAATAAAAAAATAAACTTGACGTAGGTACATTTTTTTTAATAATTGTGTTAAAAAAAAATTGTATCTCGAGGCGGCCCACGGTACGGTCAGCCACACCATGTTGAAACAACTTTTCGTAGGCAGCCCCCTCTCGGCCATATTGCATAACGTCGCTTATCTAACAACACCGCTCAAGTCGAAAATTAGCGGTTTATACATTGGATAAAGCTGCTCATTGCGCGTCGATCTACCAATCACATTCTAGACGTTTCGGCCAATAAGAGATCTCAATTCAAAAAATAGAAAAGCATTTTGTAACTTCAAAAATATGAGATTATTTTTAACCTTAATTAAAGCACCCATTCCCAATTTGAGCAAAATCAATCTCAAAATATAAAAAATACACTGTTTTTTTGCTCTCCTGAAAAGTTGGTCAAAATGACTTGAGCGGTGTTGTTAGATAAACGACGATAAGTATACAGGGTGATAAATTGAAATGTCACAGTACGGGGAGTTCGGAAACTAAAATTAAGATAATGTTTTAAGGAACCAAAGCCTTGATTTTGGATAGGACGTAATACTTACTGCAATTAAAGGTTTCGCCTTGGTATTGGAAAGGGAATCGAACCAAGTACTTTTCCGGAATAAGTATACCTACATCGTTTTATTGCTGTATTTGATGCGTAAAGTGGTAAGCAATGATTAACATTGGAGCAGCTGTTTCCAAAATGATCAAAATTAAGAGAAATTATGCAAAAAAGGTCAACCGCTGGGTTTGCTTCCCGGTTAGTTACTAACGTACGAGGGCCGGTCCAAAAAAAGTTAGTCAACGGCGTATTATTAATCCTATTGATTTCATTTTATTGCAGCTTAAAGGCAAATTTCATTACAAAGTCTTTTGTGTAATGTCATTGACCAGTAACATACAGTTATTTTTTTACAAATTAGAAGAAAAATATGTGTGTTACTTTTTATTCGCAACGATGGAGGTATCGCGTGAAGAATTTCGTGCTATGATATATTACGATTATAAACGAGGGCTAACTTACAAGGATTCTCATGAAAAGTTAACCAGTGCTTTTAGGGCATTATTTCCATCTCTTGCCACTGTCAGTTACTGGTTCCGTGAATTTAAGCATGGGCGGAGCGACGTCAAAGATTATCCTAGACCGGGGCGACCGCCAACGGCAGTCACTCCAGAAAACGTCATCAGGATGGAGTGGCTAATCAAGGAATCTCGAAATATTACCAAGCGAGAGATTCAGATCGAACTGAAGGTTGGATCCCACGCAGTTTCAACCATTTTGCATGATCACCTTAAAGTTCGGAAGGTTTCGTCTCGATAGATACCACATTCACACCGGAGCAAAAAGATAGACGTGTCGATTGGTGCAAATTTATGCTAAATAAATTCGAAGGAGGCATATCACAACAAGTGACCTACATTGTGACATCTGACGAATCTTGGATATACAGCTAAGACCCATTTACAAAACAACAATCGACAGTATGGGTCTTTGAAGAAGATGATTTACCCACTAAAGTAGTTCGCGGCCGAAGCGTCAACAAAAAAATGGTTGCTGTTTTTTTTCGAAGAAGTGGGCCTGTAGCCGTAATTCCACTAGAAGATCGGAAAACGGTTAACGCTTGGCCGTGTCGATTGCCAGTACCATGGATTTTTTGAACAAATCGGGAGTGCAACTGCTACCACAGCCCTGATCCCTATAGCCCTGACCTGGCTCCATGTGTTTTTTTTTATTCCCCACGGTAAAAAAATCATTACGTGGACGAAAATTTTCGACGGCGGATGAAGCAGTGGACGAATTCAGGGGACTTTTTTGACCTTCCGCAAGAACGGTTTTTTTCCTGTTTTGAAAGTTGGTCTAGTCGAATGCATAAGTGCATAGATGTAGCAGGGCAATACTTTGAAAAGTTGTAAATAAAGTTTTATTATATTTCTTTTATTTTTTTTTAACTAAAAATTTTCGGACCGGACCTCGTAGGTATGTTTTATTATTTAAATCCCTAAATGAAGATTTTGCCTTTTAAGGATTACTTTTCCGAATGGAGACCAACGGGACCATAATACTATGTATGTATTAAGGAAGATTTAAAACAAAAAAAAAATGATTAAAATAATAAAGAGGTACCCACTCATACACGACACGTTCCATATCAAGGTTTTTTAAATTTTTGCTGTTTCGTAAGAACAGTAAAACATATACAAGCGCCAAATTGGGTATGATTATATGACAAACCCTGAAGAAAAACCACCCATACTAAAATATAATCAATTGTGAGTTGGGTCGCGTGGATTCGATTCGAAATTGGAATATAATAATACGTAATGTGCGGCGGTACGGAACCCTCGGTGCGCGAGTCCGACTAGCACGCGACCGGTTTTTTTTTACAATAAAGGCCTTGGTTTCTAACAACATAATAATACCCAGTAACTTATCGTTTCCAATTTGTCCATTGACTGACCCATTCTGATTGCTTGTAAAGTAAAAGTTTTACCTATAGCATAGGATAATCCCATATTCAGTTATATTGTAATTTTTAATTTATTTACCCTTTCTTTTATAATTACAGGACGTATTTATTTTATTACCTACTTGTGTATGTAGAACAAAGTTTAAAATTGAATGCGTCCCTTATACTAAATCTGACAGCGTGTACCTATTTGGGCGTGGTCCGCCGCGCGGCACAAAATATTTTTTTTAACACAGTTTTCAGACAAATAATGTATGACAAGTATTTTTTTTATATAGTAAGATAACTGGGCTATTTACTAGTATTTTTTTTGGGACGCAAATCACCATAGTTTTAAGAAAAACTAAAATTTTCGGAAAAAAATATGTAAAGATTTTTTTTTATTTTTGAATTTCTCTTTTTTTTTGTATGGGTGGGTAAAATTTTTGTTTCAGAAATGAATTCCTCGTCCTCGAATTATAAGAAAAAGACACCAAACTTGATATACTTGCTTGATGTATGGAGATGTTAAATTTAGAGTGAGGTGCGCCGGATGCACTTTTCCCCCCCCCCTCCCCTGCCCACCTGCGGGGGGGTACCACTGGGCACCCGGCCTAAATCAGCTCAGATCACCCCCAGGAACACCTGGTCCAAGGGATTTGCTTTGTCTCAAAAATGCAAGGTTCCCTTAGAAATCGGGACCTAAGATCTCCCACTATATCTCAATGAAGAAGGAAAGTAAAAGAGGTAGGAAAACGAAAGTAATTAGAATTTTATTATAACCTAAATAAATACGCTATTTGTTGATTTGTTAGATGTCGGTAAGCAGATTTGACAGCACCAGCGCAGTCCAGCGCAATCTAGCGACAAAAAAACAAAACCAAGTTTACTGCAGTAAAGCTACTCATCAACAGAGGTTGTGATTATCAAATTATTGACTGAAAATATTGATAGTACCTAGTTCCAAAACAAGCCACTAGAGGACACTACTATGTAAAATGGCAAGTAAAAAGAGTTGTACGAATTGTAAACAAATTATAAACTATAGGCGAATCTTAACATGCGCCTATTGCAAAAAGATATATGACCTGCTCTGTGCTAATATGTCAGAATCCCGATTCAACACTTTCCACCATGGTACATCGGCGGTTAAGTCTAAATGGAAATGCCCTTGTTGCTTGATTAAGGACCAAAAAAGAAAAATGTGAACACTCCAGTAAGACCTTCACTCCCAGAAAATGAACCTGATGCGTTGGTATCACATGTAACTGTTAGAAAACCTGTTAACCGACAGAAAGTAAATGAAAACTTGACAGAACCGAATGAGGAACATTCTACTATAGGTGAACAAGTATACAATGATCAAAGCATACTGGGTGACACATTGTTATCACCAACAATTAGTCCCACAACCATAAATGCTAAGCAGAAAACGGAAATAAATGTAAATCCATTAACTCAAGCACAAATCAGCAACCTACTTGACACAAAACTTGAGAGAAACAAAATTACTATGATATTTGAATTGAAGTCCGAATGAAGATCTTTAATCCAACACGAGGTAAATAACATAATATCGGGCCTTAAAACGGAACTTTTCCAAAATATTGACAGCATAACGTTGAAGCAAAACGAATTTAAAAGTGAAATAAAAAAATTTGAAGAAAAAATTAAATTGGTAGAAAATGAACACGAAAAACTAAAGAAAACAATTATAAACCTTCAGGATTCTCCGCAGAAAACATCACCCTTACCTAACATAACAATGGAAACTAATAAAAAAATTGTATTATATGGACTAGAAGAATCTAGATGGGAAGACGAAAATGAGCTATATGGACGAATAATTAACATGTTTCAAAATATCCTAGACATTAATCTAGATGGATGTATTGAAGACCTATGTAGATTAGGAAAAAAAGGTAATCGAATGCCAACTGCAGTAGAATTTACAAGTAAACGAGCAACAAAATATATATTACAAAATTACAGACATTTCAAAAATACAGGCATGGCAGTTTCAGAGTATTTAGATGAGAATGCAGCTAAGAAACGAAGAGAATTGATAAATACTTTACTAGAAGCAAGAAAACATGGTCACCACGCGGTTATACGCAACAACAAATTAATAGTAGATGGTAGAGAGATAAGAGTAGACGGTAAAGCATATGAAAATACCAGCCAGAGCGCCTACACTGGCAATCAGTTGGAACACAACGAAGAGACTACAAAAAAAGATAATATTACTGTACAGGAAAATCTAGACAAAAGTCAGACAACACAAAACAGTAACAGAAACAAAAATTATACATTTCGGAACCAAACTAAGTATACTTAGCCAAAATACACAAAGTTTAAAAAATAAAACCTACCTACTAGAAGATTTATTGGAAGTAAGCAAGCCCAGTGTGGTGTGCTTATCAGAAACATGGATTACAGAGGATCAAAAAAACCTAATAGAAATAGATAAGTACACTTTTGGAGCAACCTACAAGAGAAAAAAACATCGGGGAGGTGGAGTAGCTATATTAACCAGAGATGGAATGACATTTAATGAAAAGAGTGAAATAGCTAACCTATCTGTTGATTATGTAGTTGAATGTTGTGCTTTAGAATTGCCATCTGATATTATAGTTATAATCATTTATCGAGCTGACCGTGAAATTGAAATATTTTTTGAATTTCTAGACAGACTATTACATAAACTTAAATACATAATAAAAAATACATTATAAAAAACTTTAAGTTATTTCGGGTGATTTTAATATAAATGCTAGTTTAAATTCCAAAGACTATAAAATACTATCAGACACAATGTTAGAAAGTAATCTCCGCCAAATAGTTACCGAACCAACAAGAGAAACAGTCACGAGTGCAACCTGTATTGATTTAATATTTACTAATATAAAACACTATACTTTATCAGTACAGGACTTCGGAATCTCAGACCACAAAGGTTTACATTTCACAATAGACTCATTACAAATGGTTAAACAAGCTACTCCAAATTATATAACAAAGAGATTATTTTTTAGCTCTCGTAATCAAATGCTTTTTAAAGCTGAACTGGGTAACATAGATTGGAATAGCATTATAACAATTGAACATAATGTAAACACTAATTATAACAATTTTAACTCAAAACTACAGGACATATTAAACTATTGTATACCACTTAAACGATTAAAAAATGTAATTAAAAATAATAATAATTGGATAGCAAAAGGAATAAAAATATCTTGCCAACACAAACGACAGCTAAAAATGATTATCAACCAAACAAACAATAAAATACTTAAAAAACATTACAAAAATTATACAAGAAAATTAAAAAAATGCGTTCACATATCTAAAAAGATTAATTATACTAAGGAGATGGTAAAATCAAAAAATAAAATAAAAAGTATGTGGAACGTAATTAAACATGTCACAGCAAAACAAACACCTTGCTCCATAAAAAACATACAGATAAAAGCTGGAAGAAACACAATGGTAGACTATCCTATTTCAGTCTCAAACATATTTAACCAACACTGCATCTATAGGTGACCCACAAAACAACAAATAACACTAGCAAAAAATAGCAACAATAGTAGTATGAATCTGGGCCCTCCGCTCCGTAGTGTTGAAACATCTTCTATCAACTCATTGTACTTGCAACCAGTAACTGAAAAGGAAATCTGGGATATTATACATAACCTACCAAACAAACATAGCTGCGGCGAAGATGACATTCCACCAAGCCTTATCAAAATGTGTGTAAACGAGCTAACATCCCCTCTTACAAAATTAATAAATCAGTCCTTTGATGAATCTGTGTTCCCGGATATATTAAAAATAGCTAAAGTAAGACCTGTGTTTAAGAAAGGTGGTAACCCTAACGACCCCCCCCCACTAATTATAGGCCTATATCAATATTACAGGCTACCTCCAAAATTTTCGAAAAAGCAATGACAAATAGGATAACGGGTTTTCTAGAAAAATACAACTTGCTTGACGAAAACCATATGGATTCAGAAAAAACCATTCTACGACACTTGCTGTACATCCAAGAGATATTGAATTGCATTAGAGAAAAAAAAATGCAGTAGGCTTATTACTTGACATGTCAAAAGCTCACGACAGAGTCTCACACACTATACTACTTAATAAATTAAATAAAATTGGTATCCGAGGCAGGGCATGCGAGTGGGTCAAGTCATATTTAACAAACAGAAAGCAATATGTACAAATAACACATTACAATTATAAAACTCGTGAAATAGAGAACATCAAATCAAACGAAATCATCACCAACTGGGCAATACCACAGGGAAGTATAATAGGATGTATACTTTTTCTCATATACATGGTGTTAGGTAATGAGTGGATAATCCTTGAACTACGGATAGAGGGCACTTAGGACGCACAGTGTATTATTTTGGGTGAGTTGCGGCCATCCTGTTTTAAGTACTCAGATGATAGATCAACTTGCCCGAATGCTTTTAAAACAAATTTTGAAATTTCCACAAAAAACCATAGAAACGTCTTTACTTGTCTATGCATTTGTATTTTCTTCAAATAAACTTACCTTTCGATAGAAAACGTATAATATCACCATATTTATTGAAAAACAATTCAAAAGTAATTCTCACACCACAGATAGAGCGTTTTTTCCAACAACAAAAAAACTCGTGACCCATGCAATTTCCGCATTTTATTTTTTACTTATTAGTTACCTTAGGTTACCTTTTATCACTGTATTAAATTTAAATTTAATAAGTAGTAGGACAACTGAGTTGTTCAATTTTGAATTTCTTGCTTAGGGTTGTCAACAAAAATTCTATGTTCGAATTCCGAAGTTTATAACAGTGTTATTTCTATAGTATTTGGTACAAAAAAATACCTAAATGATTCACCTCATGCATAAATAATAATCAGTTGTCGTTTTTTTATCATTTCAACTCATTGGGACTTATAGAAAAAGTATTTACTTCAATTAACAGAACCAATCTTAACAAACCTTGGCAGAAAGTTTGACTGTTTACTGGCTGGTAAAAAGTAAATACGCCATTGGCCTAAATGTCACAACATTTCAATTCTCAAACCAAATTCACGTGAATTGTCTGGTCAAGCGGGGGTGTCATGGAGCCGGTAATAGCCCATGGCGTTAATTTGCCTCAGCAGACCTTGACTCATTCTGCTGGAGGATGTGGTTCCCGGCCTCAACCTGAGGATCTAGTGATTGAGGGGCACGAGGGCGCCAACCTTCACGTTAGTCAGCGAGCGATAACTTTACTGCTGATACTTTTCAACCTCCGGCAGTATTTGAAGAAATGTTAGGGGATGAAAAAAAAAGTGTTGCGGATTACAATAAAATGACACGATTAAAAGTTTACCAATTATTAGAAAAAAAGTGCACGCTTACGTGGAGCTAAAGTAAGGCCTTTAGACATAGGCATTGATGAACGTACATCTATAATAATGCATGCCCTTTACCCTCAAGTCGTTCCTAGTGAGTTAAGTGTATACGAAAAAACTTTAAAAACTACTTTATCGAAATTCACGAGTAGATGCGAAAAGTTGTACAAGTATTGCCACCGAAAGATATCCGTTTTTAAAAAGAAACACAAAAATTGGTTGTCCGCATTATTTGACCTGGGGATTCCCTGTGCACAAAAGCAGGCCAGATTAACTCCAATTGGTATGCTATCTGAGCAAGCAGGTGATTCGCGAAATAAGTATTGGCGGTACGATCGGGAACACCACACCAGAAAAATGGATCGTAAGACGACAATGCTCGATCTTTTTCAACGAGCTTTAGAGTCATCAGATCCATACCTCACAATGCTTTCACTTTCTTCTCGTCAAAAAAAAAACAAACGACTCGTTCTCCCAGAAAAGGTACTATCACTATTGAAACCTTATGAAGAACATGAAAAATTCAATGCATCACCTGAAATTGAAGTTGATATGAATGACCTAGTACTTGCTACAAAATAAAATGTAATTCTGACGAAGACGATTAGAAGCTTGCCTAAAAATACATCAAGCATTTCTATCTCTAATGTTCGAGTAATACCCCCTAACTTGTCTAACTTTGACAAATTAACTGTGTCCATTTTTATCATCGAATGTAACCCTCTCTCGTCTTTTTCCAGTTCCAGCAATCAATAGGTACTATTCAAGATATTATGCGTATATTTTTTTTATCGAAAGTTGTCTGTTTCTTATGTTGACATCCCTATTTTCGTAGTTTTTTTTTTTTTTTTTTAATAAATGCAATATCTCTGTGGTCCTACAATAGTGAAATTTAAAATTTTATAGGGTTGTAAGCATTTGTATTTTACGGTAAAAGGTATGGCCGCAACTCACCCAAAATAACACACTGTGGGACGTTATGAAAAAGCTAAAATAGGTCTAGTAAAAGTCGCACGGTTTTCGAGATATTTGGACTTTAAGGTTTTTTTCGAAAATGAACACCCTTGTTCGGGTTAATTTTTGAAACAATATTTTTACGTAATTTCCGTGGGCATTTCTTTTTTCAAGATTTTAGCATGTAAAGTCACTGGTTTGGATGAAGATTAACATAAGGATTGCTATGGTTTTTAGGGCACTTCATAGAAGCTAATAACTTAGCATTAAATAATTTTTGAAAAAAAATATACCACGGAAATGACGTGGGCAGCACGGAAATGGCGAATCTTTAATAACTAGTGTAAAAATCAGCAATTCGATATCTACTGAGGCACGTATTCCAATAAAACAAAGACTGATTCGTTGAAACACTGCAGTCGGAAACATTATCAATAGATAAAGCACTACATGTCGATGAAGTTGGAGAACAAGACTGCGTAAAAATCAAGCCTAGTTGGACCTAGGGTTGCCAACCGTACTATATTATATAGTATTGTACTATATTTTGACTCTCTGTACTATATACTGTTGAAGAAATATATAGTACGCAAAAATACTATATTTTGGGGGATTTTACAAAGTACTTCAATTTACACACATAACTGACGTAACACACGTTCCAAGTGAATTTTATTAAATAGCAATATTTCTCGTCCACTAATATTGTCATTATTGTCAATAATCAATAAGACGGTTACACACATCTTGCGACAGTTGCATAGCGTAGCGTGTTTCTGGACGAGAACTGTCACTGTCAGTGTCAAGTTGTTAGTTTACGTGTTTATGTTAATTGTCACTCTTGTCTTGTCAGTGTTGTCAACTTGTCAGTGTCAGTCAGGTCAGCGAGTCGTTATTTTTTCTGTTGTAATTGTTTTGAACAAACTTTGAACTTTTCTTATTGTAAACGTATCCGTGGGTCAGCTGTATTGTGTTGTGTATGTGACTGTGATCATGAATAGTGATAGTGAAAATAGTGCTAGTGACGAAGGGAATAAAACACCTCCATCTAAAAAGGTTAAAAGACTACAAAAATATAGGATTGAATGGGAGAGCACGTACTCCTGGGTCGATAAAGTCCCCGACAATGAGTATGCCGTCAAGTGCAAGATTTGCAACATAACTTTTGGTATCGGGAAAAGCGGAATCGGCCAGGTAAGTAAAGCCAAATTTTGTGCATTGAAGTTTCTTTTCTGCCCATGTTTTTCGCTCGTGTGTGTGTGTGTTTTTTATAGCTAGTAAAACTAATTGCAATAGATTTGGGTACATAATCATTAACAGTAAGGGCCTGTTGTTTGATCAGTGGTTAAACTAACTAATTGTTAAAATTTTAAAAGGAAGCGAAATTTTGAAGGAATCTCAAGAAAATGTGTCAAATTTTCAATTCCTTTTTCGAATTTTAACAATTAGTTAGTTTAACTACTGATCAAACAACAGGGCCTAACACATTAATGAACATATCACATTTTCATTTTTCATTTTTTTGCACATTGTATTACACTGTAATATAATGTGCAATTAAGTAAGAGCCATGCTTTTACACTGTAATATAATGTGCAATTAAGTAAGAGCCATGCTTTTACACTGTAATATAAGGTGCAATTAAGTAAGAGCCATGCTTGAGTTGACAAACTTGGGGTGTCTGGTGTTTGTATGGTGTGTTTTTTCGAATTCCAGATTAAACAGCATGGTGAAACTAAAAATCATATTCAAAAAGCACTGCTTCTTAAGAAATCTTCCACACTTGATCACTTTTTTGGTACAGCGGGCTCATCCTCTGCGTCTTCTTCTAACAATGATGGTGACAAAATAACAGCAAGTGAATTAGCACTAACCTATCACACTGTTAAGCATAACCTTTCCTATAATAGCATGGATTGCAATGTCAAATTAAATAAAGTAATATATGTTGATACAAAAACCGCTTTAAAAATTAAATTGGGCCGGACAAAAATGGAAGCACTTGTTTGTGAAGTGTTAGCACCACATGCATTAGAGATAGTGTTGGATCACCTTTACTCTCCAGATACATTTTTTTGCTTGCAAACTGATGCTAGCAACAAAAAGAACATTAAGTTATTTCCATTAGTGGTCCAATATTTTGATGTTGAAAAAGGTGTCCAAAATAAGCTGATAGATTTTTTTGAGAATCCTGATGAGTCAGCTGATGGGATGTTTGAAGCAATTAATAACTCACTAACCCAACACAAGCTATCTTTTGACAGAGTGTCTGGATTGAGTGCTGACAATATTAATGCAAACTTTGGCATACACCATTCTCTTTTTAAAAACATTGAGAATATGGCACCTTATTTGATTAAAGGAAATTGCCATGCACATATAGTGCACAACACCACTAAGCATGCAATGGGTGTCTTAAACTGTGATGTGGAAAACATTATTTTAAAAGTATGCAGTCATTTTTCCTCATCAGCTTGTAGGCGAGAAGAGCTGAAGAAAGGCCATGGCAGGGTAAGGGAACATCTTGTGCCTTAATAGCTTTTCCGCTTGATTTTTTTTCTGATGATAGGTCATGGCGATAGTAAATGCTACACTAAATTTCAGCATTCTCCTCTGCTTATTTTTGAAGAAAATAAATAAATAAGAAAAATTAATTTTCGTAAATATCTCCAGTTTAATAGAACGAATAATTGTGTGCTTCATACATATAATGCACTTAACTAAAACACATAATATGTCACTATAAGCCGCATGACATTCCATACAGAAAAATAAAAATAAATGCGTTGACATTTTTCAATTTTTTTTTATATTACTTATAAGTTAGAGACACCTCCAGTTTTTTTACTAATAATAGCACTTTTGGTTAACTACAACATATTTTTATTTCGAGCTTCTAGCATTGGTGCATCAAAACAAAATTATTAAAAAAGGTGGTATGTCCCCTTGACGTTATTAAAACTAAATTAAATTAAACCTTCTTGCAATTGTCTATGTATGAAATGTAACTGGCCAGTGACCAGGCCTGGTACGTAATACTGTTTCCAAATTCGAAATTATGATGTTGGACATTCTTTTGACACATCGACAAATATAATATTTATTGTGAACAGAATAAACGAATTATCCTGCCGTAGGTACGAACATAGAAATAAAATAACATGAATTTATATTCAATTTGCCTTCTGAAAGTAAAAACACAAATACAGGATTCAGTGGACTTTGAATGCTATAACGACGTCGTTTCGCTGGAAGAGGTTAGTATCATATTTTCTAAAATTACTGAAATATTTAGTCTCGATCTTATTGATCATAAAATCTAATTAAATTAAATGTTTCAGATCATTCGGTTGAAGTCGAAGATCTGCGAGCTACGCCTTCCTTCACATATTTTTCGAGATTTGTTTTTAAATATTATAAAGGATTTAAGTTTAAATATTAATCTCCAAGAAGACGAAGTCGTGTATATGGGAGTATGTACGGATTGTGGCATTTCCAGTAACCTGGAAGTCGATGAAGATTATAGTACCGCCGAAATGGACGTGGAATATTTTTTTTGTCAAGTGTGTGCAGGAAACTGCTTCATAAAGTGTGGCTGCGGTATTAGCTGTAATTGTATTGAAGTTACACAAATACGCTCTAAACGCAAGTAGTTTATTATAATAATCTAATCAAGTAGGCATTACTTGTATAACTGCATGAGTGTTGTACGAGTGCAGTGTTAATGTGTCAATAAATAAGTCGTATCTCTCACATTTATTTTATCAATATATAAGATAAGTATCGGAATAATTGTTTATAACAAGAATCTGGATTAAGATACAAGCCATAATGTCATCGTGTGTTCAAAATACTAAGAGAAATTGTGCTTGCTGTTTGAAACATATCTCAAAAATTAAAGGTAAAAAGAAAACGATTTTGACTGTACAAGAATCTGTATTTTTCTCAGCCTCATTATCTAAAACTATAAATATTAACGATATTTTATGTCCCCAATGCCGAATTAAGGCTTATCGAAAAAAGGATAACGGAATGGACTCCAGTAACTCAGATACGGATATTGATGATGACAGCACGTATTTATTGCCCAGTTCTGCCGTATTAGACACACCTGAGAGAGTATTACTGCCTATTCCAAGAACTGTGTCTACACATAGTTATTGCTGTGTTTGTAAAGGTAAAACCAACTTACAACTTATTCGCGAAAAGGCTAGAATTCAAGCCTATGTCAAAAGATGTATATACGTTCCGGTAGGAAATTGATGTTGTCAGTCTCATATTATAAAAGAACGCTTTTATGAAAGTGATTTAACGTACTTGTCCATCCATTCAAACACGTCTGAAGTTAGTACAACCGAGATAACTAACATTATGAGGTCTATGTCAATAAAAATTGATTCTACTTTATTCAATAGAATAAAAGACCAATCAATTTCAGAGGAACAAATTCATGTTTTGACTGGACTGAGTTGGAAAAACATCAATGATTTGACAAAAGAGGTTACATCAATGCGTAATAACTCTAAACGCACAGTAATGCAAGCATTGATAATATTTTTTACTAAGTTACGGACTGGTGGATCTAATAGATTATTGTGTTCGATATTTGAGCTGGAGACACATCAACTAATATCTGAATATTGTCATAGTGTCATAGAGGCCTTTGAAAATGATATTCTTTCGCACAAGTTTGGTATGCATTCTCAAACAAGACGATGGTTAATAGATAATCAAACCAGTAGCGTTGCAAAAAAACTACATAATACTACAGATTGCCTGATCTTGATATGCGATGGAACATACTGCCGACATGAAAAGAGTAGCAACAACGAATACCAGAGAAAATCATTTTCAGGCCAAAAAAAAACTCCGCTCTGCAAACCCTTTACTATTTGCACGACGACTGGTTATATTGTCGATATGTTAGGTCCATTTCTAGCCAACCTCAACGATGCAGCAATACTTCGACAAATCATGGACGATCCCAATGGTCTTTGTACTCTAATGCAGGCAGGAGATATTTTTGTACTAGATCGCGGTTTTCGTGACGTAGTGACTTACTTAGAAGCTAAAGGATTCAAAATTCTAATGCCCGCCCTCAAGGGGAATAAAAAACTACTCAGCAGTGTTGAAGCTAACGAATCTCGCTTTGTAACAAAATTACGCTGGGCGGTCGAAGCAGTCCATGGAATGTTGAAAGAAAAAAATCAGTTACTTAGCCACACTTTAGACAACAAAATGTTGCCCACAATTAAAAATTATTATCGCATTGCATCATTATGTTTGAATCGCTATGGCAAAAAGAATACACTAGATGACTCTACGACAGAAATGATTATACAAAGAATGAATGAAAAAAGAGACGAAGAAAATATTTTAATTAAACAAGTCGAAGAACATGGATGGCTCCGGAAAAAATTGCCATTACAACCAATAAATAGTACAGAAATCATTGACTTTCCGGAATTGACAGAACAACAACTAATAATTTTTTTTACCGGTATATACCAAATGGGTCAAGCTATGTCGTATTTGGGTGAAATGATTCTGGAGGATGGAACTGTCAACATGCAATTCGTAAAAGACCAATCTAACATATTAAAAATTCAAGTCCAGTCCAGACACATGTCCAGAAAACGTTATCGTTGTTTTGTCGAATATATTCCAAATTGCAATGAAATAGACGGTATTAAGAGTTTCTTCTGTGAGTGTGCTTCCGGTTTACGTACAGTCAGCTGCTGCTCCCATATTGCTGCGATTGTGTATTATTTATCACATGGTAGGTTTTTAAATAAAATACCAAGACCAGCCGAGAAACTGAGCAATCTGTTTAAAAATGGCTTAAGTATTGTTATTAATGAAAATAGTGACGAGGACGATTGAGTCGAGCCTTTTTTTTGATACGATGCACCAATGCTAGAAGCTCGAAATAAAAATATGTTGTAGTTAACCAAAAGTGCTATTATTAGTAAAAAAACTGGAGGTGTCTCTAACTTATAAGTAATAAAAAAAAAAAATTGAAAAATGTCAACGCATTTATTTTTATTTTTCTGTATGGAATGTCATGCGGCTTATAGTGACATATTATGTGTTTTAGTTAAGTGCATTATATGTATGAAGCACGAAATGATTCGTTCTATTAAACTGGAGATATTTACGAAAATTAATTTTTCTTATTTATTTATTTTCTTCAAAAATAAGCAGAGGAGAATGCTGAAATTTAGTGTAGCATTTACTATCGCCATGACCTATCATCAGAAAAAAAATCAAGCGGAAAAGCTATTAAGGCACAATATGTTCCCTTACCCTGCCATGGCCTTTGTTGCTGATGTTGAAGGAGAATGGCATGAATTGATCAGACACGTGGGAACAAGATGGCTTTCTTTGCTACCTTGTGTAGATAATATTTTAGTAAACTGGACTGCCTTATACAATTATTTTAAAAGTTTAAATGACGACTGCCCTATGCTTTTGCAAAATATATTGCTAATAAATGAGCCTGAAGGAGAGAATAAAATTAAGGCTTATCTGAACTTCACAAGCCACATTCTGCACAATTTTCACAAAGCTGTCAAACAATTGGAAGGAAATAATGTAACTGTAATAGATGTGTACAATATTATGGCTACTTTAAAGAATGCACTTGAACATCGCAAGAAAGAGCAATTTTTTGGCTATGAGACAAAAAAAATGATTACAAACATTGAAAATGTGTCTAAAAACATGAGTGATGGAATATAATAAATTTAAATAATAAAGAGAACTGTATGATTGTTAAGTCTGCTTTCATTTTATCCTTTAATGTAATTTCTTTCTTAATTAATGGTGGTGGTCGTGGTCGAGGTGATAAGTGAGTGATCACACTAATCACATCACGCATGCTGATGAAGATAAAAAGTTCTAAATTACCTGAAAGCTGTTCAAGTTAAAAGAAGTGGTTTTTAAAAGGAGTTCACAGAATGCTAGTAAGTATAGTTTACCCCAAAATAAAGAGTTGTCTTAAAGTACTATATTTTTTTACTGTGTACTATATTTTTTACACTTTTTTTTGGAAAATACTATAAATCCCCCAAAAATAGTTGGCAACCCTAGTTGGACCTCTGTCTTGAGATCTCGACAAGCAAGTGACTGCACTCTTTGAACTTGCTCGTGAATTCGACCGCAGATTTCTAGTCGTGATCCTGGAACATGACGCTGATTGGTGTAATTTTTGTGCCCGTTTCACTGACAAATTACGCATAGTTGTTCCCGAAATATTAGAATTGTCTTTTTGAACATTTTCAGGCTGCTGTAATGCCAGTGGTGCTTCTGCTGCTAAACTCAATGGATCTGGCGTATCGTCGACTAAACTAACATATATTAAAGTTTCTGTTTGAGCAGTGCGTTCTAGATTCTTTTTCTTCTCTCTGTATCTTTTAGATGCGATTTTGTTCCTTTCTCGTATATTTTTCTTTTGATTGGTGGTAAGTTGTGATATTCTTGATTTGTTTTCATAATGTCTTAAACATTTTTTTAAATAACTCATATTGAACAGGATTACTTTTTATTTAACTTCTCCTAATTCTCTCAGCAAGTTTCTTTATTTCTAACTGCTCTTTTTTATCTTGTTTTGTTTTGGCCATTGTTCATATTTTACCTTTAAAATAATAAAAAATGATTATAAAGCTTTATGAGTTCGTTAATTGTATATTTATAGATTATTTCATTTTGATCTTGTATTTTTCAATTGCTCTTAGAGATATTTCCATGTGACGCAACTGTTAATTATAATTTATTAAATGTATAATATTATTCTAACAATTATCACATAATTTAAACGGTTTTTGTTAGCTAAAAGGTTTACAGATTGTTCAGCTATTGATTATTGGACCCTTTGAAAAAGTTACCTTTACTTAGTATTCATATTGAGTAATTTTATCGCAATTTGCTTTTATCTTAGTAATAACACAATTAAGATACACAATTTGAACGTGTTAAAGTTGCATTTAACCAATGTTTTCAGTACTTTTTGTACGAAATAACATTGTGTTCGTCATTTCCGTGTCACTGCGTCATTTCCATGTGTAAAATCACCATGGAAATGACGCCAGGGAAATGACGACAACCGAGTATTTTGACGATTACTGCTAAACCAATCATGCTATAAATGTACAGACTTTAACTAGAAATAATAACAACATATGATTTTACGTGTCAAAAGATAAACTTCAATAAAAAATGTTTTGACCCTTAAATAGTATCACATGGAAATGACGTTAAAGTGAACCAAACTACGTCGCGTAAAAGACTTACCTCTCCAGACGCTTAATAATCCGTTTTAACGCGTCCACTTCGCTTGGCAGCCGAAGCACAACTAACGTACTTGCCTAGAGTAACGCAAACATGACGGTACAACTGTCGAGAAAAGAGTTATTCGCAGGTGTTTGAGCGTTATGATTTTGGTTGCTAAGCGTGGGACAAGATTACATTAGTCAATATATTTTTATATTAAAATGCATTTCTAATAAATAAAACACTGTGAAATGCGTCTTTTATTCTAGTTTCTAATGATGTATAACACTTATTAATACGTTTCTTAGACATGCAGCTATGCTTACTTGTTTGAAGTAAACCGCAAGTGGGACAAGGCTCACAGACTTAGTGCACTATAGAACCTGAAATTTTAATTATTATTTTTGGTCTTTTCTTGTATTATAACAATGTCAAAAATGTAATGCGTGAATGTATTTTAGTGTCTTTAAATGTGTAAAAAAAATTGTGGTGTTTATATTATTCGTTTTCTTTTAATGAGCTTGGGACGCCTAATTTTCGCTCTAAAAATACACCCTTTCAATGTTTCGATTATAGCACCATTATAAGGTATTTTTTTTTAAATTTTATTTTTGCTTAATATTATTGAATACTTGTGTTATCAGATAGGAATCACCATTTTTGTGAGACATCAATAGATTTAAAAAAAAAAAATCGCAAACATGAATTTTGCATTTTCAATCGTACATTGATCGAACTTTCAACACTCATGGTGAAAAATAAGGAGGAGCATGGCATGGCATGGTGGAGTAAGGTTGAATAAGGTTGTTGTTGATTGTAAAATATCTAACCAAAAAGGTTGCTTGGTGTAGGTGGCACGCTCTTTATTTTTAGAAGTGACGGCAAAAAGGCTAAAATGTTTTTTTTGCAGACGAAAATATATTGTAAGTTAGTGTCAAAAACAAACAGAAATTAAAACTTAAGTATAGATTCGTCACTTTATAAAGCGACTTTGTCTGTTGCACACGAAAATGTACCCAAATTTATTGTAAGTTCGTTTTGGTCACTAGTGTCAAAAACATACAGAAATTAAACTTAAGTACAGATTCGTCACTGCTGACGAAAGTGCACTAAAAATACATAAACGCGTTTTTAGGAACTTAGTCGAAAAGTGACGAATGTGTACGGGATCGGATTTCGATCGCCATGTATAATAAACTTTGTTTTACGTACGGGTATTACAGAAAACTCACATAAACCGAAGCGAAGCGAGGGCGGGTCGCTAGTTTAAAATAATTACTTTAAAAAAAATACAATATCATAGTCAAGCTCATAAATATATACGTAGGTATATGTATATAGTGAATGTTTAAATTGTTAAGAAATATAGATGCAGAGAACATAATAATATTATGTGTTAATTGCTGCCCTAATTAGTAATAAAAAAAAATATGTGAATGTTTTAATTGTTAAGAACTAGAGGCAGAGAACTTATTATGTGTTAACTGCTACCCTAATTAGTAATAAAAAAATGTATGTGAATGTTTTAATTGTTAAGAACTAGATGCAGAGAACTTATTATGTGTTAATTGCTACCCTAATTAGTAATTTATGTATTTTTTTATTTTATTTATTCTATAACAGAGAATTTTTGTGTTGTTTAAATTACGCTTTGCAATACCCTTACAGGGTTGTACCTACTTAGAAGTAAGATTCTTTTGTGCAAAATGCAATAAATAAATAAATAAATAAATAAAGTACCAGAATTACTTTCTTTCAAAGAACTAATGGAAAAAACATGTCTCTGTTGTTCTAACAGCTCTTGTACCTTTTTAACAATCCGGAAATTATCTGTTTTTTGTGGTTCCTTGAAAATATTATCAAATAATATCTCACAAAATAAGTAAATTCAATTTTCTTATTCCGTAGACTAAAATGACATTTCATGTGTTACCTGTTTTTCACAACTTATAAATAGAGATGTGATACAACCGGTACTTACCAAAAAAATATAGGTAGGTACTTATGTTTATTGATATAAAAGTGTCTGTAACGCAATGAGTGGTCAATCCGTGAAGTTCCAACATGATACAATGCTTTAGGTAAAAATACCAGGCTTTTGTAAATATTTAGAATTTTATCTATGCAAATATTATAAACCCTCCATGACACGTTCAAGAACCGCACATTACGACCACCATAAAAATAGTCTGTTTTGTGAGAATAATTTTTTTATCTGTAAAAATGTTATTATTGCTAAATAAAAACATCGATTTCGATAAAATTATTTCATTCAAATTTCGAACATCTCTGAAAAATTAAGAAATTTTATTTGACCTTTATTCTTAGGCAGTCAGTCATTTTTTAAACGTATCACAATGGTACTACTTGGTATAGCATTATATATATTAAATACAATATTATATCAAATAACATGCGTAGATCGGCAGGAAAACATGCCAAAAATCTTACTAGGGACATAGAGTGAGAAAAAGGAAAAAAAAAAACAATAGGCCACCTACTTATAATTTGTATATAAGACGCTGCAAGATGACCACAAAAGTTTCGATACGTTTCCCTACATCAACGGTGTCCCTTAGACAAGATAAAGCTTTTGCATTTGAACAAATTATTGTTGACTAAGTTTCGGGTTTATTTGTCGGACTATGCATTTTTGTCTGTTATGACTTATTACCAGCTAAATCAAGTCAACGCTACGTTGCCGGTCATAATAATGCGGCTCCTGAATGCACCGTGGAGGCTTATTATATATCGGTGCGTAAAGTAGTGCATGTAACTGTACATAAGTAGTCACAAACTACTGTTGTAAATATAAAATTTATTGGTACTTAAATTTTATTCGAACTTCAATACGTATCATTTAAAGCTGAAATGAACCAAACCACTCGTTTTTTTTTTTTAATAAACTCAACAAGTGTAACAAGTAAAGTCAACAGCAACAATAACACGAGAAAACGCACAGAACACTATACGAGGAAAGTAAAGAATACGATAAACAAATGGCGATGCGTTGTTGTCACGTCGGTGTAATTTTTTTATGTTGGCACTTATTGTCCATGGCCATCCATTGAAGGGTAAAGGTTAAATACAATGTAGATTTTATTTATTATTAATTTTCACGCCACTGCTCGGAAATGTGGCGAAAGATGGTCTGTTCTTGGTCCCCAAAACAATCAATAGTTGTACAGTCAAGGGCAATAATATGTATACACTCTATACACTTTAGTACCTTGTCACTTTAACCACTGTGACAGTTCATATATGGCAGTTCAAATACGACGACAATTAGACAAGGTACTAAAGTGTATACATATTTTTGCCCTTGACTGTACATTGAATGAGCAGGCCTTCTATGAATTTAAAATGGACAACAATATTAACATTGTTGGTCTGTTCCATTGAGCAAATAGACCAATCACATCGGTCCGCTGATCACTTATTCCACCAATCAGAACACGACTTGTGCTGCATTATGAAATGAAATTGGCAATGAGAAGTTCAATTTTTTTTTATTTCCTCGCAGCAGTCGTGGAAAGTACTGTGTTAAGCCTCGGCCGAAAGTGCAATAGATGGACTCGTACTTAACTAACTCGTCCATCTATTGCTTACTTTCTGACCTCTACAACAATGTACTATTAACGTACATCCATAGTAATGTTTATCATATCGGTTATTAATTATTACACCACGAACCGAAACAAAGAACAGCACTATTTCTTTAAAACCGGCCACATAATTTATAACATCATTTCTAGTTTAGCAAAATTTAGAGTCCACTCATTTTAATTAAGTAACCATATTAACTATCACATACAAACAATTATTATAGTTGACGTTACTATACAATTCTTGTGACACCCACTCAAATTAAGTGACCCACGTAAATGTCACCTATAGTGCCGCACATTTAGTGACATAACGGGTCAATTCTGTTTGAGAATTATAGAGCCTGGTACTGATTCTGCTAAGCAGAGATACGTCATTAATCCCAAGGCACTATGGCATTGTTATTGTCAAGTTGCCCGTTAATATGTAACTTGGTGTATTGAAGAGATTTCGCACTCATCGGGTTTTAACTCAAGCAGGATCACCGGATGGGTTGAAAGAAGAAAGAAGAACTTATTAAAGCCGGCATGCCCATCACGGTGATCAGTCCAGCAACGTTCAAATCCAGGCAGCTTGATGGAGAATATTATGTTAGGCTTAATGATCTTAACAAACTAATTATCCTCACTGCAACCCAGAATGAGTTTTAGTTTTCGACTGAAGAACACACCATTTTATTCTGTCCAGTGGTATCTGATTCACAACTCGCCCCTTCTATGGTCGTGAAATGATATGTGCTTCTCACTCAGCTATCACCGTATTTATGTTCTCGCAAGACATTCTCAACCGCTTCCTTCCATATGGCCACAAGTGCCTCAAGAGGCGGTCGATCAATCCAAGTCACCTCGATTAGACTTTTGACTTCAACGGTCCTCTTTATCTTAGAGCGTACGCAGACAGAGAGCGGTCAGAAGTTCCGAGTTCCGAGTTCAGAGTTCTGCGTTCTACCGAACGTACCGAGTCTATAACAATAACGCACACAGCGGGCAGTCAGACCGCGGCGGTCAAAGCGGAACGTCGCGTTCTGAGAGTTCAATTGCCGCCGAGACAGAGTACGCCTGGAACGCCGCAATGTCGGGGGTTGCTAACGCAGAAAAGTTAATTGAATTAGTTGGGGAAAGGAGTTTATTATACGATTTAAGTGATGTGTGTTGGAATCTACTGCTAGTACATGATTAAATACTGTAATGTAATTTTTTATCCTTAATAAATAAATACAAACCTTAAAAATACAGCCAGCCTTTCTTTTGCTGAAACACACTTCCTCTAGTTATTATTTTGTTTTTCGATATGAGGTTTCATGATGTTATACAATTCATTAAAACTATTTATCGACATGCGAAAATAAACATAGAATCGTTCTTCATCTTTAAGTAAATCCTGAAAAATACTACTAAATTCGCCTTGTTTTTCTCGTATGGGTGCACCCAATACTTTATTTTCTTTTTAGAAGCTACACTAAGCTCCACAAGAGCAATAATTCTTCATCGGAAGATGAACTCTCTAGTAACATGTTGCATGTACGAAGACACGAACGAAACGAGAACGCGAGAATTTGAACGCCACTTGTGTGCATCGGAACTCTTGAGCGGTCAACGGTCACCAGAACGCGGAACTCTGACCGCTCTCTGTCTGCGTAAGCTCTTAAGGCGGCCAAGTCAGTGTTGACGACGTCCTTTGTTTTACCCGCGATATTAGTTTAGTACTATGGTTTAGTACCTACGTACTATCATCGACGAACTTAAGTTGTATAGTTCGTTGATGTATCTACACACTGTAGAAGTGTATAACCTTGCCGCTTTACCATTATGTTTATACTGCCACGCGAATGTGTTAAAGGCGTTAGGGTGACAAGGTACCTACATAATTTAAGTGAAAAGCTAATTATGATGCTGAACGTACATCGACTACCCTTAATAAGTAAAATTACGTAATATGGACCCTGGAATCCTGGATGCGAAGCCAAGGAGCCAACGCGTGGTGGCTTTGTTTTGGTAAAATCACTACTTCCTGACTAATGTAATAAATTTTATAAAAAACCGGGCAAGAGCATGTTGGACCATGCTCAGTGTAGGGTTTCGAACCCGTTACGACAAACACAAGAGTTTCTTACCTGAGAAGAAAACATTAAAACACATAGAAAACAAAAAAATGGCGGAAGTGGACAGCACTTGTTTTAACGAGGTCTAGTCGTATATAAATAATATACCCTAATTACAAAATCACCTTCTCTCAAAAACCTCATTTTTCAATGTACACTACTCTCGATACAACCCAAATTGATGAACTCTTTTGACTAATTCGATACCTATTTGCTTTGTTGATTTTCTATATTCTTGACGTTGACAACTTCTTGCTATTGTTATCCTCGCCTCGTACTGATTCATCGTTAATTTACTTTTGATGAAAATTGTTATTTTAATCTTAGATAAAAGCTTTCCCTACCACCATGATTCCCTATCGCGTGGATACCGAAATAAAAAAGAAAATAATACAATTACGGAATGATGGTCTGCCTATAACAGACGTAGCTAATGAAGTTGGGGTTGCAGTAAGGAATTTTTACTATATTAAAAGCTGAACGAATAGAATTTAAATGCAAAGCTTATGATAAAATTTACTATAAAATTATTTCAGAGAAACACTGTATCGATGGCTGGAGAGATGGCAGCAAGAAGGTGCCTTGGCGAATCACGTATCATTTGGACGTCCGAGTTCAAAAACAAGGCGTCAGGACTTGGCTATCATAAATAAAGCTCACGAAGAAAGATTCATCAATACGACTCAGTTTTCAAATGTATACCAAGTATCGAGCAGTACCATACGAAGGCGTCTAAAAGAGGGTGGTTTACAAAATAGAGTGCCAGCAAAGAAGCCGGCACTAACTGACCGACAGAAAACTGACAGGTTGCAATTTGCAGCTACTTATTTAAATCACAATTTTAATAAAATGATTTTTATGGACGAAAAGGTGTTCTGCTCATCGGATAATGGCAGAATGAGTTTATGGAGACCAGACAATACGCGATATCTGGAGCAAAATATATTGCCTAATCGCCACAGTGGGCGTATTACGATTGGTTTTTGGGGCTGGATGTGTAAGGAAGGCCCAGGGGAGCTGGTAGAAATTACAGGTCGTATGAATGCGGTGCATTATTACAAAGAAATACTTGAAGAGTCGTTTCTGCCAACTGCCAACGTATTTTACCCAAATGAGCACATAACTTTCATGCACGACAACAGCTCGGTACATAATGCTAGCTTGGTACAAAGTTGGATTCATGACCACAGAGATGTGCTGACTCGTATAAAAATGCCTGCTAAGAGCCCCGATCTCAACCCCATAGAAAATCTATGGGGTAAAATGGTATAAGAGTGGGACGGAAACCAGTGTCGCACAAAAGATGCTTTAAGACGCCACGCCATCAACGTTTGGGAGTCTTTTCGAGGGCGAAACGTATGTGAAAACCTGGTTGGTTCCATGCGAAGACGGTTGCAGGACGTATTAAACGCCGAAGGAAGTTATACGAAGTACTAAAGTTTTCACAGACTGAAGAAAATTTGAATGTTTTATTAGTTTACGCGTAGTGAACTACGTAGTTGTTAAAAGATTTTTTAATAATAAATAAAATTAATGTAGTGTTTGTGTTTAGAGTATTAAAAAAATATATATTTTCTGTTTCATTAGGCGGCACACTTAAAAGGCATATGAAAAGCTGCAGTATTGACCCCTTAACATGGGAGTCATCTGCTGAAAATCGCCCGGAATGGAGACGTCTTTTGAGGCAGAACATTGAAACATTTGAAAAGCCACCAAAAGACGAGCTCGACGCAAAAACAGACGAGCTAAAAGCCAGACCTCCAACGGCTTTAACTTATAATTATAGTGACGGCGTTCTCACCTGTCCGATGTGCTCGAGAACATTTAAGGCCAAAATTGGCTACAACAGTCACATGCGAGCACACCGACGCGCGGACCAACGAGGCGCTAGCTGCTGAGCCTGTCCAGCAGTCGCTGTAGCCGAAATCGGCTCGGACAGTATTATTATTATTAGGTACACGTTGTTATTCACCTTTCTCATACATAATACTTTAATGAATACAAATAGAATAGCTATCAATCTGACCGGTTGACATTATGCAGTAATATAGTAACGAAATTAAGCTATGTGATACAGACATAAGGTATATTTTCCATAAATGTTCCGATCTTTATGATCACCCTGACTGCGTAGAGATACCTTTCACGCCGGGACACGGAGCCACTACTCCTTGCCCCACTGCTATTCAGGCTTTTCCCAGTAGTCTTACCGAGTAGTTTTACCAATTGAACTACTGGGAATGCCTTTCCGAATAGACTTAGATCGGTGAGGTTAGTTTTTATATCAGGCCCGAAGGGCCAAAACCACCCAGAAATAGGAGCTCCGCTCCGCTCCGCTAAGCGGAGCTCCGTCGACCTCGTAGCAGAATGTGTTCAGATAATAAAGTAAAGTGTAAGTGTTTCTCTTTTGCAGTCACTAGTAAGTCTATTAATTTAATTTTATTTACTTTAGTTTCTGAGCGATCTGCCCTTCGGGCATGTAAAGATACCTAACGAACCTAACCTACCTACTTTTGAGGAATAAAAATGATTTCTGACGAAAGCGAATAGCAGTGGGACAAAAGTAGTGGGTCCACGAGTCAGTCGCTATACCTTTGACGTTCTCTGCTTTCTGATATTTTTACCTCGTTATATGTTCCGAATTTATTGAAAAGTCGCTGCTCTTATATTTATGACAAATTGCATGTTCTGATGTTATTGACCATAACTAGTGTAACGAATTTATTGAAAAGTCGCTGCTCTTATATTTATGACAAATTGGATGTTCTGATGTTATTGACCATAACTAGTGTAACGAATTTATTGAAAAGTCGCTGCTCTTACATTTATGACAAATTGCATGTTCTGATGTTATTGACTAGTTAACTAGTGTAAAGAATTTATTGAAAAGTAATGCTGCTCCGAAATATTTGAGTACCTCGCCCGCTACAATATATCTGATGGCGACTGTACAAGTGGTTAATTATGATAGAATTATTCAAAATAAACATACAGGGTGACACATAAGACGTAATACAAAACAAAAATATCCGATTCAGGTGTTAAAAAATAATATAATGCAATTAGTGAATTGTTAACATTCGCATTGTTTAACTTTTACTAATCTTCTAACAAAAAAAATATTGAATCTTGAAAATTGTGGACACCCTACAACAAGTACTTAGCTGTCATGTCAACTTGTTAAATTATCTTATCTCTGTACTCAGGGCGGGGGCGGGTCCAAATCAAAGTCAGTTTACGGCCGGCCGCCGGATATGGGTCCGTCCCTATTTCAATCTACTTGTCCGGTAGTTGACTTGGCTAACGGCCTATGGTGGAGCTCACAGTTGCGTTGATACCCTAGGCAAGACTAGTTGTGTTCCTTCCCGAGGTTGCTGCCTGTCAACTACTCGGTTTCCCCGGATTAAACGAGTAGAACAAAAACAACAGTCGAACTCCTGATCATCCTACATTCACCCTTCCATGCTTCCTAGTTCCTATCCAAACAACTGCAAGCGATGTCGTGGCATGTCGCAGCGGGCCTCCTATCCAACAGTAAAGGATGGGTAGCGGTAAAATGCCACCCGCGTGTTTGTGCCGTGCGCGGGGACCCGTACGGGTGGAGAACGAGATCCTGGTAGGCTGAGTTTGAAGAGGGTCGGAGTTACCCTCGGATAACAACACGCCACTTTGGCTCGGGATTCATCTCACACGGGAGGTTCTGGCCCAGCCAGTCAGAATCAATCGGCTGTCGCGTCTACAGTAGCCTGGCCGCGGGCGAGTGTCCTGGGGTGTTGAGGTCGGTAGTCGGCGGAGTACGGCCCCGAGTCGCTGTGGTAGGTGACGGAGGGCTTGACACCGTGCGGGCTCACTCGACAGCTCACTCTGGGACGCTATATCCGGCTCGTATCCCTGATGCGTCAAAGCATCCCCAGTAGGAGGGCTCCAAGGAGGGTGGGGAACGAGCAGGATGAATTTTTAGGTGTGATTTATGGACTGGAAAAAACCAAAATCAACGAAGGCTGAACCCTCCGCAAGGAGTGAGGCAAAGGCGCTTAGCGCAAAGACAGACTGTGAGGTGAGACGCCGACCTGTCGCAGACAGGGACGCGGGATCCGGTAACAGTGGAGTACGCGGGCCCGTAAGGGCAGATGTGGCACTTGATGCCAGTAAGGGCAACAGCCGAAGTGTCGCCGCACACCCTAAAGGCACGAGCCGACCTCTCCCCTCGGGGCTGCAGGAAGGACGCGCTGGCCTCCCTACCAAGGGATTGACTGGCGTAGGTGCTGGCAGGGCAGACGGCGTAGCGGAGGCAGGTTGCGGCAAGGAGGGCTTCCCTATTCCTCTGGATCTAGCCTCCCCGAAACCACCCCCTGCAAGCTTCCAGCCGGAAGGGGGTGTGAAGAAAGGGAGCAGGAGGCAGAGGAAGAGGGAAGCGCAGGCTGCGGTGCTCCAGCGTCTGGATGCCGGCCCATCTAGGGACGACACCGCTGAAGTCAGCACGGCAGTAAGGACGCAAAAAAGGCCGTTGGTATCACCTAAAACCAGTGGTGACTCCAAAAGGACGAGGGTAGGGTCGTATGAGGAGGTACTGTCCAGCATCAAGGTGGCAGTGATACCAACGACCTATCCGGCCAAGATGATCTTGGCATGTCATATGGCGGCGATTCAGGGGGTGGTAATCCAGCGCCTCCTGATCATCCCTAAGCCGCTCCCCGACGTCAACTTCGGGAACATTGTGGGAGGCGCCCTGCACATCAGTTGCGGTGACAAGGCGTCTTTCACGTGGCTCAGCTCCCTTATCAGTGAGGGAGAGATAGCGGGAATGAGTTTAAAGGTCGTGGATGCCAGGGATCTTCCGAAACCAGTGAAGATGGCATGGAAGACGAGGATCATTGGCATCCCCGACGCCAAGGTAGTGTTTCAGCTGCTCCAACGCTTCAATGAGCGGCTGAACACTGACCAGTGGAAGGTGGTCGACACCTCGGAGACGGCGGCTGGCACCCGGCGCATCATATTGATGGACCGGGAGTCAGCGGACGTAATCCGGGAGGCCGGCTACGTTTTGAAGTCGGGGATCGACGTCAGCACTTTTAAGCTCCTGGACGATGTGGAGAAGAAGAGTGCTGAAGTCGATCCCATAGAGACTCCCTGCGCTGTCGAGCCCACTGAGGCGCTAGTGGACAAGGAGTCGGAAGGGGCGGACGAGGTTGAAGGGGTGGGAGCGGACGAAGGGCTGCGTGGGGGTCGGGGGTCGTCACCGGTATCGGTGACGACATCCGAGAACCTGCGCGACCTGGAGGCCCTCTACCTCGGGAACCCCTCTTCGCCCATGTCTGAGGACTGCGGAGTGCTGGCGGAGGCTGCTGACCTCAGCAAGCCTAAGCCGGCACCACAATAGCAAGAGCCATGGGAGGCATAAGGTGCGTACAAATTAATCTGCAGCACAATAAGGCTGCGACAGCCCTTCTGGCGAAGCAGCTAAAGAGTGATAAATTCGATGTAGCCCTGATTCAAGAACCTTATCTATACAAGGGCGAGATCAGGGGACTAAACGGCACGGGAGGAGTTATCTATTACCTCTGCCCCGAGAATAACATGAGGACTTGTGTGTATGTCAAAAATGGCATAAATGCCATGCCTTATAATGCTTACTGTTCTAGGGATCTTACCACCATTAAGATCCAGGAGAGGGGGTTAGGCAAGACTCTCATCATCTCGTCTGCCTACCTCCCATACGAAGCGACGGACCCCATCACACCTCAACTCCGGAGTCTTGTCGCAACTGGCAGTCAGGTGAACACCGACCTGATCATCGGCTGCGACGCCAATGCACACCACGTCATCTGGGGCAGCTCGGATGTCAACAAACGGGGAGAGAAGTTACTGGATTTTCTGGTGAGCTCTTCTTTGCAATTACTCAATAAAGGGAACAGCCCAACTTTGGTCAATGCTAGGCGCGGAGAAGTAATTGACATAACGGTGGCGTCTAACCACATTTACGAATATATTCACTCTTGGCATGTTTCCAATGAAATCTCATTGTCAGATCACAGGTATATATGCTTTAGGTACAGGACTGACATACCAATTGAAACTGTGCGTAAAAGAAATCCTAGGAACACCGATTGGTCATCCTTCAAACGTGACCTAAAGGTAGAACTAGGGGATCCGAAAGGTAAGCTAAATTCTATTAAGTATAGATATTGAATTTGAAGCGGACAACATGGTACGAGCAATACACACTGCTTGGACCAATAATTGCCCAGAAAAAAGGGTGCTAGCCAAGAAGATACCCTGGTGGAACCCTGATATAACCAAAATCAGAAGTGAAACTAGGGCGATTTTCAATGACGCGAAGGCGACGAATAACTTTAGCAATTACGCTCACAAGCTCACGGAGTATAATAAAGCTGTAAGAAAGGCAAAAAAGAGTGCGTGGCAGAACCACTGCAACCAAATAGGCTCAATACCAGAAGGTATGAGGCTCACAAAAGCACTAGCAGTAGCAAGCTCAGCTCCGCTAACGTCAATAAAAGACGATAAGGGAAGAATGACAGAAACAGGTTTAGATACCCTGAAAGTGATGTGTAGCACGCACTTTCCCGGCTCGATCATACGCGAGAGCAAAATAGACAGTGAACCAATTTGTGTGTCAGAACAGACAGCACGCACAACCAGATACAATTGGGACACTGCCAAAAAGGTAGTAGACGACAGCAGGATAAGATGGGCATTATCGTCCTTCCAACCCTACAAAGCGCCAGGACCGGACGAGGTATATCCAATTCTACTACAAGAGGGTGCAAATGTAATCGTCCCGCACTTAAGCAGATTGTACAGAGCGTGCTTAGCCTTCGGGCACGTGCCACACGTGTGGAAGCTCGTTAAAGTAATCTACCTGCCAAAACCAGGCAAGGCAGATTACAGTGATGCCAAATCATACTCGTACAGGCCGATAAGCCTGTCATCATTCTTTCTAAAAACACTAGAGAAATTGGTAGACAGGCACATAAGAGATGGAGCTCTAAGGCGGTATCCACTGCATAAAATGCAATGCGCATATCAACCGGGTAAATCCACGGATACTGCGATTCATTTGGTAGTGAATAAAGCTGAAAATGCACTCGAGAACAAAGAGATATGTCTCGCGGCATTTCTCGATGTGGAGGGAGCATTTGATAGAACTACGTTTGAAGCCATAAGCACATCGGCTGCTAGGCATGGCATTGAACCAACCATATGTAAATGGATAGGCAACATGCTAAACAGCAGGCTAATAAAGTCAAGTCTTTTGGGTGACGTCCTATACGCCACAACGACAAAAGGATGTCCCCAGGGAGGGGTTCTCTCACCAACTTTATGGAGTCTGGTGGTAAACTCACTCCTAGAGGAACTCAACAATGGTCCAATACACACTGTTGGGTATGCAGATGATCTCGTGATACTTATCAACGGGAAATTTCCGGATACAGTATCGGAAATCATGGGAAAAGCTCTGGAAAAGGTGGAAAGCTGGTGCATTAGCCACCAACTATCCATCAATCCCAGCAAAACTGTAGTAATTCCATTTACTAAGAAAAGGGACCTCAAACATATTAAACAGCTAAAACTGTTTGGCGAGGCACTAAAATTGTCAAGTGAAGTGAAATATCTAGGTATAATACTAGATAAAGAGCTCACTTGGAAGAAACACGTAGACAACGCGTTAACAAAAGCGTTGAGAGTGTTTGGAATGTGCAGATCAGCATATGGAAAGACATGGGGCCTTAACCCTAGAGTTCTGAAGTGGATCTATACCATGATGGTTAGACCCATAATCATGTATGGCTGCTTGGCCTGGTGGCCAAGAACAACGCTAAGGACGTGCAAGGACTCTCTAACTAAGGTGCAGAGGGTGGCTTGCATGGCTATAACAGGGGCGTTCAGAACAACGCCGACGGTGGCAATGGAGGTTTTACTAAACCTGCCACCACTGCATATTGCCATTCAGTCTGAGGCGTGCAAGTCGCTACAGAGGTTGAAAGAGACGGGCCTGTGGAGCGACGCATCGCCTAGAACCAGACACACTAAAATGGCACACAATGTTGTTCTAGACAGAATACTGACGATGGGCTGCGATAAAATGCAGCCCAAGTATGTATTCCGGAGGAACTTCAATGTCCACATCCCAACCAGGGATGAATGGAAGGATGGGTTGCACCTCTCAGAGGAAGACAACACGATATGGTACACTGATGGTTCAAAAATGAGCACCGGTACGGGGGCGGGTATTTACGCCAAAGACTATAACAGTAGCATAAGTATGGGCAACTATGCAACGGTCTTCCAGGCGGAGCTGTATGCGATAATTGCCTGTACGCAAGAGAATATAGGTAGATCTCCACAGGACACAACTATCTACATTCTAAGTGACAGCCAAGCGGCACTAAAGGCACTGACAGCGCCTAAAGTAGACTCAAAACTAGTCTACAATGGAATCCAAGCCTTAAACAGGCTTGGTAGGCACAACAAAGTGAAACTGATGTGGATTCCAGGACACGAAGGCTATCCCGGGAATGAAGCCGCGGATGAGCTGGCAAGGGAAGGGCCCAAGGACGCATACGTCGGACCAGAACCATTTGTGGCACCCTCACCGGGCACCATAAAAGCAGCCCTGAACGATAACACCCTAGAAAACCACCAGAAGGAGTGGAGAACTACGGTAGGCTTAGGGCATGCAAAGCTCTTCATAGAAAGAGTTGACCAGAGCTGGACCAAAAAACTTTGGAAACTAAGCAGAAGACAACTCCGATTCGTTATCGGAGTGTTTACAGGGCACTTTGGGGTTAAACATCTCCTAGCAAAGATGGGCCTATATGACAACACAGATTGTAGAATGTGCGGCGAGGAGGTGGAAACAATGAAACACTTATTGTGTGAATGTGACGCACTCGCCGGAGTAAGAATGAAAATACTCGGTTGTGGCTACCCAGAACCGAACGATTTCAAGGCTCTGCCATTGCACTCCACTATCCGCTATTTGGAAGGGGTGGAGGCTGCATTGGATTAAGAGCTAAAAGAGGGGTAATTACACAAAAGATCCCATAGGGTCGAAGTGTATCCGTAAGGACCCCATCCATAAGATAAGACTCAATGGCAGGTTAGTAATAATTTTCATAGGTACCACAATACTTTCAGCAACTTCTAATAGGTACATTAAGGCCCGGTTTTATAAAGGCCCGTTAGTAAATATGTCAGATCAAATTTTAGTAACTTCATACAAGTTTTGACATTCCTGACCGAAATTTGATCAAACGGATCTTTATAAAACCCAGCCTTAATCGAATGATTTGGCAATTTTAATTATTTTTTAATTTATTTTGTATCTACATAATTGCGTCAAGTCCCTAAACGTATTTTAATAAATGTTCAAAGTGGCCACCATCTTCTCGGCAACACAACTCAGCACGTCGGCTTAGATTCGCCCTCAGACGACCGAGTATAAACTCGTTGGTTTTGACGACATCGAAAGCACGTATATTTTTCACGGAGTTCTGTGACAGTACTCGATTCTCGTTTGTATACACGCCTTTTGATGTCACCCCACAAATAAAAGTCGAGTGGCGTGATATCCGGGCTTCTCGGGGGCCACGGGATTGGACCACCACGCCCAATCCAGCGGTCGAGAAACTGTTGGTCCAGATAAGCACGAACCCGCAAAGAAAAGTGGGCTGGAGCCCCGTCTTGTTGAAAATACAAGTTTTCTAAGTTATGATGAGGAACTTCTTGCAGAAGAGTTGGTAGCACATTTCTTAGTAGGTCTTCGTACTTTATTCCGTTAAGGGTCCCTACAATAAAATACGGCCCTATGACACAACCGTTGAGAATTCCCGCCCAAACATTCAACGAAAAGCGAGTTTGAAAAGAATCTCTGCGTGCCAGATGAGGATTTACGTCAGTCCACCAGTGCTCGTTATGGATATTAAACAATCCTACCCTGGTAAAAGTGGCTTCATCTGACCACAAAATGTTCTGGTGCAGGTTTGATACCAGCTACTGACAAAATTGCACCCTTCCGGTAAAACGATATCTTGCACCCGTTGGAAATGAAATGGATGCAATCCTTCGGCGTTTAGCAGACGCCAAATAAAAATTTGTGTTGTCCCAAATCGTGATGCTGCTTCTCTAGTACTGGCTTTTGGGTGACGTTGAAAATATCTGAGTACTCGCGTTCTGAATGCGTCTGAGTATCGTGGTCGGCGGCCTCTGCTTTGAGTATGTACTGGAATTCTAAACTGTCCAAAATCCCTCAAATTTTGTATGGTGGAGTTTATTAACTGCCGAGTCGGGGTCGGAGACTCGGGATATCTTTGGTGAAACAGGGTTTGTGTTTGCACCGTGCTCAATTGCGTAAAATAAAATGCTACCATGTCCGACAGCTGAATATGGGTATACGGATAGGCAGAAGGCATCGTAACATAGGTAAATACGAGATTAAACTTATTCAAATCAGAAAACTAGTTGAGAAGTGTTTGTTATGACAAGTAACGTCACCGTGTCAGAACGTGTTTTATTCACAGTAACCGGCCAAGATAAATGAGTATTTACTATGAACCTGACTTCAAACTTTTTACTTTTTACAACTTGTGTTAGGGTATCCATGAGAAGCTAAAAATAACAGGACTTACTTAAAAAGAAAAAACTATACCTACTTTTAATTAGTTTAACAACACAGGACATAGCAGGATATTTAAGTATTAGGAAAACGTTTATAAATAAGTGGTTTTGTATTACGTCTTATGTGTCACCCTGTATTTTGGTATGTACCTATAGGTAAATACTCTTGAGTGCACCGGAGCCGAGATATTTAAATACCTGGGCGTACATTTAGTATCAAAACTGAATACTTAAATCTTTAAAATCTCCGCTCCAATATTATTTATCACCATAAATTATTATATAGCTATGTTTATTTAGAGATCCTCTATATAACTACGTAAAAATCACCAGACGCCGCTGAGAAAAAAAATTACAACTTTCTTCATACAAACTTACCCAACGCCTTTTAATGTTTTCGACATTGCTAAACAATACCTACTTAAAAACATCATCATGCTACAAATTGCAATATTTAGGGGACGGCACATTTAAGAGAGTGCCTAAACTGATCCATATACTCTGCATGTTGATGTGGACGGTAACAGTAAAGCAACAAATGTTATACCAGTGAGATTTGCATTATTGCCGAACAAAACTGAAAATACTTACCACAGGTTCACACAGGCACACCTTGCTTCGCGACAATTTGATGGGTGTTGTTATCCGAAAATTCAAGTGTGACTATGAAATAACACAAATTAACGCTTTGGAACCAGTTTTCGAAAATCGAATGGGTGCTTCTACCACTATAAATAATCATGCAGTGTGGAAGAAGGCAAAGTTTTTGAAGGTGAAATCATCCAGACATGGGCGTAAATTTGTGAAAATGTATTCCTATTTACCGCTCTTACCCCAGTCGGAAATATATAATTGTTGGGTAACGATAATCAGCCAAGCTCCAGTGACAAGAGAAATACGACAGTTCAAGTCCTATATAGGAGAAGCAGTGGCTAAGGTGGGGCCACAAAAAATAAGTTGCTATACGGAAAAACATCGTAGCAACAGCCCAGTCCAAGGCTGACATAGGCGCCTGAATATCCGTCTCTAGCCTATATTGATCCGCTTCCTATATAAAATAAAAAAAGAGGCCTCATCGATAGTAGTTATACACCGTGCCCGGGAATAACCCGAAGGATTTTAACCATCGATTCTAGACCCTATTTGAAGTATATAATGTGGTATAACACGTAGTTCAATAACGCATAATTTCCGAGATTCATATTATTTAAAATACAATTCCATAGTTAATTTGATTTGAACTCTGTCACCTTAACTTAAAGCATTATTTACTAAGAAATTTATTAAATTAATTTATGTTATACGTTGATGATATTGCTACTTACAACATGAATCTTTCTTAGTAAATAATGCTTTAGGTTAAGGTGACAAAGTTCACATTACATTAACTATGGAATTGTGTTTTTAATAATATGAATCTCGGAAATTATGCGTTATTGAACTACATGTTATACCACATTATATACTACAAATAGGGTCTAGAATCGATGGTTAAATCCTTCGGGTTATTCCCGGGTACGGTGTATACACTAGTGATCGCCCCTAACAGTGTGTGTTTTTGTAACTATTGTTCAACATAGATTTTTTATATAATCGATAGGTTATTATAAAAGTAGGGCGTAGTACCCATTGCACTATAAAATACTTAATATTATCTCAACCTCTTTAGATAAATAAATAGAAGTAGCTTACCTACTTAGACACTCAATATTGAAAACTACTTGTCAATGTCGACGGGCAGTGTCATTTGTAAAGACGTGCTATTACATATTTTATATTTGTGAGTGAAAATAAATAATGCCTCTTAAAAAAATAGAAGACTTGCTTACAAAACATCCTGAAATAGTTAAACATGGGTTCAAGCTATACTACACCGTGTCCAATTAGTTCGAATACACATCTTTTTGCACTAACCCTAAAGACATACAGACTACAGGCCATCGAATTCTTATTTTAATTTATAAAGTATGTTGTCGTTAACGAAATACAATCGTTTCAAACGTCAAGCATTTGTAGTTTGCTTTTAATCCACGATGAAACAGTTTCGTGAAACGATTATCAGAAAAATTAGCAATGGCGACAGCCCAGGTGCTATCTTCAAGGCCTTAAAACCCCTTGGAATTAAACGCAATCTAGTTCACACCACAATCAAAAGGTATAAAGAGACCTCCTCAGTAGAAGACAGAAAAAGATCCGGTCGGCCACGTTCAGCTAGAACCGATAGAGTAGTAAAGATTGTGAGAGAGCGACTTCGGCGGAAAATACACCGATCTATCCGAAAATTGGCTGCTGACCTGAAAGTTTCAAAAGGATCGGTACACAATATTTTGAGGGTGGATCTTGGATGCCATGCCTACAAAAAACGAAAAGTTTATGGCATTTCCGAAGCGACCAAGAAAAAGAGAGTACAAAGATCCAATATAATACTTTCTTGGCACGCAGGGGATGTTTGTATTTTGTGACGAGCAACTGTTCGTGTTAGAACAGCCTCATAATGCCCAAAATGATCGATTGTGGGCACCAATGATAAAAGACATTCCGGACAACCAGAAAAATGTTCCGAGGTTCCAGAGCTCACCATCGGTGATGGTGTGGGGTGCAGTTTGTAAGCGGGGTAAACTACCTCTAGTATTTATCGATAAAGGCGTTAAAATCAATGCTCAATACTATAAATCCGAGGTTTTGGAGAAAATTGTTGCTCCAAATTTAAAAATGATGTTTGAGAACGAATACTATGTTTTCCAACAAGACGGAGCTCCTTCACACACGGCAAACGCTGTTCAAGCTTGGTGTCAGGCTAATTTGACCAATTTTCTGCCGAAACATGAATCGCCACCCAGTTCTCCGAACTTGAATGTATTAGATTATTTCGTGTAGTCCTACATGCTCTCGAAACTACATGATTATAAATTCGCAAACCTGGATCATTTCAAAAAGGTTATTTGGGATGAAATACCAATGGAAGCGGTGCGTGCCGCGTGTGATTCATTTGAGAAACGTTTAGAGCTAGTAAAAAAAGTTAAAGGTGGAGTTATTCCGAAACATTTGTTGTAAATATTGTACATAAGTGTGCCATTAATAAAACATAGTTTTCATTGTATTAACTGTTCGTACATTTATTTTATTGAGAATCTAAACTGTATGCAAACTTATTGGACACGGTGTATAACAAATGTCAAGTCACTTTTCATCGTAAAAAATATTCTCTAGTTAGGTATATGAAAACCAAAAGACATTCAAGTATTCAAGAAGAAAAATGACAATTTCACAAAGACCTTACTATGTTTATGGTGGCCTGCCACATATCGTGGTATCAATTAGAAAATAAAAACTTTTACGGTTTTATTCAAAATTGCATTTCTTGACGATATGGTAATTTTTCACTGCCTTCGCAATCTCACATCAGGAAAAAATATCTGTAATCTTTCAATCTATAATCAAACATACCAACAAATTAGGAACGAGATGGCGAACAATTATATCGACGTGTCTATAGATGAGACTACAAATGCAAACGGTGACCAAATTGCCAATGTTATCGTTGGAAAACTTGTTCATAATACACCAAATCGGCCGTATGTTATTGCAACTAAATGTTTACAGCAGACAAATAATGAAACAATCCCAAATTGAATTATAACGTCCCTATAAAATTTTTGGTGTTGTGATTCAAATAGCGTTAAATTTAACACAGTGTTATTGTTAGTGACTGACGCAGCACCTTATATGATGATTGATGAAAGTGGGTAAAAACGTAAATTCAGTTTTAAAAAATATGACTCACATGTGCAGCTCATGGATTAAATACGGTCGCTGAGAAAGTAAGATCTCTATTTTCAAATGTCCTTGACCTTGGTATCATCTGTTAAAAAAGTATTTTTGAAGTGTCCCCGGAGAATCAAAGTATTTAAAAATATATTACCAAATATACCTCCACCGCCAGATCCAACAATTATAAGATGAGGCACATGGTAGCAAGCAGCAAATTATTATGCTAAATGTTTTGATGATATCAGACGAGTTATGAATAAATTTTCTGCATCAGATGGTATAGCAGTTAAAAAAGCTAAAGCTGCACTAAATAAATCAACTCTTCAGGGTGAACTTAAGTTTATTGCCGAGAATCTTAATATTATTCAAGTCTATAAAAAAATTACGATCGACGTATCTATCTTTAGACATTTGTGTGCGAATGGTACAGAAAGTACAGTCTACATTATTTAAAATATATTTGGATGAAAAGGGGAAAATTATTTATAACATACATACATTCATTCCGGGAGTGGGTAGTCAACGTGAAAAAACGTTCAACGGTTGGAATGTGCAGGGGTCAAAATGTGCATACGGGCCGGATGTCTATGTGGCAATAGGTATGAACGTCAAAATGCCCCAGGGTCAAAATGTACATATCATCGTGGTCTCAATGGATTAGTGACAAATGGTACACATCTCAAACTGCAAGTACAACAAAAGGTGTGATTGACAAAATGCTCGATTGATATAACGTACTTAAGTTTAAATGTATAACGGTCAAAAAGTTCAATGTTTTTGTGTTGTGGAAAATTATTATGACACATTGACCTCTATACTATAAATTTGCCACAATGGGCTATAGACTGGTTGCGTAACCTGAATATAGATTTGTAAATTCCTACAACTGACCTTTCGCCATACGATTAAATAAATAAATTACGACAAATTATTAAACATTCCTTTATTTAAACTTATAAGGTATCGTTAGTTACGAACATAAATCAACTACATCATACAGGCACCTAAACTAAAAAAATAGGTAGGTACGTTTGTGTAACTAGTATTTCATTCTCTTATGATCTAATTATTATAGTTTTTGTTGCTTTGCTTCAACTTTATAATACACTTCAAAAAATTCATAATATTAATTTCTCTAGTCTCCAATTGTTGTAACATTTTTGTATATTTTCTATCGAATAAAATGTCACATTTCCTTCTCTTTACATTTTGAAAAAGCACATCTTTTGCTCTTGCTTCTTGGTAAATGGCTTCCTTTCTTAATAAATAAATAAATTGGAATAAGTTTGGCTTGGCCCGCATTCTTTTATTTAATCGACTATGCCACCCCTCCAACGTGTTGTTAGTGCGGTGTCTCTCACCTGCACAGCTGATTTCTGCCAGAAGTGATTTTACCAACCATTGTTTAGAAAAATACTCTTCAAATTTATCTATTGCAGTGGATCTGATAGGCACACTAGTCATAATTTCAGTCCACCCTTGTAATATTAGATCAGCCGGTAACAATGGCAAATATGACGCTAATTCTGCTAATTTACGGCCATCTTTAGTCTCTTTTAGTTGAATTCCCTCGGCTTTTCGCCATATGGCCCTGTTATAATGAAAAAAGCATCCACTCACTTCGCATTCAGGGAAAACTTCTTTAAAGGCGTTTATTGCAGCTTTCTCAAAATCAGTTTTATATTTTCTTATGGAGACGTAAATATTATGTGTTTATGACATTGGTTTGCTCTTCTGTGCTATTTACATCCATATGTATACTGAATAGCTGCTTAAATGGTTGAGGAGTTGCTTTGAACGTTCCATCACCGAAGAACATTGTGTCATCACTTTTATTTTTTAATATTTTTGTCGCGTATTTAGTGCCGAATAATAAAAATTTATCATCATTCCCATCCTCCCAAATTAAAAATTGCTGTCTTAACATTATTGGTATTTCGACGTCTTGTAGTGTATTGAACGACGTCGATTTGACCTCCAAGAACTCCTTCCGTGCTCTATACAATGACCTTTTTTTAGGGTTCCGTAGCCGAATGGCAAAAAACGGAACCCTTATGGATTCGTCATGTCTGTCCGTCCGTCCGTCCGTCCGTCTGTCCGTCCGTATGTCACAGCCACTTTTTTCCGTAACTATAAGAGCTATACTGTGGAAACTTTGTAAGTAGATGTATTCGGTGAACCGCTTTAAGATTTTCATACAAAAATAGAAAAAAAGCAATAAATTTTTGGGGTTCCCCATACTTAGAACTGAAACTCAATTTTTTTTTTGATCTAACCCATACGTGTGGGGTATCTATGGATAGCTCTTCAAAAATGATATTGAGGTTTCTAATATAATTTTTTTCTAATCTAAATAATTTGCGCGAGAGACGCTTCCAAAGTGGAAAAATGTGTGTCCCCCCCCCCCGTAACTTCTAAAATAAGGGAATGATAAATGTAAAAATAATATATGATGTACATTACCATGCAAACTTCCACCGAAAATTAGTTTGAACGAGATCTAATAATTAGTTTTTTTTTAATACGTTATAAATCGTAAACCGCATTTTACCTTTCATTCAATCCACTCCAATATAATAAAGAATAAAGAAATACATTTATTTAGATGTATAGTGGTACGGAACCCTACATGCGCGAGTCCGACTCGCACTTGGCCGCTTTTTAATTAATTGTATAAACGTACTTTTATTTATGTTAACATTTAAATCATTCTTACGCAACCAAGTTATAATTTTACAAACTGTTTGATTTATTTCATCATTATATGCCTTTATATCCCGACATGGTATCACAACTGACACATCATCGGCAAAAAGCGTACAATTTAAGTCCGTTAACTGAGTCCTTCTTTGTAGGTAACTATTAAGCCACTCATTTGCGAGGCCTCTCAAACCATAAAGCTCACATTTGGCTACTAGTATTTTATGCGATACACAGTCAAAGGCCTTGCTCATGTCAACAAATACTGCTGCAACTGACATACTCTTATCCATGCATTTAAAAATATTGTTGATCAAGGAAAACGCTGCTAAAGAGGTCGATTTTCCCTTCTGGAAACCAAACTGCTCCCTTTTGATTATATTATGTTTGTTAAGAAATCAAGTCAAACGCTCGTTCATCGCCTTTTCAAAAACTTTCGAGATGATAGGTATCAAGGAAATTGGTCTATAATTCTCAACACTGTCCTTCCGGATCCGTTAATGAAATATTTAAATGCGCAAATTTTTGTTAGAGTCAAATGTCCCCCCCCCCCTACAGCCAAAACAACATATACAAAAAAGCCTGAAAAATATCTTCAATAAAAGCGTATGTAACGTATTTAAAAGAAAAGCTATTACAACCAAGAAGACTTAATTAGTCCTGAGATACAGGCGACTAAAAGTGTTTATGGGTAAAAATCAAAATAAATGTCCAGTTAAAGAGAGTTTTGTCACCGTCACGAAACTGTTGGTTAACGTCAAACATACGTCAATTGTAATGAAATTGTAAGTTAGACATCATTTAAGTGACATTTAAATAGCGTTTTTATGTACATTTGTTTTGATTTTTACCCTTATATCTAGTGAAAATCATCTAAGACAGCCCCAGATAACTTTAAATAGAAAATTTGTTCATACATGTTGTTTTTTGAGATAGTTTTCTTTGAGTTTGTCGTAACGGCTTAACGGAACCCTACATTGAGCATGGTCTGACATGCTCTTGATAGGTTTTTTTTATTTTCAAATAATGGCATCGTACAATCATCCGAGTCTTCAGCTGTGTCCATAATATCCTGACTATAAACATCTTCAAATATTTTTTGTACGGATTCATAGGTCTCGCACACCTTTTTTCTGCATTCTTGATAGGCTAGGTGATTTTTATTTTTTAATGAAGATGGCTCGCAAGTATGTACACTTTTTCGCACAATTTTTGTTCGACTGGCGTTTAAGGTAACCGATGAACCACACGACAGACGGTTTATGCATTTCCATAGAGTGGACCCACTTGGATTATGCACACTCAAAGTATATCTTTATACACCAAGTAACAGTGTATCCCGACCTTTTTGAGTTTTACTGAATGTTATTTTTTCGCTTTCTTCTTGCATTGTACTTGAATAATTCAATAATTCCGAGACAGATGACGAAGTGACATTAAATATTGTTTTACCATATCAGTCATAATGCAAGTTACTTTTTAATCTAAAGAGGCCAATATCAATTCACAGAGATAGGTTGAATGCTTTGAAAAGAGTAGGTACGTAACGTAATTTAGTCATAATATTATGGTTTAAGAGCAAATGTCGTTATAGTATTTCTGAATATCCGGCAACATTTTTTACGTATCGGGATAAATATTTCATGCATCGATTTCTGAGCTGTTACATAGGACGGCACAGTACCTAATGGAAATAATAAGACTAACATAGTTATAAACTGGACATTTTGACACATGCACGTGGTATCGCTTATACCTTTCGACTCATGTAAGTTTTTACCTTGATGCATTTAAACACGTGTTCACGTTAACAATTATACGTTATGACACTTGTTCGATTGGACCCGAACACATTTTAACACCAGTCCATTTTAACCATGCACATTTTGACGTTCATACTTTTTGCCTCATAGACAGCCGGCCATTTTGACCCCTGCACATTCCAACCGTTGAACCTTTTTTCACGTTGACTACCCACTCCCGGAATGCATACATTAAATCACGCCTGTTTCCCAGAGGGGTAGGCAGAGACCACTTCTTTCCACTTGCTACGATCTTGACAAATTTCTTTCGCTTCTTCCACATTCATACATTGAGTCATGCACGCACGTCGGTTTCGGGTACTTAAGATTCGGCCCTTTTCCAGTATTTCACCGATTTGACTCGAAAAAGTACGCCTAGGGCGGCCCCTTCCGACCCGTCCACTCACTATCGATCTGTATATCTCTTTCGTCAATCTTCTTTCATCCATCCTTTCCAAATGACTGAACCATCGAAATTATTTATAATAAATTTAAAAATGTTTTTCACAAAAACTTCGGGTACGACACTATGAAAAAAAAAGAATGCTACAAAAAGGTGAATAAGTCATTTTAGAACCGAAAAACAGTTGATCACTTTATGAAATTTTGTTATGCTCCTATAACCTCCACAGATATAGAAAAGTCATTCAGCCACCTGAAATGGATTTATCAGCCAAAACGGAGACACTTAACGCCCGAAAATATGGAACAAATTCTTTTCGTTTACTTTAACAACAGTAGATGGGATATTCATGAAGAAAAATTTTTTTTTAGACAAATTTTTTAAATCGTTTTGAGAAAAGGAGAAGATAGTTATTATTTAATTTGATTTTTACACTTTTAATAAAAACACATGTTTTACAAGCAAACCTTTGAGTGATTACTAGTATTAAGAACTACTATCGATGATTCAGTTTATCGATATAGGAAGTCCCTAACTGTGAAGATAATTTGCCCCAAAGAATCCTATGTCTGAATATCATCAAACTTAGGAAGCGAATGCTATGAGTTACCTTCGCTTTGTTATAAAAATATGATGCAGAGCAGAGCATAAAGCATAGTAAGTTTAGCTACTAAAACCAAGAAAAAAGGCTTTCGTTTTGTTTTTTATTTAATACTTACTTAAATATATAATTCAGATATAAAAGCTTTTCATTTTATTAAATACTGTAAAGAAGGTTTTGGCAGGTTGGCAGGCACGGTTACAATTCCAATTTGACATAGAAAAACACACAAAAAATTACAATACAATATTATTTAAATTCAACTGGTGAAAATTTGGAACCGTCACCATTGACAGTTAAACGTCAACCTCGGTTTCAGGGATAAACCTAATATGCGAACTTCTGTTTAAATCGCTTAAAAAGTGGGATTAATTCACGAAAATGGATTTTTAGGGTAGGGTAGGGGGAATGTGAAAACAATGCATTTTCTTCATTTTAGTCATCATGTTTCAGTAACATTTACTGCTTAAGACCTATGTCTATATCTTATAGTTTCAGACTTTCCCATACTGACCGATCTAAATGAGCCACCCTATGTAAGGGTTCCTCGTGGACTAGAAAACCTAACAAAAAGTAATATTTCTAAAAATTGAGACCATTATTCTTACGCATCAAATCATAGTCTTGCATGTATTAAATTGGCTGCCACTTTGTTAATAGTTAAAACGAACTTTTGATTTATGTATGGCGCAGGAATCCAAGGAAACATGGAGAAAGACTGGCATGAGGCCAAGCGGCTAACTGCAACCAAACACGGGATCTCGCAATTTGAGAACGCGACCACACGGGGCTGGTTCACAGAGCATAAAAAGGCGGATATTGTTATTTTAATATTTGCTAGCTACGAGTATTATAGTAATTTTAAATGAAACATTAAAAACCTAGTTAAGTCTTGTTGTTCAATATTTTTAAGAAGCCATACCATACAGGACACCTCTACTGTCCTCTTTAAGGTAAACAGAAACTAAGTACCATTCTTGGATTTTTTGCTTTTTTGCCGACAGAATATTTTGTCCAATATGGAATAAGAGTACAAAGTTTTCCTGTGACGCAGTTTATCTGATTTCTAGCAAACCATAAGGGTTAGAGCAAATAAATATATGATATTGTTTTATTTATAATATAAAGTACTATAGTAACGAGACATTCTACAACAATAAGGTTGAGTTTCCTAAAAGTTACAAATGACTTGACATCTCTAATGATGAAATTGACGACATCAAGCGTATTTTTCTTGAAATGGGTCCCAAATTTACGCTCGCGACCGAACTTTCTGTGGGCCTAGTACCTATGTTTGCCTTTATCGCAAGACAAAGCATCCTTCACTCGTATTTATACACGCGTTAAAAAGTGACGGATGTTTATTCCACATTTTGTCACGCAATATACGCAGCCATATAAGGCCCCCTGGTCAGTATTTTTATTTCTTGCGTAGTTTCTAAAGGTAAAAAGATTCAATTTTGTTGTAAGTTTTTTTTCCCTCATGTGTTTTGCGAACCACTTAATACTACAAATATTCTAAATTACCACCTGATAGTATTAGGTAAACCCACTGGTGGACCCGTTTTTGATCGTATGTATTGTACTCGAAAAATATTTAAATCTAGACTTAGATGGGTTCAACAGAACCAAGAACAAATTAAAATGGACCTTCTTGCCAAACATCATAAAAATAATGATTTTCGAAACTTCTGGAAAATTACCAAAGGAATGGAAACTAAGCCTGGACTTTCTATTAGCGTAAATGGTATTTCTGATCCGATATGCATCGCTAACATGTTCAAGGAGCAGTTTAATATTAGGTCTCCTACTGCCACAGGTGGGGATCGGCAGCCGCAGATGCTCGATGCTGAAAAGTCGCACGGTGACTTCCAGATCCGTTTTAGCATAAGTGACGTAAATAAAATAATAAAGCAAATGAAGAGGGGAAAATCACCGGGTCATCACCGTTTAAGTATAGAGCACCTGCTGTTTGCTGGAACTCACCTACCTCGAGTACTAGCAATGTTTTTAAATTTATGTATTTGCCACTCATACCTGCCGTCGCTCATGACAATAGTACATTGTTGCAGAGGATAGAAAGTACGCGATTTTTGGACGAGTCATATAGAGGGCCGAAACGTAGTTGAGGCCCTCTAGAGTACGAGTCCATAAATTGCACTTTCTACCGAGGCAGACATAGTGCTTTTCACAACTACTGAGAGGAAATAAAATAAAAATTCATACTCAAAACTCAAAATACACAATTATTAAAAGTTAAAGAAATATTCTTTCCAGGAACATTGATGGTAGTAGTTTGGGACAATTCTGTGGGCATTGATTGTACCGAAACGTTTTTAAAAGATGTCGAGTGAAGTGGGAATGGTGAATGCAATTCGCTGCGAGACAATTGTGTGGGCATAGAACCAACAAAACCATTCTCATGAGACGATGAATGAAGCGGGCTTGGTGGTTTGCAGGATGTTGTAGCAGTGGTTTGGTTTAATTCTGTGGTCATGGACATTGGATCATTTTTAATAGATGTTGATGGAATTGGACTCGGTGGTTTCATTCTGGCTCCGCTGCGAGATGTAGTAGCCACAGTTGGTGTTGACGGTTGTAAATTAATGGATTCGGTTATCTGATTATTAACTTTGCTTTTGTTTTTGACCGAATCTTCCATGTAGCTCTCTGCAACTTTACTAGATTTCCAGCCGCCGTGCCTTTTTAAAGTTGTAAGGTTTGCAACAGCATCGGCAAGCAAAGTCGCTGAAGTCCTACGGAAGCAGTGTCCCGTATAGCTTTCTGCATTCGGTAATCTTAGGAATGCAGCAATAGTTTTAGGTACCGCAGCGAGTTTGTGTCTTCCTATTGGCTGCTTCGTACATCTTCCATTGATGTAATTTAAAAAAAAACGATCATGTGGTATATCATTGGGACGAAGCATTTGATATTTTCGCACAATATTGAGGAAATCATCTCTGATCACAAATGATCTGTCAATCCTTGTTTTTGTATTAACCAGGTTAACGAGAAGCAAGTCCCTATGATCTTCAATGTCACTAGTTTTGATGTTAGTTAGCTCGATCGACCTGCAGGCACCATTGATGCCAAAAATTAATATAACCTGTAACCAAACAAAACGATTTCATATAGAAAATGTTTGTGTATCATTTTTATCATAAGTACACTGCTTTAAACTAGGTATCGCGGTTATTTATGACACTAAAGTTAATATTCTAACCGCGGCAAGATCCAGTTTTATTAACTTTTGTATCATAGATCTTCAAATAGTAATGACTTACTTTAATTGCTAAATGGATTTCATCCGGAGCTTCTCTGAGGAATGTCTCGACATTTTCCGCGGTTAACACTCTCGATTTCTTTGGTTTATATCCAGTCGAAAGCCTTTTCAACAACATCGTCAATTTTGTGTAATGCTTGATATTTATATTATGTTTTGTATCTATTGTTGCCTTCAACATAGAATAAATGCCCCATAATGTAGAAGGCTTCAGCGTCTTCGAGAGTTTATCAAAATAGGCAAGCATCACATTTTCGGAAAAAGATTTCGTCTTTTCATGAGTTTGCCATAACACGAAGTTGTCGTATACTTTCAAATATTTCTCCCGAGACTTTTGAGGCAGCAGATTGTTTACGACTGATCTTGCTGCTTCGTTAATATTGGGCGGCGTCAGAACGTTTGTATCACTACTGTCATCACTAGACGAATTCATTTTTACTAAATAACTTTCAATTCACTTTCAATAATTAGTGGCGTCGGTTTTTCAAAGGTACCTAGTATAGAAGTTGTATCACCGCCAATTTTACCATAGACAATTTTTTTTAAATCTGGACCCCTATTCTTGTGGCACTCGAGATTAATAAACTAACATTCGAGATGAAAATGTCAACTCCATATAAAATTGTATTTGTTTCGGCATATCTCCCATGTAATGTTATCTCTAGTGGTTCGAGATTAGGGGCCAAGTTTGAATTACATGTAAAAAAAAAGCAGTGACATAGTTTTTAACCTGTGCATCTTTTAGCAAAAATACACCTAATATTTTACAACACAAAATGGTGTGTTCTGATTGGTCGATTTCAATTTTTCATTTTAATGAGCTATGTCACAAAAATTGATTGATTAATTTTCATTGGTTCTTAAAGTTGGACAACAATGTTCTCGACCAATCAGCAAACACGCCGACAAAAACATTCTTGGCCTGTCCTTATAAGTGACGTTTTGTGACCCCAAACAAGACCATCTATGGCCATATTTCCGAGCAGTGTTGCGAAAAGACAATTGTGATACCCATTGTAAAAAATAAAACCGGTGATATAGCTAACAAAATTAACTATAGGCCTATCTCGCTGGCAACGATTGTAGCTCGGGTGCTCGATGGCCTACTAAATTTACAACTAGACAAATGTCTAAAATTACATGACGCACAGTTCGGCTTCCGCTCCGGCCTATCTACTGAAAGTGCTATTATTTGTTTGAAGCAGGCTGTTGAGTATTATACCCGTAGAAAGACACCTATATATGCGTGTTTTTTAGATCTTTCCAAGGCCTTTGACCTCGTTAATTATGACCTACTGTGGGATAAGCTTGATGCGGTGCAATTTCCCAGGGAGCTTACGCGCATATTTAGGTGTTGGTATGCAAGCCAGCGAAATAGTGTCCGGTGGGGTGATGTGTTGTCGGACGAGTATGGTTTAGAGTGCGGGGTGAGGCAGGGGGGGCTGACCTCGCCCAAACTTTTTAATCTGTATATAGACGCATTGATCGGTGAGCTTAGCAGTACACATGTCGGTTGTCACATAGACAGGATCTGTTTTTTAATAACATTAGCTATGCTGATGACATGGTACTGCTGAGCCCATCGGTCGGTGGTATAAGAATACTTCTTGATAAGTGTGAGTCCTACGCTCTAAGTCATAATTTGAAATATAATGTGCTAAAGAGCGAGTATATGGTTTTTAAGGCGGGGAACAAGTGCCCATCGCATGTTCCACCCATTCGCTTGAATGGTGAGCCGCTAAAAAGGGTTCACTCATTTAAATACCTTGGGCACTTGGTTACCGACGATTTGCGTGATGACGACGACATTGAAAGGGAGCGCCGGGCACTAGCCGTCAGGGCCAATTTGATAGGCCGCAGGTTCAGCCGGTGTACAGCGCAAGTTAAAATAACACTTTTTCGAGCGTACTGTACATCGCTGTACACCTGCAGCCTGTGGACGAGGTACACGCAACGGGCTATAAACTCAATGCGCGTACAGTACAACGACGCGTTCAGGGTTATGTTGCGGCTGCCGCGATACTGAAGTGCTTCGGGAATGTTCGCAGATGCGCGCGTGGACGGTTTCCACGCGACGCTGCGCAAGCGCTGCGCCGCGACGCTCTGCAGAGTCCGCGCCAACCGCCACACTCTCCTGACCGTCGTCGCTGAGAGATGGGACAGTGGTACTAACATAGTTATTTAAGTTCTCTGTGTAATACTAACAATCTATGGATTCTGTAGTCTGAAATAAATGCATTTTATTTTATTTTATTTTTATTAGTCTTATCAGAAAAAAAAGTTTTTTATCTATACCGATGGAAAGAGGGAAATTCGTCTTACCTCCATAATGGTTCTTCAGTATTTGGTACTAAACCCAATGACCTTCTGTACACAAGGACTTACCATCAGCGCGCAAAACGCGGGATAGCACAACTGAGCTTATTAACGATTTAAGCACACTTCTTACTTTAGTCGTCTGTTGGTCGCGAAGCCGATAAGATGCTGAAGTGTGTCATCAAAAAGTGCCGAAATAATACCTTAACGACTGTAAAAAATTATGGTGGGACCTACCACTTCATTTCATAAACACAACCAAAACCCGAAAAGGAGTCATTTTTTTATTAAAACCATTAATTTTTCAATAAATATCATAAATGGTTGACGACTATTGACGACTCTTGTTGTTTATATTACGTTGAGTATTCCATATTTTTCTCTCACGCGCGTTAGAAAGAAACAGGCAAAACGACGTGACAAGAACATAGTCAGAAAACAAAACAATTGAGTAGCTGCTTTCAGGGTTCGAAAATGGCAAAAAACGGAACCCTTATATTGGCTGTTTTTTTTTTAGCTTTTGTGTACACTAGATAAGAAAAGAGAATTGGCGCAAGTTAGTAGCATAAATACATTTTTTTTTTTTTTTTTTAAATTTATTTTTTAAAGGGCCTTTTTACAACCGTATATACCGGCCCTATTAAGTCGAACACCATGTCCGGGTGCTAAGGTTGATTATGGAGTGTAGGTGTTCTAAGAAACAAAAACAGGTCGTATATCGGGCACGAATTTATTGCAACTAACTCGTCAATGGCGGCCGGCGTTATAGCTATATAAATGCGTATCTAGGTAAGTAAGTATAAGCACATCATTGAAATTTAACCGAACATACCGCCCACCAAAAACAACAGTTTTTTACCTAAGCTCTTAAATTAAGTAGGTACAATAACGATCAAACATTGGCTACGAATCAGCTGAGAGATGAGATATAAATATCATTTGACTATTACATTTTCAACTGTATACAAACATTTAAAGTCCAAATTGGAATGCAAGTACGTGTCTTTGAATAATGTGATTGTTACCACTTACACTTTATGTTCGCAACACAATGTCTATCCATCGTTACGTCTTAAAGATACTCTTATAATCTTAAACAATATATATCAACCAGCATAGTTTGCTCTAAATATGTAATAAAATAACATACCTAGTCAAATTCAATGCCTACATAAATCGGTCTAGCCGAGTAAAGAACAAGTAAACAGAACCCATAACCCAATTGCACGCTTAAGAGACGCGTAAATTAATAAACAGATCATACCATTTTAGACCTTGTTGCTAAAGCCGTAAGGTACAATATGAAATGGATTTATCTTTGTAGCTGGTTAACAAGATGGTTCTCGGTATACCAACATAAACCAACCACTTAGAATAACTGAAGAGATTTACTTAGGAGTACAAGAAAAAATACAAATTAAAAGGTTAACCTACCAACATGCCTACAACGCTATTAATGTTATAAAATTAGATTAAATTCAACATAACAACTTGCTTGCTCACGAGCTTCGATCGTAATGGACTGTATACATTGTTTTATTTGAAGTACAGCAAAGTTAGTTGGTAACGGGGTTTATCCGTAACTCATAATCTAATTAAACATCGTTAAGGTGTGTTAGTTGTGTGTAGGTAGGTACAGTCTTACTAAACTAACGGGTAACACCAGCTAGGATATAAGTACAGGTAAGTACATTTTTTACTTATCAAATTACTAAACCCTTTACTAAAGTTATTATGACAAAGTACCAAATATTTAACATTTCGTAAGCCTTAGAGTAGGTACTTACTTTACTTCAATATCTTTAAGTTTACATTTTATTTATAATTATACGATTTGAAATAATTATTTCAATATATCACCTTAAATTAGATAATAATATAGTTCTTACTACGGTGAATTTGAAGATAATTATTAAAGTCATCTGGTGTGGCGAGGTAAAATAACGGTAGACTTTAATAATTACAACCATGGAGGAGTATTCTACGTAAGTACCTATGCACATGTATTAATAGATGAATAAAATAATAATAATAATATGATTAAAGTTGACCGCCCACCATTCTATATATACATAACTATTGATCAGCAAGTTTAGGCAATAATATTAATTTTGATAAGGGTCTTTTGAGCAGGTTATCTCCCTTGCATTGCACGGTAACAACACGGACCAACTGGTCGGGGCCAGGGTGTAAAGCCTTTATTTTGCCTAAAAGCCACTTTGCCGGAGGCAAGTCGTCTTCTTTTATAATCACAATGTCCCCGATGCAAGGCGAGTTTACTGGGTTCTGCCATTTGTGGCGTTGCTGCAAGGTATTTAAATACTCCGCCTTCCATCTTCTCCAGAAATCTTGCATCCTGTTTTGTATGAATTGCCATCTAGTCAGCAAATTCACGTTTTTCTCTTCGTGATTTGTGTCTGGAACATTAATGACAGGTTCTCCAATTAAAAAATGTCCAGGGGTGAGCGGATTTAGCGTCGTTAAGGTCTCATCTAAGTGGCACAAGGGGCGTGAATTTAGGCAAGCCTCTACTTGAGCCAGGAGGGTAGACATCTCTTCGTAGGTTAATTTTGTGGTTCCATTAATGCGGTTTAAATGTTTTTTCACCGAGGAGACTCCAGTTTCCCAAAGTCCACCGAAATTGGGAGACTTTGGTGGCACAAAGTGCCAGGTCGTGCCGTCATTGGCTAACAGTTCCGCTATTTCATTAGCTACAGTTAATTTTCCCTCCATGAACATTTCCTTAAGCTCCTTTGCCGCACCCACGAAATTGGTGCCATTGTCACTCCACATGTGCAAGCAACGCCCTCTCCTAGCTACGAATCGTCTAAATGCTGCTATGAAACCTTGTGCCGTCAGATCAGTTACGGCCTCCAAATGTATCGCTCGTGTGGCTAGGCAGACAAATAAGCAGATATAGCCCTTCGTTGACTTGTGACCTCTGCCTTTAGAAGTCCGCAGTTGTACCGGGCCGGCGTAGTCCACGCCACTGTAGAGGAACGCACGGTGTGGAGTAACTCTTGGAGCTGGTAGCTGACCCATGAGTTGCTGTTGTGTTTTAGCCTTTTCCCTTATACAAGTCGTACAACTTCGTGTAACTTGCTTGACAGCTGATCTGAGGCTTATGATCCAATATTTGCTTCGAACATAAGTCATTACAGCCTGTATATCACCATGTAAAGTCCTGATGTGAGCTTCATGTATCAAAAGCTTTGTGACATGTTGTTTGCTAGGGATGATGATAGGATGCTTTGCGTCTTCCGACATTGGAGCATTGTTAAGACGTCCTCCAACGCGTAATAACTCTTGTTCATCCAAATACGGTGTCAAACTAATTAACGAACTCTTTGACTTTACTTTACCATGCTTCTTCAGGTCTTGGACTTCATTTTCGTAGACCAAATGTTGGTAATATCTTATACATTTGACTTCTATTTCGTTAATTTCGGTAGCTGTTAAATATTTCTCCCTGTCGGGATTGTTTTTCGAGGTAAAAACTCTGCGACATTGAGCTAGTACTCGTTTCAGTTTTGACATGGTCGAAAACCTCTCCCAGATAGGTGTCTCTTCTAGATTAATGTGAAAGCTCTTTTTCATTTCTAAACTTGTTTGCGGTACAGAAGTCCTTGTAAATTCAGTGTCTTCATTTTTTAGCCATTCAGGTCCAGACCACCACATTTCATTCTCTGCCATCTCTCTTGATCTCACTCCTCTGGATGCAAGATCAGCAGGGTTATCTTTAGACCGAACGTGACGCCATCTATCATTGTCTATTAGTTGAACTATTTCTGACACTCTGTTACCAACGAACACTTGCCATCGGCTAGGCTGTGATTGTAACCAAGCTAAAACCACCATAGAATCAGTCCATGCGTATGTCTTGTCCATCGGTATCTTCAACAGGTTGGAGAGCTCGTGCAAAAGCTTTGCCAGCAGGACTGCGCCGCAAAGCTCCAACCTAGGAATCGTCAACTGCTTGAGTGGCGCAACCTTTGTCTTGGCTGCTACCATCGTGACGTGGATGACATCATCATCATCGACAACCCTGACATAAGCCACTGCTGCATAGGCAATGGAGGAAGCGTCTGCGAAACCATGGAGTTGTATGTCCTTACAGCGTGATGTTATCATCATCCAGCGTGGGATCTTTATCGTTTGCAGCTCGGTAAGTTCGTCTCGGTAAGTCATCCATTCATTTACCAATTCAGCAGGTAATTCTTCGTCCCATCCATGATTGCACAGCCACAACTTCTGTATCATCACCTTGGCTGTTATGATGACTGGGGCCAGCCAACCGAAGGGATCAAACAGGCTAGCCACGTCCGATAATATGATTCTCTTTGTTACAGGGTGGCTTACTTCAGGTAAGTTGACAGTGATTTTGAAGGTGTCGTCGTTCCTGTCCCAGATAAGTCCAAGTATTTTTATTACTTTATCTAATTTTATTTCCATACTGTTAACAGCTTCTTTACCTTCGCTACTCTTCTGTAGGAACTTTAACAACTCCTCGGAGTTGCTTGACCATTTTTGCATGAGAAATCCACCTGCTTTCAATAGCTTGTTAACCTCATCACATATGATTTTAATTTCAGAGAGATCTTCATGGCCGGCCATCAAGTCATCCATGTAAAAGGAATCCTTAACTACTGCTGCTCCGCGTGGATACCTTTGAGCTTCATCATTTGCCAATTGGATGAGTGTTCTTACCGCTAAAAAGGGCGCGGCCGCAGTTCCGAATGTTACGGTCAACAACTGGTAACTCTCCAAATCTTCAGCTGGATCAGTTCGCCATATAATTCGTTGTAAATCCGTGTGGCTGCTTGTCATTCTAACTTGTCGGTACATTTTAACTATGTCACCCACCACACAGATTTTGTGACATCTCCAGCGAAGGACCAGACTACGAAGATCAGGTTGTAATGTGGGGCCAATCATCATACTCTGATTTAAGGACTGGCCATTGGAGCCCTTAGCTGAAGCATCGAACACGACTCTGACTTTGGTCGTGTCCTTATCTGCACGAATTACGGCGTGATGTGCAAGATACATAGCCTTAGTGTCATCTTCTCTTTCAACCCTTTTCATATGACCTAATCTTTGATACTCATTTATGACCTTTGTGTATTCTTCCTTCAGGCCGTCATACCTTTGGAACTTTCTCTCTAGTTGCTTAAATCTAGTAATTGCTTGATGTTTCGTCTCTCCACACTGCTTTACTGTGGCTTCAATATTTTCTTTCAGCGGAAGATGGACTTCATACCTTCCTGTGGTGTCTCTTACTGTTGTACTTTTATAAATATCCTCACATTTTTCTTCATCCTTGGACCAAGCCTTCTTGGTTGTGTAGGGCTCTGCCTCCAATTCCCAGAACTTCCTGAGCATATTGTTATCTTCTTCCACCTGTCTTGTGATGTGGAAGCTTGTGATGTTTTCTGACCTGTGTGGGATTGCATTCATATCTCCTGACAAAATCCACCCTAAGCGGGAGTGCTGAGCAACTAGATTACCCGGCCCTCTCATCAAACCCGTATCAATGATTCTTCCAAAGACGTCCGCACCAAGGAGAATATCTATCCTACCCGGTACGTTGAAGGTGGCGTCAGCCAGCCTTACATCATTAAGCTGAGGCCAAGTGGAACATTTAATTTCTTTTGCAGGTAACTTACGCGTTAACGACTTTAATACATATGCATTTACATGTATGGAGAATTTTGAATCATATCTAGACTTAATGTGCAAATCTACTAAATATTTAAGTGAGAAATGATTACCTTCGCCAACACCAGAGACGACGCCGCTGATTTGGGTTTTCGCTAAACCCAGTAACTCGACGACCCTTGACGTCACGAACGACGCCTCCGATCCCTGGTCAATGAGAGCCCGGAAGACATGTGACTGACCTGAACTTAATGTGACATCTACCAGTGCCGTTGCTAACAGTATATTTTGACCAGGTTGTCCTCCACTTGCCACATGTCCTGTGACCTTGGTCAAGGTGTTTTCTTGATCGGTGTGTACGTGCTCCGCTACAGTTGCAGTTGTAACCTGTTTTTCTTCAGTTGCTGATTTCTTTTCTCTGTGTAATAAGGAGTGATGTTTCCTCTTACATATTTGGCACGTTGTTCGTTGTCTACATTTGTAGACCGTGTGATTAGGCACTAGGCAATTAAAACAAAGATTGTTGCCTTGAACGAAGCTGTATCTCTCTTCTAAGGGCTGCTTGGCAAATTGTTTACAATTATGTATATAATTACTCTCTTTGCAGAAGGCGCATTGTAGGATTGCATTGTTGGCGGTTGTATGAAAGGTTTTAGGTTTGACCGGTTTGTAATTTCTGCTTGCGGGCTCAACCATCTCCAAAGTACGAAACCGCGTTTCCAGGAATAATTTCAATCTCTCGAGTCCCGGGAACTCATCAGTGCTATCGCCGCTTATAGACTCTTCCCATTGTTTATGACTGTTAACATCCAGTTTAGACACGACAACAAACGTGACGATCGCATCGCCCCACTTCTCGGCTGGCAAACCTAAGTTCTTGAGCGCGTTCATACACTCCACACTCGTATCTAACAGCTGTTTAGTGGCACTAGCTGATTCCTGAGACAACGTTTTTTTTCCAAAAAACTTCTTAAAAACATTATTCGCGATGTATCTTTTATTGTTGTATCGTTTTTTCAGAATCGCCCATGCCTCGTCAAAATTATCTCCAGTAATTGGGAACTGTCGTAATAATACTTCTGCATCTCCTGTCAAACTACTCTTGAGGTAGTGTAATTTTTGTACGTTTTCCAATGATGAGTTATTATGAATTAGTGCCATAAACAAATCATGAAATGATTGCCACTCCGTATAATTTCCGTCAAAGTTAGGAATGGAAATACGCGGTAGCCTGACTTCATTACTAGATGTACTGGGTCTAATCACTTCATTTGGCCTCGAGCCATCCGCCCTTGTATTTTCAGGATTCAATCTCCATAACGCAGTCTTCATATCTCCTTTATATAAGTAGTACAATTCTTCGAACTTATCAAACATATCTTCAGCGAAATAGGACAGCAAAGGTCTGTCCTCTCTTTGCACCGACAAAAGTATTTTCTCATGGCCTAGCAGTAGCGAAGCGTCCATACAACCCGATTCCCAGCGGCTTCCCTAAAAAATCCTATGCATAGAGTAGGTACCACTAGGTATACAAACAACAAAACGTAAAACCGAAAGTAACCCGGTGTATTATAGCTTTACCTTGCTTCATAATACGCAAATTTATTTATTTACCAAGCCGAACTCTATCACTCGCTCGCACCCATTTACTAACCTATATTACTAGAAAGAAACAAGAACAATATTTTCGTATACACGCACACACGCTCAGTTACATTTACCTACGCGCGCTCGAACTTACACCCACAATTTTATTAAAACCGCCATACATGCCGGTGACTCAGCTCCGGACTTGCACTAACACATTTAAACATTTTCCTAGCGCTTCCAACTCGCACACAGACACAGCGGCACGTGAGACGTAATGAAAATTAGAGCGAGAAACCTCGCCACGGTCCGAGGTGACAAACCGGCTTATTTTATCGAATTTTAAGCTTTAAGTGCATGAATTATCTTTCTTTTCCCAAAGACGCTGTCGCCGTCACAAACGACCTTCGACCTTTAGTAATAATAATTTGCCAGTTTGGCGCCATTACTTTCGCTTCGCGGCGCGCAAAGATGCACGGTGTTTCCATTAAAGTTTTTTTTGTTATTTATTATAATTGCCTAGTGTTTTGTTTTATGAAACTCAGTGAAATTTAGCTCGCTAAGCGTTCTGTGATTGTTGTTTATTGTTATTATAGTGTTTGGCAACTAGGTATCTCGCGTTTCTTGGCGACGACGGAGGTTTGTTTCAATTCCGCTTTTAATACGTTAGGTACCCTTAGGTTTTGCTTAAATCTATTTATTCAGGTTATATTCGTGGTTTGGTTTTTAAATATTGTCGTCTGTCTGTACTCAAAGTACAAATGGCTGCATTGGTTCAAATTGAGTGTTGTCTTACAAATTAGGTAAGTACTTACTTACTTAATGAACTAACATGTTTTTCAAAGTTATCCTTTGAAAATAAAAAACATGTCATTAAGATAGGACGCGCTCACCCAGATATAAAAATTGATTATAAGCGTAGAGTAGAGATACACCTTTTTTTGCTCCGGCTTGCCTATTTATTTACGTGACGCTTCGCCACTGTGGCCTAGCCTAAAATCCTTAAAATACGTGTCCAAAGTATCGCTTCGACCTTGCACGTACCCAATGGTTATTCTCTCCTTTGGTGATTTTTTATAATTACTGTAGGCCTTTTCCACCTTTTCATAAAGATCAAATTGAAGAGCTATACGTCTTTCTACTTAATCCATTTTGTAGCTTGATATTTAAATCCACGAAACCGCAAAGCTTGTGTGCACACTTAATAATCAAGTTCTAGAATGTTCCGAAACGACACCAACTTTTTCACGCGTAGGGTAGGTAAGCGTAAGCAAACGCGTAGGTATGTATTCGTTGAATATAACGTCCACAGTTCGTTAATACCGCAGCTATACAACTATACACTATGCCACAGTCTCTTGTTAATATTAAATTCACAAATAGTTCAATCCAGTGTGTAGAATAACCATTCACAAGTTTTTGGTCGTAATTACGAATTGTACCAATATGTAACGTTCCTTTCACTTTAATTCACTTTATAACACTTCAGTCTAGAATATTGTCCACTTTTTTAATACTAATTTGTCCTTATTTCACTCCAAATTACTAAAACTTCATTCTAAAAATAGGTCACCGTAAATTATATCCTGGGTCGATGGACCATATGTCCGGGTGCTAAGGTTGATTATGGAGTGTAGGTGTTCTAAGAAACAAAAACAGGTCGTATATCGGGCACGAATTTATTGCAACTAACTCGTCAATGGCGGCCGGCGTTATAGCTATATAAATGCGTATCTAGGTAAGTAAGTATAAGCACATCATTGAAATTTAACCGAACACACCATTTTGTCATAAAATAATTAAAAAAAAGATCGAAGAAGATCGTAGCAAGTGGAAAGAAGTGGTCTCTGCCTACCCCTCTGGGAAACAGGCGTGATTTAATGTATGTATGTATAATTAAAAAAATAACTCAACATTACACAACAAAACATTACACAAAACAAAACATTACACATATTACAAAACTATGGAACTTCAGCTAACCTATACACCTTTAATGCCAAATCTGACGTGGGGTTCGCGAGAATGCCCATAAAAGCACCAGTATCATATGGGCTGATATTGGCTACTGCTAGCAACGACTCCCTTTGAGAGCGATTCCGGCTACACTCCAGCAGCACGTGCTGTACATCCTCTATAGTGCCACATGTATCGCAATTTGGAGAGCTATTTTTTTTCATAAGAAAACCAAACTTATTGAGTGGAATGTGTCCGGTCCGCAGCCTATGCGCCATTACAATAACTTTGCGATTAAAATCTACGTTTTGAAACCAGGGTACACGAGGAGGCTCGCTCTGGATACATTTATACCAAATTCCTTTCTCTCTAGACCTTTCATCAAAATATTCCTTCCATAATCTGTAACATTCGTCTTTATAAATACTTGTAACTTCCGAATAACAAGGCGCAATAACTATTTCACTTCCTTCCGCTATACCACGCTTTGCCAATATGTCTGCTTCCTCGTTACCTCTCAACCCAATGTGTGATGGAACCCATTGCAATCGCAAACACACATTATTTCGGTTCAAAATAATAATCTTTTCCAAAATGCTATAGACTATCGGTACCCCCCTTTCACCCCGAACACACCGTTTAATATGCTGCAACGCACTTTTACTATCTGTACAAATTACCACTTTCTTAATGTCCCTGTTGAGTACGTATGACAATGCGTTAAAGATTGCAACTAATTCAACCGTCATAATGCAAATATTACCTAAAACTTTAAACATGTTAACCTCCTGATTACAGGAAGGGTCAACCGGATCATAGAAAGCAGCCCCCTTCCCAAAGGGGCTCTTAGAGCCATCAGTGTATAAAAAATACCAACCATAATATTTGCCACGCAATTCTTCGAGAATATTGGATTTGAGGCAAGTAAATTCATAAGAACTTTTAGTTTTATTAACACAGTCTAAATTAGAAATCACCAAACTGTTTATATCAATATTTGACAGCCAAGTAGTTAAACCAAACATCTGAAGTCGCTCAGATGAAAAAATATTGTCTTTAATAGCATTCGTGGCAATGATCAAAAGGGGTGCTTTCTTCTTAAGCCAATATCGGTTTTGACTGAGCGACCTTAAATCATCCAGAAGGGAATTCGTAACATTACTTGACACTGACAGAGATTTTAAACGATATTTAATGGCCAGAAATCTCCTTCTTAGAAACAGCGGTGGGATGCACATTTCACTCTCCATGGCGTGAATCGGAGTAGTTCTAATAAAGCCACCAGCAACCCTCAACGCCTGATTTTGAACTTTATCTAATTTAGATATGTTGCTTTGAGCACTATTATCGTATAAAAAACTAGCATAATCGAGCCTGCTTCTGATTAAGGCAATGTAAATTCTACGCATATGCTTTGGGTGCAGACCCCATGATGTGCCTGCTAATACTTTTAGTATATTGAGACTCCTTTGTAATTTAACCAAAATTTCATTAATATGTTTACTCCAACGAAGAGACCTATCGAGCCATAGACCTAAGTATTTATAAGAATCGACAGACGCTAGTGATATATCATTTATTTTCAAGCTCACCTGATGTCGTTTATGCCCTCTACTAAAAATACAATACTTCGATTTCTGTTCAGACAAATTTAAACCTAGGGTACCCAATATCGAAACAAAAGAATTTAAAGCTAGTTGAATTTCATGATTACTTTGCAAAATGTACTAAATATAGGATGTAAATCGTATGCCAAACAAAATTTCGGAAAAAGTATGTTATGCAAAACGATACATTTGACTACATTAAGCAATCTGTATAAAAATGGCTTAAAAGAACCTATCAATGAAAATAGAGATTAGGATGATTGAGTTGAGACTTTGTTTTTTTATGATGCACCACTGTTCAAAGCTTGAATTAAATATATGTTATAGCTCATTAAAAGGGTCAGAGGGTTGAGTCAGTCTAAAACACGGAGGTATCTCTGCTTTAGAAATTGTATGAAACATTCTTATATTGAAAAATATTGTCACACGTAATTTTCTTTTTTCATATGCGGTGTTAACCTTAAATATAATTTCATATTGTGGGTCTCAACTAAGTGTACCACACGTGTAAAGCACGAAATAATTTGTTCCATTGAAACTAAATTAAACATGAAAAATAGGTTTAATTAATTATTATTTTGTTCAAAACTAAGAAGCGGAGAATGCTGAAATTTATAATTTAGCACTTACTAATGATGTGGCACATCATCAGAAAACAAATCAGGCCGAAAAGCTATTAAGGCACAGATCATCTGGATACCTGGGCCCATAACCACTGTAGCGGATAATCTGGATGATTGATCCAGCAGGATTGTGGTGGATAGTAAAAGCACAGTAAAGCAAAATAAAAATAACAAACTATAGTGAGTACATCACGCTATCGATTTTTTATTACAAATATGTCAAACAGACAATACAAAACGAACACTATAGCACATATTCAAAATAACTAGACAGTTACAAGTATAGTAATACATCCAGTTATAATTATTATATGCACATTAAAACCTAATACTACCCTATGGCTGTCAGAAGGTTAAAACTGCAACGACGCCCACAGAAACGAACTGCTAGCAGAAAATTAGGTAAGGTTAGGGTAGAACTACGACCCGCACGGATGGTCCCTTAACCTGCCACGGAATTGAAATAAATAAACGGGCTTTTCAAAGAATTTAACTTTATGCAAAAAAAACTATTCCCTTCTTTCGCAGCGTTTTAACGTAAACATTAGTTTTGTCAATTTTTTTATCTCCTAACTAATGGAATTCTTTTGGTACATCACTTAAAATACCCATCTGATTCGAACATTACTTATGCAATGAGAAACTAGCTAACATTAAAAGCTCAATTAAGTCCTTTTTCATAACAATTAACTCAGACAGCTTATAGGAACCGCACTGGATATCATCGACATAACTCGTGTGAAGCAACGCATAAGAAACTAAGGGATATTAATCCTTATATTTTCGTGCGTACTCCACCAAACATCTGATAGCTAAGAAAACAGAGCTTTTCAAGCCATACGGATACGACTGCAACTGTACGCATTTAAGCACTTGTCGATACATTTTAGTTTAGTTACTTTATTTTAGTTACTTCCATAGTATTATGTCATATGGTATTTTACTATGGGGTAGTGGTGCTGACGTAAACAGCATCTTTGTTCTACAGAAGAGGGCTATTCGTGCTGTTTACAAGATGGGTCATAGAGACTCGCTTAGAGATAAGTTCAAAGAAACGAATATATTAACCGTATACAGTCAATATGTTTATGAAAACATTATGCATGTTCATAAGAACATCAGTAATTTTAGAAAGAACTGTGACATACATAATGTTAATACTAGAAATAAACATAAGCTCGCAGTGCCCTTTACACGGCTTCACAAAATAAAAAACTCTTTCAATTCAAGGTCAGCTTACACAATGTACGTCAAAATTAAAGTACGATCAGATGATGAAGTTGACGTAAAAGAGTCAACAATATAAGTACTGTTAAAATAGAACCGCTCACTCGTGAAAATTACGAGACCTGGAGGATTCAGGCTGAGGCGATCCTTATAAAAAACGATACATGGGGTTACGTGAATGGTAAAAAGGGCAAACCAGCAGAGCCGATAGAATCCGAAAAATCCGTATCTCGAATTACAATATTGAGTCGGAGGAAAAGAACACGTCTATGTCTACAGCTACTGAGAAGCAAAGTTCATTAAGTACGTCGGTGAATATTATTTAGCAAAATCAACCAGTAAATGCATTAAGCACTGATACTGAGGTAAAATGTGTTGTGGTAGACAACAGTTATAATAAACAGAAGATAACACAAGATTCAGTGTCGCCTAAAATTATGAGTCACGCATTGCAGCCGGTCGTGATTGAATGTCATAAACCAACGACCGATGAGAGTGCAAGTTCAAACTCCCAGAGCGCTGCGGCGGCGATTAGCGACTACCCTCAAGTGCGTGATGATAACGCAGACGGTTGGAAAAAGTAACGTACAAGCGTAAAAAACAAAACTATCGTTATGCTGGTTATCGTTATGACGGCATGTGATACGGAATTCAACATTAAGTTCATGGCGGCTGAGAGAAAAATATCAATTTTTATCTCAAATATTAGTAAGAATTGTCTGGAGAGCGAAATAACTGAATACATTTCACACCTTGACAAGTAGGTACCTAAACATCCATCAAAATCAGTTCGGTTTCAGGTCAGGACTGTCGACGGAAACGGCTATTTTGTGTCTAAAGCAGCCGTAAAACCGCCATCTATGCGTGCTTTTTGGACCTATCTAAAGCGTTTGACCTGGTCAGTTATGATCTTGTATGGGAGAAGTTGAGACAAACTGAGTTGCCGCCAGAGCTGTAACATATTTTTGGGTTTTGGTATCATAACCAGGTGAACATGGTGAGATGGTTGAACGCGTACTCGGAGCCGTACAGGATGGAGTAAAATAATGCCAAATGATAATTTGACCAAATAAATAAAATGAGAAATGTAAGTGTGCTACAGATTCATTTGGGAAATGAAACTACTGCGATAAGTTTTTTGGGAAGTGAAATTTGGCGAAATATGCATTGCCCAAACGGCAGTAGGTACACCATGTACTGGCTATATTTAATACTGTCTTATTCGATAATCAAATTTTGTATTCTTATTGCTTTGAAATATGTGCTTGTCACCATAGCACTTCAAAATAAACATTCACAATGTAAACATATTTTTCCTTTTTTCTCCTACAAAATACCTACAGCAAAAACGTTTAGCGAAATTAACCCACTTAGTTTTAAGAGAATCCAGTAAATAGTCATCCCATTTTAAATTTTCAAAAAAAACTGGTTGCATCCAGATCGTTGCCTAAAACAATTACAAATGATACTTAACATTTCTCTTTTAGTTTATCGATCTTGCAGATGAACTGCAGGACCCTGAACATACAATGTAACAGCCGCTATATCAGACGCCAAACCAATACAAAACACTTTATTGCACACCAGACAAAAACATTACAGAGAAACAGTACAATTAAAAATAACACAGGTAAACAACAGGCGGTCTTATCGCTGATAAGCTATCTCTCCCAGACAACCTTATTAGGGATAAGGTGTCAAATTAAAATATTTTACACAGTAGGTGGAGTAGATATCATACGACCAATAACAAGAAAACTATGTTAGTTATTAAACTTGAGATTCTAAAAAAATAAAATAAAAATGAAAATAGAATAACTAGAAAAAGTGATAAATATACGCATACTACCCAAATAAATAGGTAAGGAAATATATACAAGTACAAATAAATACAAAATATACATACAGTGTGTCTGTAACGTAACTATAACATTTATTTAATGAATAAACAAATTTTCAGGCTTTGCAAACTTTCTAACAAAAATGTAATTTCCAGCAATATAAAGCACAGCAATTTGACAAGTGTAAACGACAGTCGACGGATACTTTGATTATAATGACTTGCCCCCGTACCACGACATGCCTGTACTAAGCAACAGCGATACTGATAACGATGAACACGCAGCACATGCACTACATAAAAATGGACAGTATCTATCTAAGACAATTAATTGTGAAGTTATTTTAATTATTTTTTAATTGATAATACTTGCAAACATTTGCTAAAGCAATGTATTATCGGCAGTTTTAATAAATACCCGCATGCCAGTGGACACACTATATAATGACTTACATAAATAAATAGATAATTATATGTAAATACTGAAAATAAAAATGTGAAAATAATTATATTTTTAATATGGATTTTAATTTTTGCGTCGCCTCGTGTCCCTCCTTCGCCTCGTCGGCGGGTACGAGGGCTGCCTTTTAAGTTGTGTCGTTTGGAAAATCTAAAGACAATTTAAGTGTTAAATGGTATTTATTGTTTTTCAAAGTAATCACCGTGACATGTACTACACTTTTTCATTCGATCGAACCAGTTTTCGAAACACTTATTCCAGTCCGAAGTCGGGGTCTCCAAAATGGCCGTTTTGTATGCCTCAACGGCTTCTTCAGGCGTCTGGTACCGTTGACCACGAAGTCGTTGCTTGATTTTTAGAAAAGTAAAAAAATCGTTAGGGCTTAAGTCTGGACTGTACGGCGGGTGTTCCAGAATTTCGACGTTTTGCTCTTTTAAAAACGCAATTGTTTGCCGGGCGGTGTGCGAGCTCGCATTATCGTGGTGCAGTCTTATACGACGTCTTGGGTTATTTTTTCGAAACTCGCCGATGACTTCTGGTAAACAGACGGTGGTATACCAGTCAGCATTAACCGTTTTACGATCCTCGAGCACGATGGTGGCAACGTGGCCACTTTTCGCCACAAACGTGGCGACCATTTTTTTCGAAGTGCTCCGTGAGCGTATTACTTTGGTTGGTTTTGGCTCATCTTGGAACACCCAAACAGTCGACTGCTGTTTAGAATCGGGATCGTAGGCATATATCCAAGATTCGTCACCACTGATAATGTCGTAAACATGTTTCGAGTTTCCTCGGTTGAATTGCCGCAGAGTTTTGCGACACCATCGAACGCGAGCCGTTTTTTGGTCTTCACTGAGTAAATGTGGTATCCAGCGTGAGATCAACTTTTTTACGCCTAAGTGATCATGCAAAATACTGTGAATACTGGTCCCTGAAATACTTAAGGAAGCTTCTATCTCACGGTATGTCGCATGGCGATCTTCGACGATCAGTTGCCGTACAGCATCAATGTTCTCCTGGGTTACGGCTGTTTTTGGTCGACCTTCACGATGTCTATCACCAAGACTAGAGCAACCACGTTGAAATTCTAAATACCAGCGTTCCACAGTCCGGAGGCATGGTGCTTTATCATTGGAAACCGTAGTCAACTCTTCGAAGCACTGAAGTCGCGTTAAGCCCCTTTTGAAGTTGTAAAAAATTATCGCACGTAAATTTTCCTTCGAAATTTCCATTTTCACAACTGACTTGTCAACTTTGAACGAACGCTGTACTAAAACGGTTGGGCCGATTTCGAGTCATTCTTTTGTTTTCGAATTCTAAATTCAAATATTTTAAGATGACACTAGTTCTTTTTTATGCAATCACGGGAGGTTTGTAAACGACAGAACTTAAAAGGCAGCCCTCGTAATCACCTTTAGTTAAATGATATTTTTTAATTTTAATGAATATTCTCTATGTGGCACAAGACCAAAAGCTTGGGACATTACATATATTATTTTTTAAGTCTTTTAGTGTAGCGTAATACAATTCTGCTATTATTTTCTTTACTATCGTGATGGTGTTATAGAATGCGTCTTTGAATTTGAAGTCAAACTAAATCAGCTGTTTTCAACCTGGATCGGCATTGTGTATTCTTTAACCGAGATGTCGAGTTTTGCATAATGACGTCCTGAGCCCGATTACGTTTTAACGATGATGACTTCCTTACAAATGTGTGTTGTTACAAGAACAATATATTTTAGACCTTATTCGATTTTGAATAAGTATCAAAATATGCCATTGTTAGTTGACGGGACTCAACTTTTAATTTGTATTCTTTAGATTTCCAGGGGCGTCATGCTTGGCTGGCCAAAATAATGTATTCGTTGTGGGATGAGAAGATTTCGTTACGTTAGATAAAAATATTGAAGCGTGTAATGTAAAAACTGACTAATTAGGTCTCAAAAGGCCTTTGATGGCAATAAATTAGTCAGCAATATAGATTCCCTCTTTAGTGGCAACTTTTTCTATATCATTACTTTAGGTATCACCTGCAAACATGGCCAATTTTTTGATAGATTAATTTAAATCATTTAAAAGTTAACTAATATTATCTTTACTTCTTTTACATTTAAATAAATGACATATACGCGAACAAACGCTTAGTGAAGTTTTAAATATGTTAAAAACTTAGTTGATTATAAGGCGCTTTGCTTAATCTTCCTTTTGATGGAAACTATTACGCAACTAAGTTTGAATGTAATTAACCCTTAACTTGGCAGCACAAAAAGTGATCGTTTATCTTTTTCTTTTTTAGTCTATTTGGTTCCTTAGTAATAATTATACAGAAAAAAAATACAAAAAAAAATATTTTATTTGTATTTTGGGATTTATTGCATGTATCTTCTGAGATACATTGCCAAGTGTTCCATATTGTACTTATAAATATTAGTGTAGCTTTAAGGATACATTGCCTGTAGGTTAAAGAAAAAAAACTTAGTGTTTTGGTAAAGAAAATATTTAATTATTCAGCTTAAATCACAGCCATTAGTGAAATTTACTTATTATACTAATGCTTCTTATTATTAAATCACATATTGAGATCTTTTATTACAGTAATTGCGAATCCAATCTTTTGGAGTCAGTAAAAAATAACAAAAAATAAAGGAACATCAAACATTAATAATGTGCCTTTTAACATTGCACTTATAAAAATACTCTTCTAAAAGTCATGTAAAATTACATCAAAAAATAAACGTGTCTTCTAAAGTCTTCTAAATAAAAAAAAAACATTTAACAAATCAATATGTCTCCGGCATATTAATTATTGTGATAGGAGTAAAAGCAGTTGCGATCATCAGTCAAGCACAGTCTTACATTGCATTTACTGCACAAAAATTTGGTCTGCCCTTTTATGCATTTTTTGCAACGGCCTTTTGTTGTAAAAATCGGGAAATGGCCAACATTATCGTAACGACTGTCTACTTGACATTCAGGGGTCAGGAATCTCTTCTGTCCACTTGAAGTTATTTTTAACGCCCTTTGTAAAGTAACAAGACTTTTACATATGGCACATCTGAATTCCTTCAGTCTCATTGGCTTAGGTTCTGTAGTCTCTCTTCTGTAAACCAGCCATGCGTTGTTAACACAGATGTCGAGGAGCTGGGAAAAGAGTGGCGTGTACCATCTGTGTGACTTCATTTCCGTGCGGTATAACGCAATGAGCATGTCGGCTAGGTCGACACCTCCCATGCGCGAATTATAATGCCGAATCATGTTAGGACAAGCTACTTGTTGTCGGGTTTTGGTAGTCTTATTATAACGCAAAATCGTATGTGTCGGATAAGCATCCACGTAGGAACTGGCTGCGGTGACACACTTGTTGTCGAACCATTTGACAATCGCAATTTTGCTTTCATTGGAGACAACTTGAGTAAAAGCACCACGGCCTCGCTTTTTCAAGTTTTTGTCAGTGGGTAGTTTTTTGTTCGCTTCACGTAGGCGATTCGACCTTATAGTGCCCAAAGCGAAAATCCCGTACTCATTCCGCATGTGATGGAGCAATTCTAGCGACGTGAAGAAATTGTCAAAGTAAAGTACTTTACAGACAGGTTGCTGAATTGTACGTGATAGAGCTATAATAACTTTTGCTCCTAAGCCCATGCAGTCTTCATCGTCACTAAATACATGGTAACGAAAAGTGTCTTCTCCTCCATAAATCAAAAAATCATATACATATCCGGTCATTCCTGCTCGCACAAATATTTTATACCCCCACTTCCGAGGTTTATTTTTTATATATTGTTTCCGTGAGCCGGCCTTGGTCCCTTTATACGGTACCATCATTTCATCAATGCTGAAATGGTTTTCCTCCTCGACTTTCAAACAATTAAGGCGAATTCTTTCCAGGAATGGCCGGATTTTATAGTACCTATCACCATTCTCCCTTAAGTTATCTGCAAAATGCAGATATCTTCTGATTTGTTGGAACCGTTTTAGGCTCATTACATCTGCTACTTTGTCGAACCTTAGAAAAGTTGACCAATAGTCGGTGTAAGCTGGCATATCGACGACACCCATGAAAAGATTTATGGCGATGAAATCTTTTATTTCGTCGGTAGTTACATTTAGCGAAGTACCCTTTAATTGAACATGATACAAATTCGTTTGTTCCACAATCAATTCAATTATGTCGTCAGATAAGAACATGTGAAAGTATCGTACAGGTGACTTGGTATTGGAGGGCTTGCTAAATGTTTTCTCTGCGATATCTGCACTACCACGAAAATTTTGGGTCGTCCATTTCACGTCAAGTTTTTTTTGTTTGGCTGGTTTTTTTTTTGCAGCAACCGTAGTTCTGTTCTTCTTAGACCGAGTTGCTTTGGATGGAGTAGGAGCCGGACAATTAAACGGGGTCAATGGAGCAGCTAATGGTGAGTATGGATTTAAGACGGAAGTTGCTGAATTACGTTGCATTTGCAGATTTTGTGGAGTGGCGTTGGACTGAATTAACGGAGTCAGGGGTGAGTACATCGGAGCCAGTGGACTATCATCTGGACAAGGGCTGGTACATGCAAGTTGGACGGCTGATTGGTTTTTATATTTATTTTCGACATTGTCGCTATCACTGTCTGAAAGTAGGTGCAAGTTTTCTAAAGAAGATGCTATAGATGGTGCAGGCGAGCTATCGGAGTCATTTATACGCCTAGGCAGATTTAATTCATCTTCAGAGGATTCACTCTTTTCTAGGTCTGAGTCTGCTCCTGGTTTTGGTACTAATGCCAAAATTCGTTGAGATCTTGTGATTGGCTGTAAACAGCGAAATGGTTGCATATTAAAAAAACGAAATAAAAAAGACTCTTAATCAAATACGCTGTTAATTTTATGTTTTGACAGAAAAACCATTTTGAATAGTTTGTCGAGTTATTGGCAATGTTGACATTAATGTACATGACTGATCACAAGTAATAATATACATAACCTGGTAATGTATCTCAAAGTGCACACAACCAAATTAATGCCACTATATGCATACCCTGGCAATGTATCTCACAATGCACACGACCGAATGAATGTAACTTTAAGCATAACCTGGCAATGTGCATTTAAAGACACACCAAGAAAGAAGCTTACGGTACACTAATAAAATATGTATTTTTCTGTCAAATATGACTTAAAATAGTAAGATTAAGTATTCAGTTATAAAATAAAGTTACTAGATCAGTGAAAAACAAGTGAAATAATGAATTATTCAAAATTATTACCTTGTGTGTCGCAGCCGCACGCGCACGGTCCGCCATCTTGCGAGCTACTGTCAAATAGTGTTGCCAGAATACCGAAATTTATTTTTTGGTAGAAAGTTTGAACGTTATACTACCATTTTAAATAAAACATTAAGTTGAGAGCGAACGATTTTTCTCAAAATATTTTTTGAAATGATATGTGCATTATTAGATACGCTGCCAAGTTAAGGGTTAAAACGCAAAACTATGTACAATTGTTATGTTGAAAATAATATATTAACGAGACCATTTCTCTTTTGAGTTTTGTGTTATGAATGTTAATAATTTGTGTGGTGGGGTTTTTCAAGAGATTCAAAACGACTGCATTAACATTTATTGTAGAAACTCATGATTGGAAGTGTGGAATTTCCTACCAATAAATTTAATGTGATTGTGTTCAGTGAATCTACTCTAGAAACAAGGGTCATGCAGGAAGTGCTGAATTAATTAAGGAGGTAATAAACAGTGACCGAATGCTTAAAATACTCTGAAATTATGAATTTATTGTATTGCGATTGTATGTTCCAATGACGTTCGTCGATTATGATTATGACTTTAAAACAGTTCACAGATAGAAAAAAGAAGTATTTCTGAATCTTATACGAGGTATACTCATTTTTCTTAATTGCTCCACCATGTTTGCACAGTAAGTAGACGAGGTTATTTTTATTTTAATATTTTTTTAAATAGCATTAATACTTTTAATCCTGAAATTCTTCAAGTTAGATTCTTAGAAAAGCCTGAATAAAAATCACACTGCTAGATCTAAACAGGATCAACTCAAAATACAACTGTATTTAAAAATCAACTTTAATACAATTTCTATGAACTTGAAACAAAACTAGCAAGGACTTTGAGTTGTTCCTGTTTAGATCTAGCAGTGCGAAATGTAAAAACGAGCAGTTATTATTTTTGGTGTATCCCAATTTTGCCAAACTATATGTATCGAATTTAATTAATCTTACTGAAATGCGAATAAAAAAATTGACAGACGTCGCAAATTTATTTATGTATTTATCAATACTAGTAGACACTTCAGCCATGCACAATGTTATCGCGTGACGTTAACGTTACATTATTAAACCTATTTGTTCCGTTTTAGTAGTAATGTCTAATTGACATCTTACCTTTCAAAAACAATACGAGTATATATCGGTATTGAATACATGTATATAATATCGTAAATAATGAATAGACTACAGCGGTAAAGGTAAAAGCAGAATGACAACAAAACCTCTAATTAGAATATCTAATAGATAATTTATATACCGGGAAATAATAAATAAACCCGATTTTACCATCCCTGTTTCGTTTTGATAAGGTTGAAAATGCGAAGATGAATATTAGTGCAGCAAATACGTGCCCGGGTTGTACCCAAAGGACACACAGGGTGGTTTAACAGGGTGTCCCTGAGTTAATTTGGAGATAAAAAAAATATGTATAAAGTAGGTTCGATTCGGTCTAGGTTTTGTGATTTCGTTTTTTTTGAAAAATCTTGTTACAAAAACTTAGGTGCAACAGACCCTTGTAATTGCAACGTTGCAAATGAAATTCGACCAATTCAACGGTTATCAGCCCTGTAATTTACCAACTTCCATTCGTGTAAACCACTACGATAAATTGAACCCTCCTAAAGTTGTTTCGCCATAAAGTGTAGTGGGATCGGCCGGTCCCCCGGCTGCTATCTAGATTAGTTTATCAAATTTTGCGATAGAAAATGTAAATTTATTTAATGTATTTTATACAGTTCATTATAAAATTTCTAAATCTCGAGCAAGTCTACAAAAAAAAGGCCGTTAGCGTTTCAAGTTAGCTGGCTCTTTCATGGTATAAAATTTAATTGTCATTAGGCTTGATTCTTTCTTGTGTTATCTGCAGATGTCCCAAGTGTTTAACTTCTTGACGCACAAACTGACATTTCGTGAAACTACTAAACCGCATAACCAATAATTTTAACAAAGTGAAAAATACACTTTAATGATTCAGACAACTTTACTCATTATTAAAATCATCGGTGATACTGCTAAAGCAATGAATAAGAAGCAATCTTATTAAATTCGTTAGTTACGCGGTTTAGCAGTAAAACCGATGATTTGTCCCTGTTTCGAAGTGAAACAAAATTCCAAATTGACAAAGACGATGAACAAAGTTTACTAGGTTCTGCAGGTACTTTTCATGGCTATCTGAAATGACCAAGGTTTCACCGAGATAAAGATAAAACAAGATAAATACATTTATTCAGTAAGTAGGCCTTACGGGCATTTTTACACGTCAAGAATCTACCAGCGCTTCCCAAGAGGAGACACTGCTGAGAAGAAACTCTGCAAGAAACTCAGCAGTCAGTCATTTTTTAAACATATTACAATGTTACTACTTAATCTAGCATTATATAAAGCAATAAATATTAAATTCAATATAATATCAAATAACATGCGTAGATCAGGCTACGTCGAGGTAACAAAACACGGTGACGTCACTCAAAGAAGCAGGAGATCTAAGCCAGTCACAAATATTCTAAGTCCATGACCTGCTATGACACACTACTTGAAAAACGCGTTTTCAGACTACCAGTTCCAAGGGTTCTTTCCGCCTTCGGTAAACGTTTTGGGGATCACGTCCGAGCATCTATATATAATGTATTTCTCAAATACTGTAACCTGAAAGGCTGCGCTATAACTGAAGCTAAGGGCATATTTTTAAATTCCTTTGTTCATTAAATTATGCCAAGACTGAAGCAATTGTAGATAAGATACGTTAAAAAGTTTTTAGAAACATGTTGACTGTTGATGAGATAGTTTTAGTTTAATACATTGTCTTTTTTAGAATGTAACTCAATTTTGCTGTTTAATTTTTAACTGGTTCCCCGCGATACTGACGTAGCCTAGTGTGGGGACCCCTGGTAATTATTGTATTTCAATTTGCATTAATAAATGATTGTTATTATATATTATTATTGTTTATTATTTAGTCTATAAGCCTTTAGGAAGACTCTAGGGCATTCTTCAACACTAACGGCATTCTTATGAATTGCATCCTTAACTTAGAGGGGTTCTCTATCCACAGAATTAAAAGGCGTTCTTCACATCCACCTTCATTTTGGTCCAAGAAGGTGCGGATAGAATAGACGGCGGCTTCACAACTACCTCGCGAGCCAAAGCCTAGCTATATCGGCTGAAATAAATCCGATAGATCTGGCGCTGTTTTTATGCAGCAAATTTTAGATACGAAGCATCCAAACCACCCGCAGAGCCTCTCGGGAAGGACACCACGGCTGCAGTCATGTCTACAGCGGTAACCTCGAAAGCGGTAAATGGTTCCCTAGGTGTTTCGAGAAATTGGACAACATTCAGCATTCATTGTTTGTATTGGTTTGATGATATTTTGTAGAGAAAATATGAATGTTTGGCTCACATCTGAATCGTGATAATAAAACATATTCCCAACTAGCTACATCTGCTCGCGACTTCATCCTCAAAGTTATTCCCTCGGGAACTTTTAAATTATCCGAGATAAAAAGTAGCCCATGCGTTACCACTATATAAGCATCTGCATTCTATCTGCATTCCAAATCCGTTGCAGCCTGAAGAAGTAACAAACGCACAAAATACACACACACACAAAATTTTGCATTCATAATATTAGTAGGATTATCGGAATTCTATCTGCATTCCAAATCCGTTGCAGCCTGAAGAAGTAACAAACGCACAAAATTTCGCATTCATAATATCGCTCATTGAATACAAAACGGACACATTTTAAAATAATTGGATCTTGCAATAAAAATCTTACACGAACAGCTTCTAATTTTAAAATGCGACACTGACTCATTTTGGAATGTGTCCGTTTTGTATTCAATGAATGATATTGTAGGATTATCGGGTGCATGCAAGGCGAGCAACACCTAACAATATTATGTACTTACATATACGATGGGAGGTTTAAAAAATCCCGGAACGAAGTATTTGCAAATGTTTTTTTTTTAAATATTATTACGCTCGAGTTTAATGCAATTTTACTGATCGACTAATTAATTTATGTAGGCCATCAAAAAATCATTTTTTGTCTTTGCCCTCAAAATGAGCCGAAATTGCCTCTTTTACTTCTTCATCGGCACGAATTTTTTTACTTGTAGCTCTTATTTTAAATTTAGGAACAAATAATAATCGCTGGGGCCAGGTCCGGATTGTAGGGTGGATGAACCAGCGATTCAAAGCCGCACTTTTTAAGAGCAGCAGTCGCAACATTGCTCTTGTGAACCGGTGCATTTGTCATGCAACAGCAACACATCCTTTGATAGCTTTCCTCGCCTTTTTTCTTGATTAGCTTCACGTAGTCTTTCTAATAGCATTGCATAATATGTCCCAGTTATGGTAGCACCCTTGTCCTTGTTCATGATAATTGCTTTAAATCCCAAAAGATTGTAGCCATCAGCTTTCCGGCCACTTCTGATACCCTGAACTTCTTCGGAGGTGGTGCACCCTTTTTATGCCACTGTGACGTTTAGCGTCGCAAGTAGATTTAGATGTTAACGGAATTAGAAAAAAATGCCAGAATAAAATAAAAATGAAAATGTATTTCGTATGAAAAGGTGACTAGGTCGCGGGTAATTGTTATTACTGGCTGAGCATAACGTCGCACGAAACAAATCCTTTTTTGGGGTCACTTCCCTGCACTGCTCGGGTCTTCGGGGCAGCTGGAGTCACTTTCCGGGCTTTGGTCCGGAACGCGGGATTTTCGGGATTAGCCGGGAATGCGCGGGGGCATGTGCAATAGGTCGGTGAGGGTCTATTTCAAACCCCAGACTTAGTTTCTAAAATTCCCGGAAAATGGCCATTTCAAAAAAACTCCAATTTTATGTTAGTGTCTGCGACATCGGGATTTTTCAATATGAAATTATTTAATAATGATGCAGATGCTTTAGCGAGGCTGGTTAGGTGAACCCCAAGCACTAAATGGTGATCCGTGGCAGTCACAAACAAAACCAACTTTTAGAGAGACAAAGAAAGATTTGAAATTACTATGAAAGTTTGGATATTTAAAAGATAGAAAATTAATAGAATGTGAAGAAATAGCATGACGAAAACAGTACATACTGTAATTAACTAATAATTTAACATAAGGATTGATTTAGCAACTTTTAGACATTACTCTTTTTACATAGGGGGTAGAAAGATCTTTCTAGAATCTATTGGAAGCGTGAAGTTCAAGCAGATTTAACAGCGGTTAGGCAAAATGATGCATTTAAAATGATAGCATTGATGTATTGCGATAACTAAAAGCATACATGTTCAAATTATGTGAAATGGTAACTAGAATGCTAAGTTAACTTAATATAATTAATAAAAATGTTCGCAACACTCACCCGATTCGGGGATACACAGGCACTTGATTAAGTTAAAACTTGTTAATCCAATGTAGTCTCCAAAAGACTTAGTTATCTGCACATGCAGTAATAGAATCTTGGTAATTTAGAATATTTGACGTTCTGCCGTCACAGTCGCAAAGGTAATGTCCGCCGGCGCATCTCTCACTCGCGGCGTCGGCGCAACCGGGCGTTATCGCGCGACCCAGCGGTGACGTAGTTCTTTGTATTCCCGCCCGGTTTTAACTAATAGTAAATGCGTGAATTCGATTCTGTTCGTTTGTAAATGTTTACATGTTTTAAGTTAGTTTAATGTTATTATTAGTATTAATTGTATAATTTTAGTTTTTAAGTTAATTTTATAAGAGTAACGCTGAACCGTTACACCACTGCATAGACTCTTGTTTCGACTCAGGATCAAAATGATGAACCCAAGTCTCATTTCCATTGACAATTTGTTCCAATATGTGGGTAGGATTGGCAGCGCACAGATTCAAAAATTGCTTCGATGCTTCAACTAGTTGTTGCATCTGCAACGGTTTGAGCATTCTAGGTACCCACCTAGCACTCACTTTCGTCATGCCAAGTTGGTCATGTAGGATCCTCAAAATGGTTGTATCCGATACACCAACGAATGCAGGAGCATTCCATGAAAAACGGTAACTTTCTCGTCTATTTTTTCTTTACCAATTGGTATAATTTAGCGATGCTTGATTACGGCTAAAAGTATTGTCTTGAAGGCCGTGTTCAAACCAAACTGACTGTAAGCCGCCGAATGTGAGCAGGCTCAGGTATTGTCGGTTCGGTGTGAACGAGAAGTTACATATTTATGGAAATACAATAAACTGCGTAACGCTCGCTCACATTCGGCGGCTTACAGTCAGTTTGGTTTGAACACGGCCTAAGTATTTATAGATAGTTAAACAATCATTTTACTAATCTTTAAATAAAAGCTACATTTCGTGAACACTGTATAATAAATCGCGTCAAGTACGGAAATAATCCCTATTTCTATGTTTTATAATAACCTTTCTTTGGATTTTAATTAAACATGGCTGGTTTAAAAGCAAAACTATACGTCTATTTTTAAACTTGACATATGAATTTTGTAGTAATTTCCGTCATTTCTACTTGCTATTAGCAAAAATGATCTCGCACTCGAGTGCAAGTGTCGCTTACCTAATGCGGAAACACAAGTTGTAGATCATAAACCAAACTTGAGGATAGATGTACTTTAAAACTCATGTTCTAAACAGAGTCTGTTAAGGGTGGCATTGTGGAGTAGAATTTTGTTGTGATTTTCGTATTTATTCGTATATACGAGGGGTGATCCATAAGTTTTGATAATCAGTATGAACCATCCACATAATGATATTCTTTTAATGTGGGATAAACCATGGCACTAATCAAACTTAAATTAGAGACAAAAAAAACCTACATTATTCATTTGTTTTTCTGTGATTGCTAAACAATAAACATCTGTATGAACAATTTTACAAGACGTCAAAAATATGAGTTAGTTTAGTAATAATTTGGAATGGCGTGGAGAAAGTTCCGGTACACTAATAAAAAATATTGTTCTTGAAAGTGAAACCTTGATTTATCAATATGATTTAAAGGATAATAAGTTACTCGTATCATTGCAGTGGATTTTTTATCTCCAGCTCTGTCACCAAAATTTAGGAAGTTTTTTTCGGCTTTTTCCTGGTTTATTGAGGCCTACAAACAAATACTGTGACATTCGTTTTTAGCAATTGAGTTTTAATAATCTAAGAGAGTTATTTAACATAATTTTATCATAGTTTTGTGAAAATAGTCAAAATAAGCTGAAGAAAAAGAAATACGATTTTGCAGCAGGAATTGCGCTTCAGAGGCTTGTAATTGACAAGGGTGCTGCTCCTCGACTAAAGATCAGGACTGATAACCGCTTTTCGCGCTATTTAGCCCTAACTGTCGACTACTACTTTTCATTCACGAATGGTCAAAAACAACTACATAAAACTCACAAGCTGGTGATGACTTAGTGAACGTACAAAATTTGCCCATTTTGACCTCCAAAATTAAAACTATTTTTATAGTGGTGAAATAAAACAATTGAATGACGTCAATAAGTGTTTGGAAATATAGAAACTGTGTTTCTTCCAATTAAAATATACCCATTTACATATCTCCCATTTTTAATACCGATTATCATAACTTTTGGTTCATCCCTCGTATAATCTCATTAAAAGATAATGGTCGCTTATATAACGTGTTTATTGGAAGACGAAGAAACAAATATTTATTGCGTTTCTGATGGATCCACCGCGTAGCAGCTCGAATAAAGCAAGACAGCGAAAGTTTCGTCAGAAAAAAATCCTCGAAGATCCGGGCTACAAAAAAAAGGAATGTGAGAGGATTAAGAAGATTCAGAAGGAGAAGAAGGCCAAGTTGACTCCAATTCAAGCCGAAGAATTACGAGTACAAAAGAGACAAACGGGAAAAGAAACGACATCAAAATCTGGCTTCTATCAGACCAAATGAACCTCAAACGTCGACACCTACTAATTTTCAGACAACATCAACTTCACATTCTTCACACATTGAATCGTACAAAAATGTTCAAACCAGTTTTAAAGTGCGCTGGAACATAAAACTGGTTATAGATATGGTCATAGATTCACCAATTAATTGAAAAATTATAGTAAAATGATGAAAATTTACTAGTTTCTGACTTTTTTCTTTGTGTTCACCCAACTACCTATCTGGATGCCAAATTTGAAGTTTCTAGGTCATCTGGAACTGGGTTAAAGTTTTGATCTATAGATCAGTCAATAAGTCAATAGTTAGGTGATAAAAATGCCGATTTTTACACGTTAATATTTCAATAACCGTTTTACCTATATATATATATGAAATTTCTGATTCTAGTTATTCAAAGGGGTTCTAATACATATACCAAATTTCATGTTTCTATGTTAAATAGATTTTGAGTTATTAAGGGGGTCAAAAGTGGCTCCAAATGGTTCGTGTAATATTACACACGGTGCTGCTCGCCAGTTCTGTTAGCTTGAACTTGGCTTTGACACGCTACCGCGTGTCTAGAAAGGTAAAGTCCATGCGTTGGCCACGCAGGAATCAATATTTCGACCAAAACATGTGAGATTTTTGGTTTAAAATCGTAAGTGTCGCTTACCTAACGTAGCTGTCGCTTACATGACGCCAACCATTTTATTTGTTTTCTTTAAAATTATTAGAGGAATAGAGTTTGTTTTTGTTGTAAATAAACGAATATTGTCTTATTTATGTGTATTATTTTTTTTAATTCACCTTTGTCTCTTGTTTCGCTAAAATTTTCGAAAACCTCATCTATGTTTCAGACCAGGTTGATTTGCCGTCACTTACGAGACGTTTGTTTTACACTTGAAACTGATGAACTTAGACATAATGTTAAAAGTAGTTCATGGATTTTTTTAAGAACACATTTTAGTGCAGTCATTGAAGCATTATTGCTCCGAATTTTGTTACTGTGAACCGAATTGCATACAATTTTAGAATTAGGTTCATCTTACCCTTAACTTCAAAAGTGAAAATGATTTGAACTCCGCAACCACCCTGGGGGTGGTTGCCACCCCTTCTCGGGGGTGTTTTTTTTTTTTCTTCAAAATAACCAAAAAAACATCTATAAAGTTTTTCGAAAAATCCAATACTTTTCAAGTTATTGGCAATAGAAAATTCGTAATTTTTTCACGTTTTTCATCGGTTTTTTGCAAATATCTCCGAAAATATACGTTTTATCGAACATTTTATAAAAAACAAAATTGTAGCAGGTAAAAAAATTAACAATTTGGTTTTTATAAAGTATTCTAAGTGCAATATTAAGCTAGATATTAAAGATCAAAGCCGTTTTTTATTTTGTCTGAAATTTAATCGATGTGGTCAATGCCATCTAGCGGCGAGCAGATGCATTTTATGCATTCTAATAAAAAAGGGTTTTGTAGTGCTTGAAATAAGCTTTAAAATGAGCACTATTAAAAGTCTTTTGCACGTAAAATAAGTGAGCTGTATTGCAAATAAGAGGAGCATCTAATGTTTTTTCTTTTAAATCAATGGGTTTCATAAGTGCCATTTCCACCAAAATTAAAATTAATTAGTTTGATAGATTGTATCAGTTTGGCTGCTTCAGGACACATATTTTTCAAAAAGGTCACGATTAAAAAAAATATAAAAATTTCAAATTCTTAAAACACCCACCTTTTTTTCATAATATCTCAAAAATGACGACACATACGTATAAAAGTGTAGGGATAAAAAAATTAGGTATTATTCTGACAAACAATTTGTTTTTTTTTGTTTTTTCTGTCAAACAAAAAATGACGGAGATATGATTGTTTAAAGAGCGCGTGGCAGCGCAATCACAGCCTCTCTTAAGCCCTTTAACCCTTCACCGTTTTAGAAAAAGGTTTTTTACTATATATTGCAATGAAGGATGTTGTAGCTCGCTTAATTACCTTTACAATGGTTTTTTATAAATTGTGATAGCATGAAAATTGAAGGAGTTATGGTCCAAAAACTTATCATATTTTTTCTACTTAGTAACTGAAAATTTCGGAGTGTGAATATTTGGAGCGATGTGAAAGTACGCAGTATAAATAGAGACCCAAAACTATTGTAATGTATACATAATATGGCTCATATATTTTGGAAACGTAGGCATGAATACATACCAACGTTCTTATATGGGTAAGGCCGCAAATTTTGACGAATTTGGACGTTTCAAATTTAACATGCTCATAAAAAAAAATGGTAGCAGTAATCATATATATTTATTTACTGTTTTAATTTAGGGGTAGTTTTAAGGGTAGAAAAGCTTAAGAATATGATAATCATTTCCGAGAGTGTGGAATAATATTTAAATCCTTTTCATTTTATCAAAAAAAAAACACAATTTTTTATCAAGGGGTATTTTTCAAGGGTTAAAAGGGGGTTAAAAATTTGATAATTATTATAGAGAATATAAAATATTACTTACTCTATACTTACATCTTTTTATGTTATACCAAAGTATTTTTTTGTGTTTTTTTCAATTTAGGGGTTGTTTGCAAGGGTTGTAAGATTTTCAAGGGGTTGAAAATGACTTTAATATGAGGTAATTGTGTTAGAAAACACTTTACAATTTCACCACTTACTATTAGACATGTTTTCTAGCGATAAAATGGCTCAATGTAAATTTTTCCATTAAGGGGTTGTTTATACCCCTTAAAAATAATAGGCGGAGTTCAGATCATTTTCACTTTTGAAGTTAAGGGTAAGATGAGCCTAATTCCAAAATTTCATGCAAATCGGTTCACAGTAAAAAAATTCGGAGGTAAGACCGTATTTTTCGCTTCAATGACTGCACTATTTAGCTTTGATATTTTTGTGATGTAAAGAGGAATTGGACCGATGCGCGATGAGGAGGTAGCTAGTAAAATAGTGTTAGTTCATAAGGTTGCTTTCATTAGTGTTATACAAAGGATCTTGGTTGCAGCAATAATGAACCTTATCTCCTAGGCAATAAAAGTTACGTCGAACGCAAATAACGCAATGCGGGTTGGCATAAGAGTACGACGAAGCCGGTCACCTATTTTGCAAATTAAATAAATGCGTTCATGGCTTAGTGGCGCGCGGCTGGAGTCGGATGACTGAGTACTCGGGTTCGATTCCAGTCTAAGACAAATGTTATGTTAGTTTCTTTTTCTGTTTGAGTGACTCTAATATAAGATTTTATTCTTAAGTTTGGGTCATAGGTGGGTGGTAAATTTTTAACGACACTTCGGTGGTATGCACTAAGGAGCCTTTTAGAGAATAATCTGGAAATTACCGAAATATCTTAGTTTTTGGCATGTTTTTTTGAAACACTATACTTAAGTCTTACAGCAGAACAAATTGCTAGGCCACGTTTTAACTGTACACAAATGTGGTGGTTAAAAAAACTACCAACTACACTTAAACCCAAATAAATTAACAGCGAAATCTCCCACCTGCCTACTACAACAAGAACGTTTTTCCGTTGGGCGCTATTTGTTACGGGCGGTAGGCAGGGAACTAAAATGATGCTACACAAAATACTAATATCGGACCTTTAATCCATAACCTATCTAAAATAATTGCCATCAAATTGAGAATTATTATTTTGTGAGTGAGTGAGTGAGGCGTACAAAGGGGTAAGTTTTGAACGTAAGATTGTACAGTGGGGTTATTATGACCTACCTGTGCCATTCATTTAACGCTGAGAGAAAAGGACAGAGTTATGTAACTGCCATAGCTCCGTCCTTTACGCTCACCGTAAAATGAACTGCATAGCTAAGCTATGTCATAATAACCCCCCAGTAAAAGTACTATTATGGAAAAGAATAACTATATTACATTAAGCAATTCGTTTTTACGCCCTTTTTACCGCGGAGTAAAATTACGACTTCCGACCGAGCTAGACCGTAGGCGAAGGGTTGGGAAGAGTACCCCGTCGACAATGCGACGAAAACCTCTTCTGGCGCCCTCATACTTAAATATTTAAGTTAGATTATAATTAGATTTAGTTACCATTGTATTTCTCAAGTGTTAGATTAGTATTTTAGATAGGTTATGGATTAAAGGTCCGATATTAGTATTTTGTGTAGCATCATTTTAGTTCCCTGCCTACCGCCCGTAACAAATAGCGCCCAACGGAAAAACGTTCTTGTTGTAGTAGGCAGGTGGGAGATTTCGCTGTTAATTTATTTGGGTTTAAGTGTAGTTGGTAGTTTTTTTAACCACCACATTTGTGTACAGTTAAAACGTGGCCTAGCAATTTGTTCTGCTGTAAGACTTAAGTATAGTGTTTCAATTATTAGTTATAGACTAGAAGATATTATTAGTGTATCACTTGTGCTAGGTCTGGTATTTTTTGTAGTTACGCGCATTGATATATAATGGTTACGCGTTACCGCATAATTGTTTTATTTCATTGTTTTTGCAAAGGTTATGGTTATTTGCGGTTTTATTGTTGATTTTTAATTTGTTAGCTTTAATTCGAAGGTATAATTATTCGTCTTGCTTGATTTGGTCGTATTACTTGTTCTTAGAAAATAGTTATAATAAATAGCTTATTACATAATTATTGGGCATTCATCATAACGATAATGAACCAATTTTTTTTTTTATAAGACGAACTAGAGTATGTATTGGTGAGCCGTGGTATTAAATTAAAGGGTAGCACGGTACTTGTAATGATAAAGTTATTGAAGGAGATAATGCTTTCCGAGCAATCAGAGGGTACTGCTTATGAAATAAGAGCACCACCAACATCATCAATTAACTTTGAGCTGGAATTGTGTTTGGCAAAGCTAAACGTCCTTTCGAATTACATTTCGGAATTAGCCGGTAAGCCTGATAGAATGACTTTCAAACGTTCAGTCTCCAGACTTTATCACGTACAGAATAGAGTGAATTTGGTGTAGAATGAATCGGAGGATGACAGTTTACGGAAGCAGGCACTACTTTAACAGTGTCAGGTTCTCTTGGATAGGTTAGAAAAGCAAGATGATATTGTGGAGGACGAAAATTTAACAGCTTTAGACAAAGAGGTTTTACAGGAAACGTTAGGGGACTTGGGACTAAAAATTATTAAAAAATTAGAAAGTGAGGCTAGCTCATTCAAGGACGATGGGGGTATCGTGAGGGGAGAAGTAGGGTATAGAAATCATGACGTTGAGGATAGGCATGATAAAGGTGTGGCTTTTGCGACGGGACAGTGGGATCAGGAAAGAAGTGGTAGGTCGAGGTTGCTGAGGTCATCTACTATCGATGAAGATTTCCCGAAACGAAAATTAGTGCCTATTTACCAGTGGGGTCTTAAGTTTTCGGGAGGAAATAACACAAGTGTTAATGCATTTTTAGAAAGAGTTATGGAGTTGAAAGAGGCAAGAAATGCATCTGATTTTGATTTATGGCGTTACGCTATTGATTTTTTCGAAGGGGACGCATTGATTTGGTATAGAGCAAATAGGGAGTATGCTAACAACTGGGAGGAGTTGGTTGTATTACTAAGGTGTACATTCCAGAAACCATATTACCATTACCATGAGGAACTATTGGCTGAAATAAGAGCAAGGACGCAAGGCTGCGGCGAATCAGTGCTTATCTACATTTCCGTTTTGCAGAATATGTTTAATAGGTTACCTAACAGAGTTACGGAATCAGAAAAGGTACAGATTATACTTAAGAATTTACATCCATATTACCAACAGGCTGTCTGTAGGGATCATTTTGGTTCAGTGCCTGAATTAATTACCGTCCTGCGTATTATAGAAAGGATAAAATTTATTTGTGACAATTTTGAGCCTCCAAAAACCGGAAAATTCACGTTAGAACCAGACCTCGCTTATAGAGTTGTTCCAGAAAAAGTAAAACACGAGATTAATGATCTAGAAGTTATAGAAGTACAATCGGCTACAGTTGCGGTAAAGCGATGCTGGAATTGTCGCGAAAGTGGTCATGTTGTACCCAAGCAGCGACTTTTCTGTTTTAGGTGTGGACGATTTAGAGTAACCTCAAAAGACTGCTCGTGTAAGGGAAACGATCAAGGGGGAAATTCGAGTCCTGCCAATTAAATTTCTCCCTTAGCCGTAAGAGTACCGAGTGGCAGACATGGTTAAATATAGTTAAGAAGTTTTTCGGACATGGTGACGGAGATTTGTGTCCATTAGTTGTACAAAAAGAAAATGACAATAGGTCTTACGTTGTACTGAACGTTCTAGGGGTAGACTGTGAGAGGTTACTAGATTCAGGGGCAAATCGGACGGTTATCAATGCAAAATTTACCGAGGTATTAGGAAAACTGGGCCTGAAGGCCACCACTATGCATCCAGTGGGTATTGCAACAGCTGATGGAGCAACACACGACATTACAGAAATTATGGATGTTCCCATCAGCTTTGACAATCCATTTAAGGTATTACCTATAATGATAATGGAAAATCTTACGCAACCCTTACGCAACGCATTATTAACAAATGACGGAATCTCAAATGAAAGGAGTACCAGACCTGTAAAGTCTTAAAATCTAGTTAGGCGACTAACACCTATATTGAAAAATGACGAGGTATAATAATGCCGATTTTCCAAACATAAAAAAGATGAAGTATAAAAATGTCGAGTAATAATAACGACGAAATAAAAAAATTACGAAGTATAATAATGGCGATATGAAATTAAGGCGATGAGGTATAATAATGCCGATTTTCAACCATAAAAATGTCAAAGTAGGTATAAAAATGTCAAGTAATAATAATGACGAATTATAATAATGCCGAGTAATAATAACGACGAAGTCTAACCTCCTGAGTCCCCGCGGCCTTCTCGAAGAACAAAATGAAGTTCATCGTTGAGACCTGGATATGGATGGCCAGATAGAAGATGTCATTGCGACCGGATATTCTTTTGAAAGAACAAAAGAAATATTGTCTTTGAATAGGAATTAACATGATCAAGTAATATTTTATTTTGGGCTCTTCATGGCTATATGTATTACTTTAAGGTGAATACTCGAAACCACACATCCAAGAACCACCTTTACCAACAATCATTCTTACAAGGTGAATTTTGAGACATATTTTTCAGAGTATCCACCCTATGGTATTTTCTAGGATGGATAAATAGAGTGTAATAATAAAGAAATAAAACAGCGAGTATAGCACATTAGTATTTTATTTATTTAACTAAATTTTAGACACTCTCAAACATAAAACTAAAAAGAAACATTGTTTATATTTCATCTTATCAGTTTTTTTCTCACAGAACCTAACAAAGAATTCAAACCTAATCTAACCTACATTCAGTATGAAATTACTAATTATATTTTAAACGGAAATAAACCATTTTTTTAATTAGCTCTAATGAAGTCAGTTCTTTCCTCAGCAGTTTTTGTAAATATTTTTTATATGTTTTGTCAAAAAGAACGACTGAATTTTGTCTATTTGGTTTTGAAGAGTAAAACAAGAAATGTTTTATGATGTAATCGAAATGAACAGATTCTCGTCTTATTTTGTCGATGAAGTAAAATGGAGATGGCCTCTTGGGAATTTTTAAATTTTAACGTCTTTGCCACCCTTCCAATAAATTAGTTGTCCTGTATGGATTTGTGGAACAACTTAAAGTGTACGCCGAATATTTACCAAGTCAGTGTCTTGAAAAATATTTTTTGAATTCTGTCTATTCATCACTTGGTGTAGCTGTTTGTAAGATCGAATTCCATCGTTCCGAAATCTGTTCCGCGGGAAGAAGTGATAAATTGCGCACCATTCTAGGTGATTTTCTCCCTTCCGAGGAATTATTTAGTCCCAGTTCCTCAGCTTTCTTGTGTATAGCCTTTTGATAATGAAAGACACACCCGAACACCTCTGCATCTGGGAAAACTGCGTGTACACTATTAGTTGAGGCCATTTCGTAATCGCACGTAAATTGTTTGATGTCAACGTTTAATTTTTCTTTCAATAGTGTAAAAAACCTGATGTAAGTATTTTGCGACTTATTCGGAAGTACCTAATCCATACGCTATCGGAACAACATTATTGGTATCCATATCTGAACCCAAATCCAGATGCACCGTATATAGTTGATAGAATGGCTTAGGACATGTTTTAAATGTTCCATCTCCCAAATAAAATCCTTCATCAGTCATCACAGAACGTTTCTAAATAATCTCTGGCGACTTGCGAGCAAAATATTAATATTTTGTCTTCTTCGCCATCGTCACCGACCAAAAATTGTTTTGATAGGCCTTGTGGAACTTTGACCGCGTTTAACGTTTGAAAAGTTAACTTTTCTGACTCCAGGTGCCTTCTTCGTACCTTATGTCCTTAATTTGGCTAAACTCCGGCATCTCGTCAATGTAGGAGGTGTTTTCTGACTTAAGGGGTTCCATGCTTCTTTCGAATATTTCCTGTCACTCGAATATGTCAACGTCACTGTGGTAGCACATTTTCTTCTATCAACACACCGCCACCTTGTAGTATTGCTGAACTTATTCTTTCTATCATAATTATTTATATCGGTATCCACCTTGTATTATGGCGGATCTGTTTTTTTGAATTTTTGTAATAATAAAATTATCCATGTTCTCACCAATCATCAAGACATCACACTCAGGTTGACAGAAAGAAAACAAGTAAGTAATTATCTTTACAAGTATCATACATCATTGGTGTAAGTGGCCAGTACTTAACCGGCAAGATAGTGTAAACAGTATGAACATAGTTCCCATATAAGTATGCTTATATTCAGAGAATGGGTATCATGTGGATAGGATTCATATTGGGCCTTTTTCGAAGGAGCCGACCAAAAATAAATTTCGGTTCCATGAAAACTGTTGAGTCATAAATAATTCACACTAATAATAATCAAAAATAAAAGAAACCGTATTGAAAAACGCCAATACTATGACAAAGTCGTTCTTTCGAAACTATAAAAAATGAGACACAAAACAATTAACCCTAATTCTATTTATGTACCTATGCCATACATTTTATGGCCGGCAATTTGAAAAAAGGCCCAAAAATATATAAAGGCTGAATTTTCTCCTTTTTTATCCGACTTCCTAAAAAAGAGGACGTTATCAATTCTTTTGAAGTTTTTTCATGTTTGTCACTTCATAACCATAACTCCGTCATTTTGAACCGATTTAGATAAATCTTTTTTTGTTTTTATGAACATAGGGTATAGTTACAGATTAGTCCCACTGGCGTCAGAATTGAGCTCTGATAATGGCATCCAGGAGGAATTGAGTAGACTCAAAAATCATTGGCACACGTGTACCGATTTCTGTATTTTTTGATGCAAATCGTGCAGTTACACTTCAAAACTATTATTTGATGAAGTGATGCTGATGGTGAAGCCCATGGATGATGACAATAAATCTTTAACGATGTTACCTCATACATAACTCCGCCATATTTACATGAAATAAATCGCGAAGTCGGTGGAAAGAATTTTGAAGAACAGTGGTAGCCTATAGTTGGTAGAACGCTTGCCTCCCATGCAGGAGGTCGTCTTTTAATTTTTGTTAAAGATTTATGTGCAATTTAAGTATATCATTAATTACTTCTTGCCATAACGGTGAAGGAAAACATCGTGAGGAAACCTGCATATCGAACAAGGCTATTAGCCCTTCGAAGATATGTAAAGGCCCCAACCCGCATTAGGCTAGCATGGTGGACTATAGTGTAGACCCTCTTGACAGAGGAGACCCGTGCCGGTAGGCGTATTACATGTCGTCCTTTTTATACATCAACGAAAATCAGATAGTCATTGTTGTGTCGACATCTTTATACTTCGATAAAAATCAAATGGTCAATGTTATATGTTGACATTTTTATACTTTGACATTGTTATACATCGACAAAAATCAGATGGTCATTGTTATATGTCGACATTTTTGTACATCGACAAAAATAATTCTAGTCTTTGTTATTTTTCGACATTACACGAGGTGTCGACATTTTTGTACCTCGTAATTTTTCAATATAGGTATTAGTCGCCTAACTCCTGGTCCCCGTAAACGGCTGTCATTTCATTAATTATAAGTTGCGGAGGTTTACCTTGCTTCGATAAAAAAAATATCACGGCACGATGATCAATTTGCTCCATAGTCGCACGTTTATTCTGAAATAATTAGTTAGAAAGGCGATATTTCAAAAAAAAAATGACGGTTTTGGATTGAAGCGGGAAGGTATGAACGCTATTTAAATAATAAGCGAAACGTGTTGAAAATATTATTTTAATCCAATAATATAATTCAATGGTTCACGATAAGAAAAAATCTTCTACCTAGACATCCGTGTTTGTCGCGTTGATAAGGCGACGCTAGAGACGCGCGCTGCGCGTAGTGAGGCGCCATAGATATTTAATTTATTTTTCCTCTAAAGAGTTCAAATACCAGAAAAACAAAAAAGTTTTGTATAACTATATCTCCATCTGCTTCATTCCGCGAACCTTTGGTCTACTCTCCCTGGGAGCTGTGAAAAATCAAACTTCTAAGCCAACGCAATCAAAAGATATAGCCGTTTATGCCGCAAATTTTCGAAACTCGCAAGTTAATTAAAACCAGGGTCCTTTCCTTGAAATTGGGTACGAGGCAACGTCTTATAGCACAGATAAAGGAAAAATTGCGAAAACCGTACATTTTTAGTTACATCATAAAATAAAAATAATTTTAAAGGCATTACCACTTTTCCTCATAAACGCGTTGAGTTATTAAATTGAAATTAATATCAAATATTCAGGTCTATTAAGCTTGAAAATCAAACTTCTATGTCAACGCAATCAAAAGATCTACTCGCAACGGAATCAAAACCTAAAGGGTTCCTCCAGTCGATCTAGAATCTTAAAATTTGGCATAAAGCAATGTGTTTTATATTTATAGCACATATAAAGGAAAAAATCTTAAAACCTTACATTTTTATTTACATCACATATTTGAACTCGATTGTCGTGATGGGTGAACTTTTACTCATTTACCTAAAGGTTTGTACGGAACCATCGGTGCGCGAGTCCGACTCGCACTTGGTCGTTTTTTATTTATTTCGTACATGTTTTTATGTCCTCTTTAATTTAATTTGACGTCATCTAACCTATAACCAGCGGACAAGCAACACCCTACCAAAGATACCTAATTTGTCAAATTATGATAAGTAATTTAGACGATAGGGAACAAATAAACATATATACATACCCACATACATACATACATAAATACAGGTCAAAGTCATAAGCCTCCTTTTTGCTTCGCCGTAGTTGGGTAAAAATTAACTAAATTTAGCACCTTCAATTCAAGAAGGCCGCGGCCTTTCGTCCGTAGGGTTATGATGATGCCTCCCAATGTTGAAACTTGGATTTTTATTACAAACCCATTCCTTTGTTTTTTTGAAATAAATACTTTCTTCACCTTTGTAAAACAAAGGTCTTTTTGTTCCTACAACTGTCTTCTCATGGAATAGTCTCAAAATAAATTATTTTGATTCATATTTATAGTTTGGCAAATATTTTGGAAGAAAAGTCACTACCTACCGCGACCTGGCTAAGAGCCGCAAAGTTTGCCAATTTATAAAACTGAGTTATATTTGAAATTAAATAATGCTATATCGATGGAAACTTTGGTAATAATTTCTCCACCGCCCCAAACTTTAGCCCAAGCCCTCCGGTTCCACTTCCCTTAATTAATAAGATTGGTTTTGATTAAGCAAATAAATGATTCCTTTACGATTTTATACATTTAAGTTGAGACTTCTTGGGACTTGCAATTAAATAGATTCTGTAACTTGTCTAATCGTCAATTTACAGAGTGCGGTTGACGCCCTGCGTTAAAAGGCCTACCAAGGTTCTTCCTCTCACGAGCACGGATAATGAGTATAATATTACTAAGACATGGAAACGCTAACTGAACATAAATGTGTCTCACGGAGTACCTTATAAAAGTATAGACTTAAAGGGTGTACATTAAAAGATCCGGCGGTTTAAAAAAAAAGATAGGTCAAATTGCGTTGTCAAAACTGTCACGGTGCAACAATTTTTTGAGACATTTGCCATTTTGATATTGAGAAAAAGAATTACGAACATCTTTTAACAAAATCTGGGTATATTGAAGCAAAACATCGCTTAACTGCTGCTGTCTAAGTTCAACAAGACTCCGACTGTTTATTGGAAACAAGAAAACGGTAGATAAAAAGGACCTTCGGATTAACAAAAAGATAGGAAGGTTGTTAGTTGTTTGTGTTGTGTATGTAACGCGTTATGCAAATAAAACACTCAAAATTAGGAGTTCAATGTGTTACGTTTAATGTTCGATACCAGACTGATATTTTAAGAACTACCCTTTTCATACCCTAAATACAGGGTGGCCAAATAACAGGTATACACTTTAGTTTTGTAATTTTATTCTATGGAATATATATTTTTTAAAGTATTCCTTGTTAAATGTAGTATTTAGGGCTGGCAGTTAAACATGGAAAACAATGTCAGACAAATGTCCACCTCTAGCAGCATGGCAGATGTGAACCCTTTTCATTGCATTTTTCATCACATTTTCACACATTTCCTGCGTTATCTCAGTGACTGTGTTTTGAATACTTTGTTTTAATTGCTGAAGGTTCATTGGCCTGTTAGCATATGGACACGTTCCTTTAGATAGCCCCACATAAAAAAGTCAGGGGCTGTTAAATCAGGCGATATTGGGGGCCAATCAATGTCACCGTTTCTCGAAATTAATCGACCGGGAAACGTTCTTTTTAATGTTTTTATTGTGGCTCGTGCCGTGTGACACGTTGTTCCGTCGTAAAACGATCGATAACAAATTTGCCGTATCTACTCAAAGTAATTTTCATGCAATAACTGTCATATTTACCGCCAAAACAAAATGGCGACAAAAAAAAGTTGTATACCTCCAAATTGGCCACCCTGTACAAGAATTCCTCCACCTATAGTGAAAGAAAAATACTTATACTAGTTTTTATTAATTCATTGCCTACTAAGTAATTTTTTTTATACAACATTGTCAACACTAATTATGAAAATGTTAATATTATTAAACGTTAACACGAAACAACGTTTTATAATATTACCTACACATACACAGTGCTACATATACTACATATACACCGTGTCCAATAAGTTCGAATACACATCTTTTTGCACTAACCCTAAAGACATACAGACTACAGGCCATCGAATTCTTATTTTAATTTATAAAGTAAGTTGTCGTTAACATAATACAATCGTTTCAAACGTCAAGCATTTGTAGTTTGCTTTTATTCCACGATGAAACAGTTTCGTGAAACGATTATCAGAAAATTTAGCAATGGCGACAGCCCAGGTGCTATCTGTAAGGCCTTAAAACCCCTTGGAATTAAACGCAATCTAGTTTACACCACAATCAAAAAGTATAAAGAGACCTCCTCAATAGAAGACAGGAAAAGATCCAGTCGGCCACGTTCAGCTAGAACCGATAGAGTAGTAAAGATTGTGAGAGAGCGACTTCGGCGGAAAATACACCGTTCTATCTGAAAATTGGCTGCTGACCTGAAAAATTCAAAAGGATCGGTACACAATATTTTTAGGGTGGATCTTGGATGCCATGCCTACAAAAAACGAAAAGTTCATGGCATTTCCGAAGCGACCAAGAAAAAGAGAGTACAAAGATCCAATATAATACTTTCTTGGCACGCAGGGGATGAGTTTGTATTTTCTGACGAGAAACTGTTCGTGTTAGAACAGCCTCATAATGCCCAAAATGATCGATTGTGGGCACCAATGATAAAAGACATTCCGGACAGCCAGAAAAATGTTCCGAGGTTCCAGAGCTCACCCATCGGTGATGGTGTGGGGTGCAGTTTGTAAGCGGGGTAAACTACCTCAAGTATTTATCGATAAAGGCGTTAAAATTAATGCTCAATACTATAAATCCGAGGTTTTGGAGAAAATTGTTGCTCCAAATTTAAAAAGGATGTTTGAGAACGAATATTATGTTTTCCAACAAGCTCCTTCACACACGGCAAACGCTGTTCAAGCTTGGTGTCAGGCTAATTTGACCGATTTTCTGCCGAAACATGAATGGCCACCCAATGCTCCGGACTTTAATGTATTAGATTATTCCGTGTGGACGTACATGCTCTCGAAACTACATGATTATAAAATCGCAAACCTGGATCATTTCAAAAAGGTTATCGAGCATATTTGGGATGAAATACCAATGGAAGCGGTGCGTGCCGCGTGTGATTCATTTGAGAAACGTTTAAAACTAGTAAAAAAAGTTAAAGGTGGAGTTATTCCGAAACATTTGTTGTAAATATTGTACATAAGTGTGCCATTAATAAAATATAGTTTTCATTGTATTAACTGTTCGTACATTTATTTTATTGAGAATCTAAACTGTATGCGAACTTATTGGACACGGTGTAGACGAAACCAGGTGATGGGCGAAACTGTTGACTGGTTTACAGCCAACTACTTGCTTTTAAATGCCAAGAAAACCAAGTGCCTGAAATTTTCTCTATCGAATGTGAAAGGAGTGAATGGGACTAGTAAAGGATGAGACGATGGGATTCGAAGATAAAACAGGATTTTTAGGTATTACTCTGGACTCGAAACTGCATTGGAGTGCGCATATCTCCATCCTTGCGGGTAAACTTAGTTCTGCAGCGTACGCAGTAAAGCGCATCCGCCAACTTACAGACGTCGAGATCGAGACAGCGAGACTGGTGGATTATAGTTATTTTCACAGTGTTATGAGTTATGGGATTTTGTTGTGGGGAAAAGCGGCTGACATTCAGGCCATCTTCGTATTACAAAAGCGGGCCATACGTTTTATTTATCAGCTGGGTTCACGGGTCTGACTCAAAGATAAATTTAAAGAAATTAATATTTTTACTGTCGCGTCTCAGTATATCTTTGAAAATATCATGTATGTTCCCAAACACATACATGATTTCGAAACACATGGTTGAGGAAGGCGATGGCTGAGATACGCGTCATACTCATGAACGGGTGCTGTCTATGGGGTCCGGTCTGTTCACGCTTGCAAGGACCTGTTATCCAGTTAGTTATTTTAATTATCGTTCCTGACGTAGAGACCTCGTTATGTTGTTCTCCTAGTCACTATTTTTAATTCAATGTTATTGAACAAATTAGGTTAGAAATATTTAATATAAGGAATGCAATAAAATGAAGGTTTATTGGTTCGTAATAAATCTTGTATTGTTAAGATCAAATAACTATATCGAATACTTCAACTTTGTTACCATTATTTTGAAGGTTATTTAAAATTCAAAATTTAAAATTCAAATAATTTATTCTGTAAGTAGGCCCTGTAGGCACTTTTACAAGTCTGAGTCTACCAGCGCTTCCAAAGAGACCACTGTTGAGAAGAAGCGCCGCAAGAAACTCAACAGTAAGCCATTTTTTTTAAATAAATCACTTATTACAATACTAAACTTAAGCTACATAATTTAAATGTCACAGGGATGTACAGGTCCCAGTCGTAATAATAATTAAATAAATCAAAATGTCGGATTAAAATAAATAATACAATTTCGGAGATGTAAACAGGCTCCAAATGTCAAATTAAAATTAAGAATTAAATATAATTTAATTATATATAAATAAAAAAAAAACACAAAAAATAAAATAAGGGAGATGTAGAAAGTCTCCACGGTCAATTTTGGAGATGTAAAGAGTCTCCAGATGTCATATTAAAATAATAGGTAATCATACAGGGAGATGTATATAGTCTCCACGGTCATTAATAATTGTAATACAAAAAAATATACATAAATCAGTCCCAAGCATTGTCATCATTCATATAATCTTTAATACTATAATAAGCTTTAGAAATTAGTTTACGTTTAACGTATCTCTTAAATTTATTTACTGATAAATGAGTAACACTACCTGGGAGCTTATTATAGAACCTTATACAATTACCCATGAAAGAGTTTTTTATTTTGTGAAGCCGTGTAAAGGGCACTGCGAGCTTATGTTTATTTCTAGTATTAACATTATGTATGTCACAGTTCTTTCTAAAATTACTGATGTTCTTATGAACATGCATAATGTTTTCATAAACATATTGACTGTATACGGTTAATATATTCGTTTCTTTGAACTTATCTCTAAGCGAGTCTCTATGACCCATCTTGTAAACAGCACGAATAGCCCTCTTCTGTAGAACAAAGATGCTGTTTACGTCAGCACCACTACCCCATAGTAAAATACCATATGACATAATACTATGGAAGTAACTAAAATAAACTAATCGAGCGGTTTTCAAGTCTATTAGATTCCGAATTTTACTAACTGCAAAAGCTGCAGAACTTAGTCTATTCGCTAATTTAGCCAGATGAGGACCCCATTGGAGTTTTGAGTCTAACGTTATACCAAGAAATACTGTATCATTAACTAAGTCTAATTTGTCATTTTTAATAGTTACAGTAGTTTGTCTATTTTTCACATTGGTAGTCATAAATTTAATACATTTAGTCTTTTTCTCATTTAGTAATAAATTATTAACACTAAACCAATCTACTACTTTTGATATAGCATTGTTTACATCCACATTAAACTCCTGTTGTCGTTTGACTTTAAATACGAGTGAGATATCATCAGCAAACAATACTATATCATGGTTGTCCTTTATAAGGTATGGTAAATCATTTATGTAAATGAGGAATAGAAATGGACCCAAAATTGAGCCCTGTGGCACGCCCATTGAGACCAAAGACCCAGGTGATCGTTTTCCATTCACGTCTACCCTTTGTATTCTCCCGAATAAGTACGTTTTAATTAAGTTTAACGCAGTACTTCTAACTCCATAATGCTAATTTGCTGTCTGTCTCACCACAGCTATTCTAAATCTCAAAGCTACAGTTTAAGCCAATCTAGTACACCGATAGTTAAATGCAGTGAAAGATTTGGGTTTGTCCACTTGCTTTTGAACATAGTGATCACACCTATCTACCTCAACTTAAAACAGTAATATATCCCTTTCCAGAGTTTCCAGGAATACAACATGTATCAACAGAAGGTAGGTCTCATCGTCAAGAATGAGAACTTTCTATGTTTTTTTGTAAACTTTATGACAATCTGTTTAAGCGTGCTGCTCCTGCTCTTTTATATACATTTACTCCGATTATTTAAAAAAATATATAATTATAGGCTGAATCATTAACTCTCATCCTGGCCACAACAGATGTTGATATCTTAAATTTTATTGCTAACAGATGTCAATGGAACTTGCTCAGACATGTTTTTTACCATATTTATGTTTTGAACAGTCGAAACTGTACGCTGTCATCCAGTAATATATTGAAAATGTCGGTGTTCTTTATCTTATCTTATCTTTTGGATGGGGTCCTTACGGATACACTTCGACCCTATGGGATCTTTTGTGTAATTACCCCTCTTTTAGCTCTTAATCCAATGCAGCCTCCACCCCTTCCAAATAGCGGATAGTGGAGTGCAATGGCAGAGCCTTGAAATCGTTCGGTTCTGGGTAGCCACAACCGAGTATTTTCATTCTTACTCCGGCGAGTGCGTCACATTCACACAATAAGTGTTTCATTGTTTCCACCTCCTCGCCGCACATTCTACAATCTGTGTTGTCATATAGGCCCATCTTTGCTAGGAGATGTTTAACCCCAAAGTGCCCTGTAAACACTCCGATAACGAATCGGAGTTGTCTTCTGCTTAGTTTCCAAAGTTTTTTGGTCCAGCTCTGGTCAACTCTTTCTATGAAGAGCTTTGCATGCCCTAAGCCTACCGTAGTTCTCCACTCCTTCTGGTGGTTTTCTAGGGTGTTATCGTTCAGGGCTGCTTTTATGGTGCCCGGTGAGGGTGCCACAAATGGTTCTAGTCCGACGTATGCGTCCTTGGACCCTTCCCTTGCCAGCTCATCCGCGGCTTCATTCCCGGGATAGCCTTCGTGTCCTGGAATCCACATCAGTTTCACTTTGTTGTGCCTACCAAGCCTGTTTAAGGCTTGGATTCCATTGTAGACTAGTTTTGAGTCTACTTTAGGCGCTGTCAGTGCCTTTAGTGCCGCTTGGCTGTCACTTAGAATGTAGATAGTTGTGTCCTGTGGAGATCTACCTATATTCTCTTGCGTACAGGCAATTATCGCATACAGCTCCGCCTGGAAGACCGTTGCATAGTTGCCCATACTTATGCTACTGTTATAGTCTTTGGCGTAAATACCCGCCCCCGTACCGGTGCTCATTTTTGAACCATCAGTGTACCATATCGTGTTGTCTTCCTCTGAGAGGTGCAACCCATCCTTCCATTCATCCCTGGTTGGGATGTGGACATTGAAGTTCCTCCGGAATACATACTTGGGCTGCATTTTATCGCAGCCCATCGTCAGTATTCTGTCTAGAACAACATTGTGTGCCATTTTAGTGTGTCTGGTTCTAGGCGATGCGTCGCTCCACAGGCCCGTCTCTTTCAACCTCTGTAGCGACTTGCACGCCTCAGACTGAATGGCAATATGCAGTGGTGGCAGGTTTAGTAAAACCTCCATTGCCACCGTCGGCGTTGTTCTGAACGCCCCTGTTATAGCCATGCAAGCCACCCTCTGCACCTTAGTTAGAGAGTCCTTGCACGTCCTTAGCGTTGTTCTTGGCCACCAGGCCAAGCAGCCATTCATGATTATGGGTCTTACCATCATGGTAAAGATCCACTTCAGAACTTTAGGGTTAAGGCCCCATGTCTTTCCATATGCTGATCTGCACATTCCAAACACTCTCAACGCTTTTGTTAACGCGTTGTCTACGTGTTTCTTCCAAGTGAGCTCTTTATCTAGTATTATACCTAGATATTTCACCTCACTTGACAATTTTAGTGCCTCGCCAAACAGTTTTAGCTGTTTAATATGTTTGAGGTCCCTTTTCTTAGTAAATGGAATTACTACAGTTTTGCTGGGATTGATGGATAGTTGGTGGCTAATGCACCAGCTTTCCACCTTTTCCAGAGCTTTTCCCATGATTTCCGATACTGTATCCGGAAATTTCCCGTTGATAAGTATCACGAGATCATCTGCATACCCAACAGTGTGTATTGGACCAGTGTTGAGTTCCTCTAGGAGTGAGTTTACCACCAGGCTCCATAGAGTTGGTGAGAGATCCCTGGGGATATCCTTTTGTCGTTGTGGCGTATAGGACGTCACCCAAAAGACTTGACTTTATTAGCCTGCTGTTTAGCATGTTGCCTATCCATTTACATATGGTTGGTTCAATGCCATACCTAGCAGCCGATGTGCTTATGGCTTCAAACGTAGTTCTATCAAATGCTCCCTCCACATCGAGAATCTCTTTGTTCTCGAGTGCATTTTCAGCTTTATTCACTACAGTATCCGTGGATTTACCCGGTTGATATGCGCATTGCATTTTATGCAGTGGATACCGCCTTAGAGCTCCATCTCTTATGTGCCTGTCTACCAGTTTCTCTAGTATTTTTAGAAAGAATGATGACAGGCTTATTGGCCTGTATGATTTGGCATCACTGTAATCTGCCTTGCCTGGTTTTGGCAGGTAGATTACTTTAACGAGCTTCCACACGTGTGGCACGTGCCCAAAGGCTAAGCACGCTCTGTACAATCTGCTTAAGTGCGGGACAATTACATTTGCCCCCTTTTGTAGTAGAATTGGATATACCTCGTCCGGTCCTGGCGCTTTGTAGAATCGCACTATTGCCGAAAAACATCGTCAAAACTCTATTTAGATGGCACGCTATCTATTTCAAGAATGTACGAATTTTATACAGAGGAATGCAAAAAAGCGTCTCGGACTTCTGTTACTATAAACGTGTACAGAAATGTATTTGGAACTGAATATAATTTGGATTTTCACAAACCAAAAAAAGACCAATGTCTAACATGTCATAAGTATAACAGTATCAAAAATACAAACGGACCCGATCTTGAATCTTGGAAACAAAAATATGACTTACACATTTCACTAAAAGAACAAAGTCGAGAAGCCAAAGAATTGGACAAAATTCGTGCTAATGAAGATGAAAGCTTTAATTCAATAACCTTAGATTTACAAAAGGTACTTCATATCCCAAATGGAACTGTTTCTATTTTTTATTACCTACGCAAATTGAATGTGTACAATGCTATCATTTATGAAGCTCGCACTCCCAATGACGGCTTTTGTTACCTCTGGTCTGAGCTGGATGGCAAAAAAGGAAGCGATGAGGTGGGTACGGCTTTGTATCTATGGATAAAACGTCTCCTATCTACTGTAAAAGAGATTTCCATATTCACTGACACCTGTGGAGGCCAAAATCGTAATCAATGCCTTTTAAGCCTGCAGTTGTATTTAGTTCAGACAACTCATCTCGAGGTAATAGAACATAAATATTTAGATTCTGGTCATACACATATGGAGGTAGATAGCATGCACAGTGCGATTGAGAACCAATTGCGTTTAATGCCAGTGTACTCAATGATAGACTTCTGTAATGTTATTCGATTAGCAAGATCAAACAGAAAAAATAAGAAAAATGAAACCCTGAAAAAACCGAAAGAACCGATAGTTATGAATCACACAGATATTTTGAACCTAAACGACTTGAGAGATAACTTGATGCAGAATCGATCGATTGACGTCAATGGAGAAAAACTGCGATGGCTTAAAGTGACATCTTTTCGACTAGAGAAAAAAAGGCCGAATGTTGTTTTATACAGATACGATTTCAAATCTGAGTATAAAGAATTTCACGTATTAAAAAGTAATGAAAAACCCATACAGGGTTTCAATTACAACACTTACATTTTGAGAAAAGCTTACAATCAAAAACTGCCAATCACTCTAGCTAAAAAAAAAGGACTTACTAAAAATGTGCAATGAAAAAATTATACCCGCGGAACTTCACCACTGGTACATACCAGAACTTGCCAGCCAAAGAAAGTCGTGATTATGTACCTGAAGAAATGTCTTCAAACTCAGAAGACGAAGAGTAAAAAAGATGGATGACTAGGTTTTTTAACTCTTTTTCGTACTTACAGTATTAGTTCAAAATCAAAGGCTGGTCTTTTTATTTTAATACTTTTAGAAGTTTTTATGTTTTATAACAGTAAGTAAGTAGTGCTTGCTGTGCTGCCGTCGATTATCTAAAAGTCGGCTAAATACAAGAGGGTCATTTTGAGTTATGGCCAAAAAACATGGGAAACCATGTCTCTGAAAACTGGTGAGCGATATCCCTGTACTTTTTTTTGTATACTAATATTCGAGACTTGCTCTATTTTATACATATAAATTTGATATGGTTTTACTTGTTTTTATAGCTGAAATCTTCGATTTTCCTTTTTAGCTATGATACCGTAGCATTTTATGAAATGCGTTACAAAGCTTAATGGCGGTTAAAGTATGTTTAGCCGCCTTCTAGTTCAGTAATTTAGGTAATCCACCATAGATTGTACAAATACAAAAAAGTTATATGAAAAACATAACTAAAAGGCGGTTACATGATATAGCCGCTTTTTAGCTATGTATGCCTTGTTAATCCTGTGCAAACAGACATGACTATAAGACGGCCATACGACTTTAACTGCCTTCTAGTTTAAAATGAGTGCATATGGTAGAATCTAATATACGTTTTGTATCATCAATGCTAGAGAAAAAGGCAGTTAATTAAAGAACATAAAAAAATAACTGCTTTTTTGTTATGGATTGCAATCGAAGTATTTTACTACATCCAATGACTTCGGGAAGTTGCTAAAAACACAGCAAAATTAAACTTAATAAAAACACCATTTACTATGTTGAAATCAAATTCATTCATACAAAATATAAAAATCTTTATAATAAAGGAACAAATTGCAAAGGTACACTGATAAAATCACAGTTTAAACGCGTAACTTTCTATTGCTTAGCTACTAAATAATACCTTTTATTAAACTTATAAAAACAAAAAGAGATCAATTGCTCATTCTTAAAATAGAAGGCCATCATCAGTTAAAACACTTGGAACTTTAACAAGTAGAATATCAAACCTAATCTCAAAATAAAACCGAAACCTTCTGCGGTTAACAGACATCCAATAACTAATAAATAAAAAGAGGGGTGTTCGTTTATAACGTGTATCTCTATGTCTATGTATTTGAGTGTTTGTTTGTGGCATCGTAGCTCCCAAACAGATGAACCAATTTGGATGCGGTTTTTTTTTTTGATAGCTGGTTTTTTAAGCTAGGTTTTATGAAAACCGCCAAAAAACCTGCTTTCAAATAAAAATAACCGCATCCGAATCGGTTCACCCCTTTACGAGCTACAGTGCCAAAGACAGACACACACACACTCACCGACTTACACGTCACACTTATAACACCCCTTTTTTTTGCGTCAGTGTTTAAAAAACGTCTTTGTGACACGCTTTATTTTTACCAACTGTACTTGTATCACTTATAACAGACTCGTTATTAAAATTAAAAGAGTCAAACGAGTCTAAATTTGATGAACCTACCATTAGGCATTGAAGAGTTCCTACGTATAACCACCTCCAGTATTCCTCATAATACCAACTCGATGATACCATAATATTGTTTTGTCATCGGAATAACCTGTATGCAACATGTCAAGTCAATCCGCCAATAGGCTAAGTAAAGTTTTTGGAAGATGTGTATATTATATTTATTTTCGATAGTCGTCATCCTAAAGATCAAGAAATTGCGGCTCTTTTATTTTTATTTCCTCTAATATTTTAGAAATATTTTTTTTAGTTATGAAGTTGACATTTGTACACTTTAATGACCGACTAGCTTGTTGCCTTCGTACTTAATGAAAAAGAAAAAAAAACACTTCTATATCTGTCATTGTCAAATCAAATCAAAGTAGACAAACGATTCAATACAACGGCTCTTTTCTGTTTGCTTATGTTTCATGTGATCAGTGTTTTTAGAAATATTTTGAACGATCTCAGAACGAACTCCGGACTTTCGTTTTGCCGCTTTGCTCTAAGACCTTTGCACGATATTTGGTCTACGATTTATTTTCGAACCCTTTGGCACTTCTTCTTGGACACCGATTTCTTCCTTTCTCGACGACTCTTGCCCTGCTTTTTGATAGCCTCGAGAGCACTTTTGAATTGTACAATCCACGCAATGAATTCAGGCAATCCCACAGGGACTTTGGAAATGGAGTATTACAAAGATTTACTTGAATTTACTTATTTGAATTGAACTGTTTGTTTACTTTGATTTGATTTGACGTTGACAGATATAGAAGTGACAGTTTTTTTTTCTATTTCATTAAATACGAATGCAACAAGCTTGTCGGTCATTAAAGTTTACAAATGTCAACTTCATAACTAAAAAAAAGATTTCTAAAATATTAGAGGAAATAAAAGTAAAAGAGCCGCAGTTCCATGATCTTCAGGATGACGACTATCGAAAAAAAATATAATTTACATCTCTTCCAAAAACTTTGCTTACCCAATTAGAAGTAAGTAGGTTAAAATCGACTTCGCAGACAAAATTGAAATGCCGAATACAGCTGCGCGGAGGGCAACCTTCAATTGCTGCAGCAACCTCTTTCTCCTTCAGTGTTTGGAAAATGCTGCATTGATGCTCTTTGAGATGAGCATTGGTTTTTTGAGAAGGTAGATCGTGCTGCCACTTATAAGAACAATGAAGAGGACTTGCAGCACTACATTATCGCATAGTCATACACCTCCCCTGTTTCGAGGAACAAACGAAATTTGGGAGTCTTATCGTAAAAAAGAAAACCATTTTTTTTTGTTTTTTTTTTCAATGCCGTTGCCAGGTTTTTTTTATAGCAGCATCGCCATTTCGTGTACGCCCATTAACGACGCGTCTAAATATATTATATTAGGTCCTTTCGTACGGAATTTAGTCATTTCAATTTTAACTTTCAAGATCTTTTCTAATTTCATTAATACACTATGTTACAAAGGTTATAGATACAAATAATATGGTTAAATTTCTAACTTAATGTTTAAAATTTAAGTGTGAACTCAACTCTTTTCATGTGCTGCGAGTTCAAGTGTTTCAATTACGCAGAGTTTTATGAAGCCAAATATTTTTAAGTAATTAAAATATGTATAATCTAACTTAGAAGTGTCCAATATTCCTGACAGAATTTTGTTTGGTTTGTATTTAACGTTACAAAATAATCCACAAAATTAAATGGATGAAAACCACAGTTTTCATAAAATTCTCCATATAAAACGCCAATTTCATAGGTAAGGACCTAATATATCTCATCCGGTAGTCTGATCGAATACAGCTGCGCAAAGGATGACCTTCAATCGCTGCAGCAACCTCTTTCTCCAGTGTTTGGAAAATGCTGCAGTGGTTTTCCCGACACAGAAATTGATGCTATTTCTGATGAGCATTGGTTTTTTGAGGACATCGATCGTAATAGATTTCTAAGTACGAGGCGTCTTTGTCATGCTGCTGGCACTGATAAGGCCAATTATGAGGGCTTGCAGCATTGCATTATCGTATAGTCCTACACCTCCCCTGTTTCGAGGAACAAACAAAATTTGAGAGTCTTATCATACCAAAAACCCGATTTTAAAAATTTCTTTGAATTTTTTTTAATACCGCGGCCAGGGTTTTGTTTGGTTTGGTATGTTTCAGGAGCGCCAAAGGTCATATAAAATTTAAAGTTAGATTATTGGAACTCCGAAATTGAATCTCATAGAATTTTAACAACCTACTCGTAATGATCACTCTTCATACTCTTCATATTTTTTTTAGTAGAAATGATCAGAACTTATCATCTGAACTTATAACGCCAATATTCATGGAACCGTACAGTTTTCACAATTTCTTAAATATCTTACGTTTAGATAAAATTAATGATAAAATGTAACGGTTTTTTGAAAAACTACTTTATGAGTTGCGATAATTTAGCTTACAAAAGTTATAACAGAGAAAGGACTCTTAGGTAGTAGCTCTTGCTCTTCGACGATAACCTTTTGCACCTTGTTTGAAGGGGGTTCTAATTCGTCGTCAAGACAGATTTCTTCTGGTTTCCCTAGCAAAGGAGAGTATGATGGCTGTGTAGGTGGTGTAGCTCTATTAGGACTGAATACAGCAGATGCTGGAGCAGATTGATATAGATTTTGGTCCTGAAAAAGTTCCTCAATTTCTATCGTCTTCCTTGCTTCCGTGTCTTCAAGATCAGCTAGTTCCTGTAATACATACAATGAATAAACACTAGGGCCAGTTTTTGATCTATAAGTCAACCCACATATTAGTAAAAAAAAAATGCATTAACTAGTTAAATCATAATTCTGGGTCAATAGAAAAGTTCTAATGTATAAACAAAACCAAACGAACTAATCTGTACTAATTTAATTTAATTTGTTTACATCTTTCTATTGACCCCGAACTCTCAGTAGGATTATAAGTAGGTACAGTCACCAGCAATAATATATAATCCAACATTGGGCGCAAAAATATCTGACACACTCTTATACCTGTAGTAACAAAGACGTGTCAGATGTTTTTGCGGCCAATGTTGAATAATATAATTATTGCTGGTGACTGTACTAGTTGACTTAACTATTGACCAAAATCCCGGCCCGGTTAGATGCTAAGTATTTCGAAATAAAAACTGTGCAATTCATGCGATATAAGTTATATAGAAATAAATTCATAAACCGGTATTAGTAATCAGCAAACACAAAACACACCATACAATTAAATTAAAAAGCTTGTTATAATGATATCACACTTTATATAACCTTGTAACTAAATTCGGTTAAAAAGCATGCCTTTGAAATTGACTCTGAGAATAATCTGGCCAAATTAACTTGATAATAATCAATGCGCTTATTCAAAATTCACTGCGGGACGAAACACGCTCCTTACACACTTGCTGGTTTATCCTCTTGACGTCAATCTCGCAAACGGGTCGTTTTAACGGAATTTTCATTGTTGTACGTTGTGGAAACTCTATGCTTTCCGAAGCCGCCGTTGTTAATAAACTTACTTATAGTTATCTTATATACAATAGTCTGAATAGGTATCGTGGTCCTTTTTTACATCAAGCTTGAATGAAACGAGCGCGTGTGGTGTGAATGAAAAAGAAATGGTTTTATAAATGAAAACGTAGGTATTCACCTCTCACTCAGGGTTATTATTCTCTCAAACACGCGGTCGGACGAACGGACGAGTGAATATGGCAGCGGCGAGTTTAAGTAGTCCCGTCAGAGCGAACAAAACACATTTTAGCACGTGCATTCTCAATTAGGCAGCCTTATACGTTCGATCTTGTTATGCGCCATATCGTGAGCCATGCTACTGAGAGAATCACACCCCGGGTAACGAACCTCAGCACTCCTTATTCCGACCATTGGTTATAAGATTTATAAAAAAAACAGAAATTTGCTAAACAGGCAAGAGAATTCAAACAAAACAAGCATTAGGCATCACACTGCAAGTAATGAAAAACATTTAGTTACATTGCGGTCAATCTTGTTCTTCTTGGCTTACCAATTACACGTACATCTCAATAGGAACCTATAAAACAGTATAGTACGTTATTTAAAATGTTTGTTTTTTTTTTTTTCACCAAAACGATGTAATAATGTAGTTATTACACTGTGCCCGGGACGTACCCGAAGGATTTTAACCATCGATTCTAGACCCTATTTGGAGTATATAATGTGGTATAACATGTAGTCCAATAACGCACAATTTCCGAGATTTTTATTCTGTAAAAATCAATTCCATAGTTAATTTAATTTGAACTCTATCGCCTTAACATAAAGCATTATTTACCAAGAAAGATTCATGTTGTAAATAGCAATATCATCAATGTACAACATAAATTATTTTAATCATTAAATGTTATACCACATTATATACTCCAAATAGGGTCTAGAATCGATGGTTATAATCCTTCGGGTACGTCCCGGGCACGGTGTATAATCATTATTACTTAATTGAGAAACTTTAATAACAAAAATACTTACCTCATTGCCGGCATCATCTTTCTTATTCACCAAATCCAATATAAACTTAGCGCGCTTCATTTTCTACCTTAGGATACTAATTTTATTATTATTATCACAACAACGAGTAAAATAACAAAGCAAAATCGTCCCGCTTCCATCAACTCTCGCGCCACTCACGAAAAAATTAACTAACTTACGCGCGAAATTCACCTATATTACATCGACGCACGTTGAAGTCGTACAAATATTCATCAAATGTAATTAATTAATTATGTAAACAAGCATTGGTACCCTGTTTAATAGGAAAAAAACTAACTCAAACAGTTTAATCAATTTTCGTTTACGATAAACTGTCCACATTGTCTATGTGTGACGATTGAGAAATCATTAAATAGACTTAGTTAGTTTTCGCTTTCATATTTTCTGACAAAACTATTACTCAGAAATTAGCTAAGTAATTTTAGGGACTTTTTGAATAAAGTAGTTCTTGATCGTGACTTCGGAATATTTAGAGAAAAAGTTACCAAGACGATTTAGGTGCATTCATTGTACGGTTTCATGTAGACCATAAATAATCAAACGAATTAGGTAATTCTTCCCTTACGTAGTGAGAGACGAAGTATAATTTAATGACTTCTGTTACTTTTTAAAATCGAAACTATAATAGCTACGTACATAATAATAAGACTGAAATTTGCACAAAAAAAAAGCGATTTCGATGACATTCATAACTAAATTTCGGCAATTTTTCGACTTGGTGAATTTTCGCTCTACGGCGACGTTGGAATTATTGTACAAAGTTTTTAATTGGTTTTGATACTAAATATATTTAGCTAGCCACTTGTGTTTAGTTTTAAAATCTAGACCCGAACCTACAACAATAATGTTCATTTGACTAAGTCAAAACTTTGGGTCCGTTTTTCTCGGACTTGAGTTTTTGTGGGTTAATGACTTCTTGCACTAAGCCGACGATTTACAAATATGCACAAGCGATGCGCCCGGCCCGCAGGCCTAGGAGCGACTCCCGAAAACTAAACAAAAATAAACAACCGTCGTTCTATCGAACCATTTGCTTTTAAATTTAAAATATTAAAAGCAAATGCGACGTATAACCTAAAAAGGTACAGTGAAATAAGGTCTATTTTTGCATTGCAACCTTATTTCACTACATCACTCGTCCCTCTGGGAACAAGGATGAAGCCTACTTGCCCTAACATCTACCTACACGAGGAGTAAACATTAGCTACTCGTCCAGTCATGCCGGATAGCCTACTGTGCAATTAATGTGTCGTTGTGAATGCAGATTAATAAAGCGACATTACTCGTAACACAGTGGACTTCCGCCCTACAAAATAACTAAAGGCAGATACTAGAGACAAATTAACTAAAGGCTAAAATTTCCAAACAAAAAAAAAAGAAACGAGCAAAACTAAAATTTAACTAAAAATATAAACAGCGATTACATACCCTGTGAGTCAGGGGCGAGCTGTGACGATGGTTTCAGCAGTCTACGTCGCAGAACTGATATCGAATTCAGGTAAATGTCAATGCAACGGGCTTTGGCTAGATCATTGTATTGCTTCTGCAAACGGTAGAGAGGCAAGGATTTTCCTAGCCTAGTCCTGGTACGATCAAGGCGGAAAAACGTGAGACGACAGGTCCGTGTATTTTGTTTAGGGACAGTAAAATGTAGACAACACAGCAAAGACGGCTCTTGGACATCTCCATTAATAATTTTGTGCAGGAATGCCATACGTATCAAGATAAATACGTCTCTGCTCCAGGCTATGAAGCCGAAAGTGATTGAGTCTTGCACTGTAATCAGCTCTTTTTGAAATACGTTTGCCGCCAAACTTGAACACAAGAAATCTAGTAAATGATCGTTGTACCCTCTCTATGCGATCAATATGTACCTGATACATTGGGTTCCAAATCTGACAACAATATTCAAGTCGTGAACGAACAAGGCAGTTAAAAAGAGTTTTAAAAGTTTGCGAGCGTTTGAAATGACGGCCTATTCTTTTGATGAAGCCTAGCATTCTATTGCTTTCACTTAATACAGAATCTATGTGGGTTCTAAAGTTAAGTTGAGAATCTAATTGTACTCCTAGATCCTTGACGGAGTCAACTTCCTGAAAAACAACACCGTCCAATTCGTAATTAGTTCTTAAGGGCAAACGTTTTCTTGTAAATCTTATATAAAGGCATTTACTAGCGTTAAGAGTCATGTTATTTACTAGGCACCAACTTTTGACTTTGTTTAGGTCATCCTGTAAGTGCTGTGCGTCAACCACCGAGTTTATGACTTTGTAAATTTTAAGGTCATCTGCGTACATGATGCATTTACATAAATTGACAGAGTTTAGTAAATCGTTTATAAACATAACGAAAAGCAGTGACCCAAGATGGGACCCCTGGGGAACTCCAGATGTAGCTACATAGGACTCGGAAAAATAACCATCTTTAACAACCCTCAGACGTCGTTTTAAAAGGTATGATCTTAACCAAAACCAGATCTCACCAGTGACATTAAAGTTATCATAAAGCTTTTGTAGTAAGATATTGTGGTCCACTTTGTCAAATGCACTACTAAAGTCTGTGTAAATAGAGTCGACCTGGTAGCCAGAGTCCACAGATTTACCTATCTCATTCACATAGCAAGCTAAATTTGTAGTAGTAGACTTAAGTGAAATAAATCCATGCTGCAATGGCGAGATTTTCCCTTTCACATGCCAGGCTGACCTTTTACAGACGAGACACTCAAACACTTTGGCAAATATAGATAATAGAGAAATGGGTCTATAATTGGAAATAAGTGTCTTATCGCCCTTTTTGTGTATAGGAACAACCATGGATACTTTCCACTGGGTGGGAAAGTGCGACAGACTAAGGGATTTATTAAAAATTAGACAAAGAGGAAGCGATAACGATTCACAGCATCGTTTTATAAAAAGAGGAGGTATTCCATCCGGACCTGCACCTTTACTAACGTCCAAAGATTTTAGAGCCTGCAAGACCGATGATTCTGAAATTTGAAGAGAGTAAAAAGTAACATCGCTAGAAAACGAAAAGTTACCAGTGTCAGGGGCAGATATTATTCGAGTGCTATTTAAGAAAGTGGCCGAAAAGTGAGACGCAAAGAGATTACATATGTTAGAGTTATTAGAGGCCGTAACACCATCGAGACTCATAGTCGCCGGAAAAGAAGAAATGCTTTTTCTAGACGCTTTGACAAATGACCAGAACTTTTTTGGATTACAAGTTAAATTATCCTCGATCGATGACAAATACCTTCTGTAATCCTTATTGATTTTCGCCTTCACTCTTGTACGCAGCAATTGAAATTCCAAAAGATCGCGAGGATTGTGTCCTTTTTTATGCTTAAGTCGCAATTTATCCTTTTCCTTAACCATCTTGATTAAAGCAGGACTAAACCAGCAAGGATATGTGAAGTTACGCGGTTTGGATTTGGGTATCGTAGTTATGACAACTTTATTTAAAGAATCATAGAAAGCTGCAACCATTTCGTCCATTGAGACACAAGATGAGAATACAGTGTTCCAGTCAATTTCACTTAACCTTTCATTCACCAAAATGACTTTACTGAAGTTAAAAGAACCAAACTGTTTAGGCTTTAAGGGTCTCTCTTTATTATTATAGTTTACCAGATTTAGATAAATTTCAAGGGCCGGGTGGTGACCATCCAGCTTAGAAAGAGCATCCACAGACTGACTGACAACTGGACCAAGAAAATTCGTCAATACAAGATCAAGGATTTTGGAATGGTTATTTAATACACTATTTAATTGGTACATATTATTTAGAGACATAAAATCGAAAAGGGCATGAGCTATACCAGAATTACAGGCAGAGGGTTTAGTACACAAGTTGTCGTCATCGCGATCCCATTTAATAGCTCCCAAATTAAAGTCACCAATAATTATAGTTTTGTGATCCGCACCCTGGATTCTATCATTTAAGTTAGCAAAATAATTGTTATACGTAAAAACACTACAATTAGGAGGGATATAAATTGTACCAATCCTTAATTCTATATTACAATTACGGTCCTGCACTAAAATCCAAATATCTTCGCTCTCGCTCTCCCAGCAGCCCAGTCTTGATGATGATAAACGGTTTGAGACAGCAATCAAACAACCCCCGCCATCCTTTTTGCCAGATGTTGCAAGCTGTCTGTCGCGACGAAAAATGCAGTACCTTGAGTCAAATATCTCCTGGTCCTTAATATATTATTGAATAAACAAATCATCAACCCTGTAGATACAAAAATCATCAACCCTGATCAAGACTAAATTCATCTTCATTTGTGTACAAAAAACTTTCACACACCATTTAATATTATAAATAAGCATTAGAGTTATTTGATAAATTGTTTACTCCAATCGCCATATATTTAACCATGTGAATCATCAATCCTTCCATCATGTCTGCCCTTTTTACATGCCTATACCTTTCTAACTTAACGCCCCACGACCCTACATATAAACTATTATCCCAATAATTCATACAGCTATAGCTAAACAAGGCATCGTACCATTGTTATAACCCGAGTTTATTATGAACTCATATGGGTCCACCCAAACTATACAAATTTACTAGCCCTGTATAATTCGTTTGCCGTCGTGAATGATGAAGGACAATACATCCTTCCCCTGAATTACTATGTAATGTTTAGGGTTTACACTCAAGATCAACATACAAATTGCACCTAAATATAAAAAAAAAACCCGGTCAGGTCGTTCCTAATGATACCATCCATAAAATACCGTCCATCTCATGCCTCATTCCATGATCCATAACTCACTTTCTACTAATTCCAAAATTGATGATTATACACATTTACACAAACAATATTTACTTTGTTTACATACCTACCATTTCGTTTTATAATGTATGACATGCAAACGTCAAGAAATATCTGACAAAATAAGCTAACGACAAATTAAAAAGCTATTTAGCTGCGTTCACGCTTTTGAACACTCTAACGCAAGATGCCATTAAATGTTAAATATCGTGATCAACGTCACGTCATTTATGACATAATTAAATACGTCGGAAGTATTTATTTCTTGGAAGTGAAAAAATAGAAGTATTAATAAAATTACCCGTGATAAAAATTATTCCTATCAATTGGGGATTATAGATTCTAACGCGCCTAACATGAACATGCCCGCCTATATATTTCGCAACAAATTCCTACGAAGAAGTAAATATAAAAGATCTGACTTTTTAATGGGAATCCTCCGTGGTGGCGTTTTCTGGTAGACATCGCTCCTCTCTCAGCGTCGTCGGGTCTTCTTGAGCCTGGCCTGGATCCATCTTCGATGATTACTGCCGATCTTGAAACGTCTGCTATCTGCACTTCGTCTTGTCGCAATGCATAGCGGAGCTGGAATATTACTGACCCGTACTAGGGGTCTAATTATAATCAAGTGCCTTTAATCTCCCCTTTTGATGGCCCCATATTTTTTTCTTCGGTGCAGTGAAGTGAATAAAATAAGCGACGATGTTGACCATGGTGTGGTTTCTATCACTTCCATTTTGTCCATATCGTCGTTTATGATAAAATAATGCTACTGATGATGAAATAAAAATATATTAAGTATGTACGTTACTTTCGATTCCGGGGTGGGTGTTGAAGATGATGAGGCACAGTGTCTACTCATCCTCCTTATTCTTCTTCACTCATTCTGGTAGAGCATCACTTTTTGCGAACTGTTGCGGGTACGGGTGACCCGTCATTCCACCATATAAGGAATGGTGGTGGTCTTCAATTAAATACACAAACTGCACACTGCTGTTATTCTTTTATTAATTTGTAACTCTTATTTATAAAAATGTACAAGCGATGCGCCCGGCCCGCAGGCCTAGGAGCGACTCCCGAAAACTAAACAAAAATAAACAACCGCCGTTCTATCGAACCATTTGCTTTTAAATTTAAAATATTAAAAGCAAATGCGACGTATAAGCTAAAAAGGTACAGTGAAATAAGGTCTATTTTTGCATTGCAACCTTATTTCACTACAGTATGTTAGATTCATTGTTTTATATAATGCTAGGTTAAGTTTTATAATTGTATATTTAAAAAACGACTAACTGTTGAGTTTCTTGCGGCGTTTCTTTTCAGCAGTGGTCTCTTGCGAAGCGCTGGTAGATTAATGACGTGTAAAAGTGCCCGTGCGGCGTACTTACTGAATAAACATCTTTTATCTTTTTTATCTTTTTATCTTCTATCAAATTTTGCATAAATATTAATTTAACTAATAGAACCTACTAAAAATACCAGGCTGGTGCAATAATACAATTTGATGTCTCGTTTCGTTGCTAATTGATGGTGGCATATTAAAGTTTCAATACTAATTATATTACACAGTATCGATACCAAAATTAATATTAATTTGACAAAATCACTATCAAAGTTGTTTTTGAAAGTTAGTATCTCAGTGGCATTTCATTCCACAACCGTGAAGTATTAACGCCTTTCTATACACCGTGTTTTTTTTGATTTACGATAACTTTAAGGGAACGTTCTTTAGGTCAAATAAAGTTAATTTCCCAAAGACAGACAAATGATAACTCTTACGGTTTTAAAGATATTTAATTTTAAAATTTAATCAGTTAATCACGTTGAACTAGTATAAAAGGCTCTTAATTGATAACAACAATTTTCTTTTAATTCTTATGAGTAAAGAGTTTCCAATTGTTAGGTTTGTATACGCGTCCATGGAATTAGTAAGTACGTACATCTGGAAGGTGCACTACACCGATAACGCGAGCCGAAAGAAATGTACTAAAGCTTACTGCGTCCCTTTCTAAAGGTGACCATATTTGAATTGCAATTTACGGACAAATTAATTTTACAAGCCGGTGGGGCAGTAAACGAAACAATATTTACTTATTCAACTGATTGTTTTCAAAATCGATATCTGTGGATCTGTAGATCTGACAACTAATCCGTAGACAAATTGAGGAAAAGTAGCCGCCACCTTGAACTTTTGTTATTCAACTGATTGTCTCCAAAATCGATATCTGGGCATCTGTGTGGTCTCTGTCAACGAATCCGTGGATAGACTGAGAAAAAGTAGCTGCCGTATTGAACTTCTTAATAAGAGCAAGTAGAACAAAATACAAGCATTGAAAGCTTTCAAACAAAATCTAGTATTAAGTTGTCATTCAAGTGTCAATTTCGAATTATAGGAGACCACACAGAATACACAGATCCCCAGATCCACATACAGGTACATTTCTTTCGGCTCACGTTATCGGTGGAATGCACCTTCCAGATGTACGTTATTACTTACTAATTCCATGGTCACGCCAACATTGACATTTGACACTCACTATTAGTTAACTCTAAAGGCCCTTTTAGAATGATCAAAGATATAACATTCAATTACTTTGTTCTAAACAGAGTTTTTTTTTTTTTTTTGCAATATTTAAAAATCTAATCTACTAATTACTTTCTATGGATATACCTAGTAATATGCCGAAGTTATCGTAAATCAAAAAAAACACGGTGTATAGCCGCTAGCATTATCGGATGATTTGTAATAAATACTTCATGATATCAAAGGTTATCTTAATAAGATTTCGTGTCATGTTGAACTCATGACAAAGACCAGTATACGTATATCTCTTTTTTACGATTGTTGTCGCCTTTGCCCTATTGCCTAATGTAATGAATAATGAAAGTCAAAAATCGTCCCCCTGGAGTTTTGCAATTTTGCCGCCGTTTTTCGTTACAACCTTCTTACAGTAAATCATCTCAGTTGGTAGTGTTGGTATTGACGATAAGTTGTACACTGTTTATAGGTATACCCCCTTACTAATAAACGGTGAGTAGCGGTGGTATAGCTATACAATGTTTTGTCCTTATCTGTCAAATTCAAATGTCACAATGACAAATAAGGACAAAACATTGTATAGCTATACCACCGTTACTCAACGTTTATTAGTAACGGGGTTAGTCTTTATTATTTCTAGCGAGCCGATCTTCTACACAAAGGCCATTGTTTGCGTACAATACTATTATCTTTCTTTGTGTCCGTAACCGCAAGCCGATTACATACCAAAAAGTTAGAACTACATTGAATGTCCATAGAATTATCAACCCTATCCTCTTAGTCAGTAGGTTTAAAATGTAAAGTGTCAGGATACAGATATGTCTTTATTATTTGAACCGGTCTTATTCCCTACACAATATTACCATCTTCTGTCGCCAGGGTTGTACTTTACATTTTAAACCTACTGACTAAGAGGATAGGGTTGATAATTCTATGGACATTCAATGTAGTTCTTACTTTTTTGTATGTAATCGGCTTGCGGTTACGGACACAAAGAACGATAATAGTATTGTACACAAACAATGACCTTTGTGTAGAAGATCGGCTCGCTAGAAATAATAAAGACTATACCTACGTGACGAGGGGCAACTGTGCTCAATTATGCCAACCCGACGGAACGAGTGCGGGACGATCATTTCACCGAAATAGAGATGGAGAGAGGGAATATTGTTTTGATGATTACTATGGTTACGTTTAAACAACAGCCACTATTGGTTCAAACTGAACTCTGTCTTTATTGGACAGCGGCATTCGTGTAACACAACCATGATGATAAGCTAGTGGCTCAACAATCCCGGTTTGTGACTGTACTAACAACATTTTCATACTAAATATGAACCAAACACTTATCAACATAATATGTAAGTTTCATAAAAGGTCAAGGGAAATGAAATTGGTTGGGATTATGGCAGCGACGAGTTCGCCGGCAAAATAGCACCCAGCCTCCTGTCAGTCGTATCTACCAGAGGGCAATAATTCAGATTGTCTTCTTTAGACACTATTCCAAATCATACGTGGCAAACAGAATTGTGTTGTCAAACAGTGGACTGCCGGGTGACGAGAGATATCTGGTGAATGCTCGCTCAGAGTTAAAGTCGAGGTGGCTAGCGCAAAAACACGCAACCAGGAGGAACTTTGACGAATTCCACGGTCTGAGGCATTCGGGCATGAACACAGGCCTTCAGGCCGGGTGCGATCTCTAGTGTACCATTATCTAATCAGCATCTGAAGTGAACCGTCAGCCGCAGTCCTCCCCCCCACCCCAAACCTATCCCCAACGCACCCCTAATCTCGTCGGGTGATGCAATTGAATTCTTATAAATCCTCAGAAACCCCAATCCCCCGCAATCCGTAAGCACCTCTGTTTTTAAAATTGCAATGTAAGAGGTCACAAAAAGAGGGCAGCGCAAGGAGACGCGCGCAAAGAATATCTCCAGGCAAAATAGCAAGCCTCAAAAAAGGGTAAGCCCCACCCATTAAGATGTTGTCCATAGCCACACAAGCGGTCTAAAAAAGATCTCCGACCCAACCCTTCCGGCCTGGCCACGACATTGGTCTTAAGCGGCGAGCGGTGCAGCAAGAGGCGCGGCAAGGTAGAGCGGCGCGGCGAGCATGCCACGACTTCACAGTAGCGTTAGCGGCATCGAGCGAATGGGACGTACTCAAGAGGCGCAATAATCGATCTTCGCGAAGTGCAATCGCCAGTCGTGATCAATACAATAATTATTTTATAGGTAATCTGAATTAATAGGAATGTAAAACATAATATTATTAAACTTACCAGTACAAGCAGGAAAAAAATCTTTCATTTCTTCCCACAACCTTTTTATTACGTGGCGCAACTTATGTTTGGGATGTTTCGCCATCCAAATCGCAGGCCTATTTAAAATTTCTGCAATAAAAGCTTCGATGTCCATTATTACGCGCGAATGTTACAAAAAAATTTATTCCACGATTCACCGCCCAATGCGTCCCGCCGCTAAGACCGGTCGCGCCGCTGTAAGCCGTGGCCGCGTTCCTCGCGCCCGTGTCTTTGTTTCCACCGCTCGCCGCGCCGCGCCCCGCCGCCGCTGGCCGCTCGAGTAAATTCGCGCGAGTCGCCGCTGGCAGCGGCGGGTCATGGCATCTTTAGAACTTTCGCCTTATTTTATAACATTCGCTTTTCGCTCGCCGCCGCCGCTGCCACACGTCGCGCAATGTCGTGGCCAGGCCGTTCCATTGTCGGGTAAAAGAAAGGAAGCCCGTAGTCAGGATTCCCACTCCGTGACTCACCTAGCTATAAGTCTCCCCCTCCTCCTATTCCCCCTTTTTGGAAAACACCGCGGATAAGTAAACGCAGGAAGGACTTTCTCCTCCGGCCTTTCAGCACTGGTTGGTATTATCCGCGGGAGTCTAAATTCTAAATGGTAACACGGGGCATTGGTGTGTTTAGCCGGTGCGAACGCGGCAGTACCTGGGCCTTCCATTCCCAGGTGTCCGGAAGAGATTTTCACCTCTGCCCATTTCTTAAAGTACCTAATTCAAGTTAAAAGCAAACAAAAGCAAGGACTTTTGTCTTTGGCCAATAAAATTAGCAAAGGGCGAACTCTCTGGAATAAATTTGATTTGATTTGATTGATTAGTAGTGCCTACGGGTTGTCGCTATATGATATATCATAACGGGTTGGCTTGAAGTAATGAGACTTACATTTATTTTGTTTAATAAATCACTTCACACCTTCTTGCACTTCTTTGGAATTTCTTCAAGTTGTTTGTCGGAATATTTGGGTGTTTATTGACGCTGTAAGTGTAGAACATTGTATTTCTTTAAAATATTTCTTACTCACCCACGGGAGGCAGCACATTTTTCAGATAACTTACCTGGGACTAACCCACTTTGTTTTGTGCAAATTTTGCCACTTTCCTTCGGTCTCAATTGTTAAGAATATGTGATCTCGTTTTTGGTAAATCTTTAGTTCCAATACTAAATTCCCACCGCTGGATCAAATATTAAGTTGTAGATGGAGATACATTTTAGCTTTGAAGTGAGAGACCACTTCAGATTTTTCACGTCGTCCAAGTAGGCTTTAGACATGTTCACGTAATAACTTCCTTGTGGACATTTTTTAGTAACACAGCTAATCTTTATTTGCCTATTTAACAATAATTGTCATATTTTCTATTTATTATAGCTGTCAAAATCCTTTTTGTATTATTTTTTGTGCCTGCTGTTGTCAAATTGAATACCTTCCGAATATTACTTTTGCAGATTGTGACTATGTTTCCAATCCTATTTTCGTGATAAGTACCTTTTTTATTTTTCCTTTAATAAAACTCGTCATGCACATTTTTTTTCAATATGTAGTTTGCTGAGCGAATATTTCCCCTTCGTCATAAATCACGATAGCACCGTTATTAAAAGTAAGCCCCCTGTTTCATCAACCCGCCTATTCCGTATTGTATTCGCCGAAATAACGATTTATTCACCTCGGTTACCTTCGGGCTCGCACCTTGTTGGAGGAAAGAGACAGTATGACATTCTGAGGTTTTGTAGAGTTTTTTGTGAATAGGGGAGTAGACGAGGGCGCGAGTAAAATATTAATATGTAAATTCAGCGTCACATACATCAATCTGCCTGATAAGTTTCTGCTATATTATGAATATTTATTTTCTTTGGTTAGGCCCTGTACTGTTTTTTGTTGGACAGACGGTTAAGTTCAAATTAAGTGTATGTTTTTAATTAGAACTGAAGATACCTATTTATCTTCCAGAAAGTTTGATTTATAGTCACCATTAGCTATCGTTTAAAGTTAAGTCGACGAATAAGTTATAATATAATAAATCACGAGTGATATTCGATAGCGGTAGTAGTTGAAGTTTTATTTTGCAAACAGTTCAAATAAAGATAAACAAAACAAAATGCATTCAGCATTTAAACTACGTTCATCTCAAATAGATGATTCAAGGCGTTAATAATTACACACACACACACACACACACACATAAACTCGCCTCACGCCTTTAAAATATTCCCAAAGTGGGGTAGGCAGAGCTACAGAATTTCCAACAACTATAAAAACGTTTTGATAATTCTGTAACCACATTTTGCACACTTAAGCGAAGATGTTTACCAGTGTATTAGTGACAGGTAGCAAACCCATCGCCTAACAGTACTACACGCCTTTATTACCTTAGTCGGCTTTTACGACATCCACGGAAAGATACGGAGTGGCACTATTCTAGTCCGGCTACCACACGGGGGAATTAATAATTACGAGTATGTCAATACAAAAAGATAAAGTCAATACGTATGCTGTGCTTACTTTACCATTAAAAGGGTTCGGGAAGTTCGCAAAACCTTTGAAACTCCAAATAAATGTATCGAACTTAGGAGTAAGAGTCGAAATGCGATTTTTAAGACGAGCAATTATTTTTACATTTTCAAACATTTGTTTTATAGCCCCCGATAGTAAAAGAGCGCATCTAACATGAAGTCAAAATCGATAAATTACATTTTTTGTTGAAAATTAATAAATGTATTATGTTGTCTCTAAACATATAGACACACTTAGACACACTTTCCGTAAACAAAGTAATATTACAATTTGGTAAATATGGGAAATCAAATATTTATTTACTAATACATATTTTTATGAGTTTTTCTTTTTAATAATTTAAACTTATTTTTAATATAAAGTGCTTGACAGATATATCCTGCTTTTCTCCGAAGATAAAAGGGCGCGTTTGGACACAAGCGTATTTTAATAAATGATAATTGATCTTTTAGACAACTACTTTTACTTAAATAAAAAAGGAATATCTTCTCTTTTTTATTACTTTGACATGTAAGTACTTCATCTGCCATCTGTATAATAAACGTTTTAAAATAAAACAAAACATTTAATAGTTTGCACATTAACAATGATCTGTCAAGAAAAACAGTAATAAAAAACCGTATGAAAAATAAGTTTTTTGATCCTTAATTTGATGTTAAAAAACTAAAATTATTAGATGAATTTAAGGTAATTTAGGGGAATCTCATTAATATAATACAAAAACTATACTAAATACAAATTACAAAAAGCCGGTCCGAACAGTAATCATTGGTTAGAATATAAATGAAATCCTTGTTAAATCCAGAGCAGCTGGACAGATTCTCACGTGGACAGATTCTCAGCTGGACAGATTCTCAGCTGGACAGATTCTCAGCTGGACAGATTCTCAGCTAGACAGATTCTCACGTAGACAGATTCTCACGTGGACAGATTTTCAGCTGGACAGATTCTCACGTGGACAGATTCTCAGCTGGACAGATTCTCACGTGGACAGATTCTCAGGTAGACAGATTCTCAGCTGGACAGATTAGCAACTAGAAAAAATCTCCCTTAGACGAAGTCGCAGTTGGACAAGGTATAGTCAGGAAAAGTAAACAAATAATAATAATAAAACCATTTTATTACACGGAGATATAAAAGGGGAACTTCTTTTCCAAGCCTTTTATATAACACCCCGTTTTCTATAATCAAATCATTTTCATTTTGAAATCGCATTTTTTTTATTGAGATTTTAGTTAAATTTTTAGTTAAAATTTACGGTTTTCGGATTTTTTCCTCTACTTGTTCTATAGACATTGCTTCTTGCCAAATTTCATGATGACAGCGGGAAGTACCCTATAGGTTTTGATCCCTAAAACCCTTAAAATACTTTTACAATTATATTTTATTTATAACTAGCGACCCGCCCTCGCTTCATTCCGGTTATTGTGAGTTTTCTGTAACACCCGTACACAAACCAGAATTTATTAAATAAATAATAAACCTTCCTCTTGAATCACTCTATCTATTGCTGAAAACTACATTAAATTCCGTTGAGTAGTTTAAAAGATCTAAGCGAACAGACAGCAAAAGCGACTTCATTTTATACTATGTAAAGAAGATAATTATACCTTCCTACATAGCACTCTACTGTGTGTAGAATTACTTTGATATGCAAACTACGTTATGCAACTTCCGATAAAAACAAAAGCAATGATTGATAGCTTTGTCATTGAATGTCTTATTTATGTCACATTTTATTTTCCTGGTTCCCTAATATTACGAAAAAAATGGATATTGCCGGATCAAGTAAAAAAAAACATCAATTATTCTTTATACACGGGAAAAGGAAAAGAGGAAAAGACTCGTGCCATGGTAAAGTACTATTGCATGCTGGGCATCGGTACATTTTCGCGAAACGGAACCTTTCGGACAATACCAATTGGAGATGTAGTAACAAAAGGGAGTGCAGTACTTCAATGACATTGAACAAGGACAATAAAATCATTAAAGAAGGTAAACATTCGTGTGCTCCAAATTTTAATCGTAATAAAAATGAACAACTTTTGCATGTATGTAAAGAAGAAGTATGTAGTAGTATGGATCCCATTCAAAGAATATTCGAAAAACATTTTTACGAAAATAGTAAGGGTGAGTCTCATCATTTGTTACCATCATTTAACTCCAAAAAGGATTCATTATACAGATGTCGCAAAAAATTTCTTTGCATGGAGAGATGCAGTAACAAGAATATTGCAGACGTAAAATTACCAGAATTTCTAGTAAAAGATTTTTTTTTATATGATAGTGGTGATGTAGACAAAATTATTGTCTTTGGCAGCAAAACAGCAATGAAATTCATAAAAAATGTGGACGAATTTTATGGGGACGGCACCTTCAAAATGACACCAAAACCATTTTACCAGGTTTTTACTCTACATGTTGACATAACTCAAGATCAAGACTCTATAAATTTTGTACCAGTGCTTTTTATTCTTTTACCAAATAAATCTGAAGAAACATACAAAAGAATGTTTACAATATTGAGAGAACAATTGTTTGTTAATATTAATCACTTTAAATGTGATTACGAGCCAGCTATTGCACAGGGAATAAAATCTGTCTATTCAAATGTCGCTATTAAAGGGTGTTATTATCACTTTCAACGGGCAGTTTGGAAAAAATCGAAAGAATTAAAATGTTCTTCTACTCGCTATGGTTGGAAACTGACAAGACTTTGTACACAATTAGCACTTTTACCCGTGCACTTGATACCTGAAGGGCTTTTGACTATTAACGAAATGGCACCAAACGATGAGCAATGTGAAGCTTTTCTAAAATATTTCACTAACTATTGGATGACGAAAATCACGAATGAACAATTGTCTTGTTATGGAGAGCGTTTTCGCACTACTAACGCCGTAGAAGGGTGGCACCGCAGAATGAATGCAAAAATCCCGAAAAAGCCATCTCTATTTTTATTTCTACAGTTAATAAAAAAAGAATCGAAAATCAGTGATAGCAAAATTAATAGAAGTTTTTATCACTGTAACGAAACCAAACGACGTTTAAAGCAAATTCGCTTTGATGGACAAATACAAAATATTCTGACGGATTGTTTAAGCGACAAAATCACTGTGAAAACATGTCTAGAACGTTTAGCGTCGCTTAGGCATAATTAATAAGATAACTTGTCAGTGCACTGTTTTCCTTTTATTTTATTTTAAGACATAAATTAGTTAGATTAGAAGACTACGTTTTTACTTTTTGGAAAAGCTCCCCTTTATATCTCCGTGTAATAAAATGATTTTATTATTATTATTTGTTTACTTTTCCTGACTATACTTTGTCCAACTGCGACTTCGTCTAAGGTAGATTTTTTCTCTGTCCTGCTAATCTGTCCAGCTGAGAATCTGTCCACCTGAGAATCTGTCCAGCTGAGAATCTGTCCACGTGAGAATCTGTCTACGTGAGAATCTGTCCAGCTGAGAATCTGTCCACGTGAGAATCTGTCTACGTGAGAATCTGTCCAGCTGAGAATCTGTCCACGTGAGAATCTGTCTACGTGAGAATCTGTCCAGCTGAGAATCTGTCCACGTGAGAATCTGTCCAGCTGCTCTGGAGGGTGACAACCACTCCCATTATGACTTATTTGCCCATCATTATAATTTGAAAATTTGAAAATATATTTGAAAAATACAAAGAAGTCCCGTTCATGTATTAAAAGATTGCAACGTTAAATATATCCAAATAAAAAATAAAAACTAGTCTAATAATAAAGTATTTACAGAAAAAATAACAATTGCTCGCTTAAGTTTTACTGCTTATAATAAACTGTAGCTTATAGGAAATGAGTGCTTATACTGTGTTAGGTTTTCTCGGGTCTCCCAGCCCCAAGCCACAATGTCATTAATCGCTTCCATTATGTATTTTTTATCCTGTCTGTCAAAATATTGTTTAAACTAAACTATTCGATGCAATAAAAAATCTATACTAATATTATAAATGTGAAAGTAATTCTGCCGGTCTGTCGTCTGTCTGTTTATTACGCTTTCACGGATAAACCGCTGAACCGAATTAGATTAAATTTAGTATGGAGATAGTTTAGTTAGTAGTCCCAGGGAAGAACATAAAATACTTTTAATCTCGAAATTCATCCTCTAAGGGGGCGAGATTGGAGATGGTAGTGAGTATTGATTAAATTGACATTTGAAATATCGGACCAATTTTCTTTTTAATTATCTACCTTTTGTTCATGCTTTACTGCTACACTTATGAACCAACTGCCGAAAAATGTCCTTTTTTCAATTGATCATAATTACCACCCTATTATTTAATAACAGCCGTAGAAATAATACACCTTGAATAAGTCTTGAAAATTGCGGAAAATATGTTAAATTCTGTATACGTCAACGCTGTCTACGTCACGGTGGGTTTAGACCAAACGAACGAACAAGAATTCTTTGGCATTACCTCTTTCGTTTTCTTTGTAAAAATAAAGACAACACAGTCATGTTCTAGAGCATTCGCTTGTTTGGTCTAAATTGCGGATAGACAACCAGTCAATATATTCTCACTGACACACGTCAATATAAAGAGACCGTATATTTGGACTGCAGCAATTATACGAGGGCCGTTCCGAAAGTTTCTAGCTGTGTTGACATTTATAGAAATATATTTATATTGTTGATAGATATTTAAGGCAAATTCCAACATAAACATTGTGTCCAAAAATCATAGATGTAAATCTCTTCGTTTGTTGTTTACGATTTTTTTAACACTAGACGTGTTAACGCTTTGAAAAATATGCAAGCAACGTATTCCTGGGCTACATTTTTGCTATAATTAATACGGTCTCTAAAATTGTAACCTTTTCATTTTTTCCAATATAAATACAAAAACAAAAACGCGTAGTATATCAGTCCTATTTTAAACCATACGTTTCCTTCCTTCAACATTCTATATTAGAATATGGAGTAAACAAGCCTTGAAGAAATGTCTAAATTAGAATCTCCAGGAAAATTCAGTGACTTTCAATGAAAGCATTTTGTGCAGTACAATATTTGGGAATAGAGTAAAACAAGCTGCTTAAATGTATTAAAAATACTGACGATTCCATCACGGGCAATATCATCAGAATCAGACGACCCCTTTAGATTTGACACAGGTTTTGAATACCAAAAAGCTGATGATTTCACCAAAAAATCAAATTTCATAGAAAACGACTTCTCTGTGAAAATGAAATATAAAAAAAAAACATAACTATTTACTAATATTTTTGTCAAAACCTGTTCGTAATAAAATTTGCTTTATGAATGTATCAACAATATTAATATATTTCAATAAATGTCGACATAGCTAGAAACTTTCGGATCGGCCCTCGTATATTATGTTTTACTAACTAAGAATAAAAAAATCAGAGGATACTGAAGAACAACTGCCTGAAGAACTTCTTCAAGCACTAGACCATGAGTGCGAGGATAAAGATGAAACAAGTGACCCTATAAGGAATGAGCTTGTCCTCCACTGGTCAAAGATAATGGTGAAAGGATTAAAAAAGGAACAAAAAGAAACACTGTTTAGCAAATATCCGCAACCAAAGAATTTTCAAGCTGCTGTAGCCCCTATAATACGGAAATGGCGGCTACCGGATCCCTTTGACTGCCATACATATCGTAGGTCATAATGTATTGATAGTCATACTTTTTTTTGTCATAACTTCTTTCAGGTTCAGGCTGAACTTACAGTTTTAAATAAACGTTTATCGTGTAGATTAGTTTGGTTAGGTTAGGTTAGTTTTATATAAATCCTGAAAAATAACCGTGTCCTGAGAAAAATGCATTATGACTTGCGAAAATTATGACTTAAAACACATTATGACTAAAAATAATTATGGCAGTCAATAGAGACCCGGCGGCTACATTATCAGAATTGTCTCTTAACAGGGACAAAAGAATGGTTGCTTGACAAAATACTATTGGAAAATTGATGTCATGTCTGGGCAAGTCACTGACTGACATTTTGAATGGAAATAAAAAGAGTAAAAAATTGGTCGAAGAGATAAATGATCCTGCAAAAATTGCTGCAGAAATGTAACATAATGATTTAAATTCAAGAAAATTCTTCGTCCTATCGAGTTCAACCAAAGCCGTGCAAGACACTTGTAAGGAAACAAAGCCTTCAAAATTTCTGTTTAGAGATAACCTTAATGATCAACTCTAGTCATTACAGACAGTAAAGAGAACAGCCAATCAAATTCGAACACAGGAAAACAGGAAACCATCCACAATAACACCGCATTTAAACTGGCGAAGCCCGTTGCAATACCAACCAAGTCAGCGAGGTCGCGACGGGCAACATCCAGCGAGACGCCGACCAACCACCCCACCGACCGTCACCAACACGAGGGGCGCCGAGATATGCTCCTCGGATAGCCAACCACCGGCGATATTAACGCAGGTACACGCAGGTAGATTACAATACTTTCTTAACAACTGGATAACATTAACTGATGATCCAGTTTTGTTAATTGGATTCAGGGGTATAAAATTCATTTTGATAGACCACTCCCCTGTGATAATTATATCAAACAAATGTGGCCCTTAAAAGAACAGAGCTATATAGAAGCAGAAATAAAAAAATTACTCGAACTTGGTGCTATATCAGAGTGCTCATATTGTATGGGACAATTTACATCTCCAATCTTTCTGACTCCTAAGCCAAATGGTACAATTAGATTCATTCTTAAACTTAAAGAGCTAAATAAAGCCATTGATACAGAACACTTTTAAGCTAGAAGACATCAGAACAGTCTGCAAATTTATTTCAAAAAACTGTTTCATTTTTATTTTATTTATTTATTAGGTTCATGTGTACAATTGACCTGAAAGAGGCTTATTTTTCATTACCGATTGCAGATGAATCAAAAAAGTATGTTAGATTTTATTTCTATGACAAATTATTTGAATTTAACACTTTACCATATGGCCTCTGCACAGCATCCTTTTGGTCACTAAAATGCTTAAAACTGTTATCAAACATTTCAGAAATAAAGTAACTTTACTGGCGGTTTATTTAGATGACTGTTTGCCAAAAATAAACATACTGAATTAAAAAAAATTGTCTTTATCAGTACCAAATGAAAAACAAATCTGAAATAAGTAGAAGTAAAATTCATTTAAATGTAAGGCTCTGTTGACAATTAGAGATTTTGCACAAATTCTTGGGTTACTTATTCTATATGCCCCGCTATTCGATATGGATGGCTCTATACCAAGATATCAGAACGTGAGAAATACTTGGCCTTGCTAAACTCAAAAGATAACTATGATGCTATGATGAAGCTTCTTAAGGCACGAGCGACGAGGTAAGAGCAGCAGCTCGCGCTCTAATTATAGACACGAGTGTATTTTTTTTGTATTCTTTGATTATTAGTATTTATGTTTGACGATCTCAATGTAATTTCGTATTTTTTGACATGCAATGCAACTAATATTGTAATATTACATTGATGAATAAATAAACTAAACTGAACTAAGAACTAATAATGTACCGTCGCATACATACTTTTTCTAGAAGCCTCCATTGATAATGGCAAAAATAAACTATCGCAAATTTTGACCGGTTTTTGGCGATCAAGGTAATCTTATTGCAAATTTTTTGTTACTTTAAAATATGTAGGTAATTCTTGACGAGTCAATACGCGTATAATTAACATATAGGTAAGTATGTTTTTACTTCAGGTTGCTCTAGTATTAGGCATAAATGGTGCCTGCAGGTGTATAGAACTGACCAACATCAGTGTTAATGACGTCGAGCATCACAACAATATGATCCTTGTGAAACTACGTGACACTAAAACAAAAATAGATCGCATGTTTGTTGTCAGAGATGAATTTTTGACCATAGTACAAAAATACGAAGCTCTTAGCCCCGTGGAGACCAACACCGACCGCTTTTTCGTCAATTACAGAAATCGAAAGTGTATCAGGCAACCAATTGGAAGGCACACTATTGCATCGATGCCCAAGACGATCGCAACTTTTTTAAACTTGCCCAACATTGACTCCTATACGGGCCATTGTTTCAGGAGGTCTTCTGCGACTCTTCTTGCAGATTCTGGGGCGAATCAGACGACGCTTAAAAGACATGGTGGATGGCGTTCTGATCAAGTGGCTGAGAACTACATCGAAGATTCCATTGAAAATAAAAGTTGCATATCAAAACAAATAAACAATAGTATCCAATTGAAATCCTCAGCTACCCCGCTATTAAGTCCTCAGCCATCCACTTCCCGCCAAAGAGAAAACATAAACAGCCCTCAGCTATCCACTTCCCGCCAAAGAGAAAACATGAACAAGAAGAAGGTTTACTACCTCCACCCAGTCCACCATCATCAATCCAGCAAAACAACATTAATGTGCCCGGAAAAACAATATATTTTACTTTCAAAAACTGTCCCAATATGTCCAATATTACTTTCAACATTAATTAGTGTACCTATTTACAAATTAATAATTCTTTTTTCGATTACATGGTAGTTATTTTAATTTTAATATTTCCACACATTGCATGATAAAAGCACTATAAAATTCTCGCCAGGAACAGGGTTTGCTGGACTCGTTGCCATCATAAGATAACAATCTTGAGATGGCAATCGTAAAATTGCGGTCTTAAGATAGCCATCGTAAGATTGCAGTCTTAAGATAGCCATCGTAAGATTTCGGTCTTAAGATAGCCATCGTAAGAGTCCAGTCTTGAAATTACCATCACAAGATTGCATTCTCGAGATTGCGATCGTAAGATTGCAGTTTTGAAATTGCCATTGTAAGATTGCAGTCTTAAGATTGCCATTGTAACATTGCATTAGTGTACTTTTAATATTTCCTCACATTGCCTGAGAAAAGCACTATACAATCCTCGGCCGGAATAGTGATTGAAGGACTCGTTCTATCCGGCCTCGTCTATGGCTCGGCCGTCTACCCCAAACTCGTCCTTAAATCCCTTACATCACGGCCTCTGCAGTAATGTACTATATATTTTATTTCATCATCTATAGCACTATTTTATTATAAACGACGATCAACATCGACGCTTATTTTATTTACTTCACTGCACCGAAGAAAAAAATATGAGTAAAAAATATATCAGCATTCGATGCTACGAGTATAAATATGAAACTCGTGTTTTAGACAGACTAAAGAACAATTTGCTAAACCGTGCACGGTTTTGTTTAGAAAATAACGGAGGCCATTTTGATCATTTGTTAAAGTATGTTTAGTTTATTATTCGTATTTTTGAAATAAATTTTAATAATTTCACTGATGAGTGTGGTTTTTATTTTAAACAAATTATGAACAAAACATAACTTATGTACAGTCAACAGCATAAATAAGTGATCATATATGTACCTTGTCACATTAATGTCGTGTTTGAAATGTTATACAAAATTGTGGAACGATTGAAAGCGACAAGGTAGAGAAATGATCACTTATTTATCGCCCACACTGTTAACTGACTACTCGTAATAGTAAACCTTATTATCGGGAGATGTTTGCATTTGCTTGTAGTGAACAACTGAGTATTAAGTTGAACACGTGTGTACGAAGTCTTCTAAAGTGATAGTTTACTTAATGATGAATGACATGGCTTGTCAAGCTGTAGGTACAGATGTAGTGCAAAACGATTTTCTTTCGGGAAAACTCGGATCTCAATCGGAATACGATGGCACCCGACATGTCAATCAATAATTGTATTAAATGAGTGACGTTTTCATAACCATTAAAACGGAACCTTATTGTTTAGTGTCAAATGACAAAGTGACAAATGACAGCATGTGGCACTGTGTAATATAGAGATGTTACAACTACCTTCAATAACTTTGAAAATACTCAGTTTTAATGTCATTAGTAAACAAAACATTATCTACACTTCAAAACATAAAGTACAACAAAATAAAGCTTATTGGGAAATATTTTCAAGAATAAAACTCAATACCTGCCTACTTAAAAACAGCATCTACTTACGGGGCTAGTATGAAAAAATAATATGTCATTGGTGTCCCTCTCGCACCTAAGTAAATAATCCGCGTGTGAGAGGGATGCAAACGACATGAAGACTTTCATACTAGGCCCGCTAGGATGCTAATAGGTACAGTCACCGTCATAAATAAGTGATGATTTCTATACCTTGTCGCTTTTAATCGTTTGATAAGAACGACCTCGCAATCAATGTGCGAGCGGGAGACAGGAGCGGCGAAAGCGGCGAGAGCGACGCGAGCGGCGGATCGGGCGGCGCGGGCGGCGGCTCGGGCGGCGGCTCGGGCGGCGCGGGCGGCGGCTCAGAGCAAAATTCACCATTAGCCCAATAGTGGGACCGGATTTTTGCCCTACAAGTTTTTAAAATTCTAATGTTGAAAAAAGTTTGCTTAGTGGCATGGGACATATTTCTAAGCATATTTGTAAAATATGGCGAAAAGTTAGAACAAGCTTTAGGTATTAATGAGGTATTTATATTTTATTATTGCTCATTAATGAATATTGAATTAGAGTGCAAAGTTTTTGCTTTATCGTTTATGATAATATGTTTGTCGCTTTATGCTATTAAGTTGTTAGAATTTTTTTTAGCTTGGTACATAGTCAAACGAGAATTAGTGTATTATTATGCCAATATTGAATTAGAGTTTAAAAAATCCACAGCAATATCTTTCAATTCTTAAGTTAATAAACAAACCAAAAGTTTAGAGCAATAAGATATCTGCTTCAAAAGATATATGCGTTTGCTGTCATAAAACGTCTAATATTGAATTAAAGTCTGTAAAGATAAGTCTACTACAGTAAAAGAAAGGTTTGCAGCCATATTACAGAAATTTAGAAATTTTCTGTGTTTAGCTTGTAGTACAACAGTATAATCTATTTAAAAAGGCGCGAAATTCATAACCGGCCCGCGCGGGGCCTTAAAGGCGGCCGGCGCGCGGGAGCCGTAGGCGACCGAGGGAGCGATACCTCGCTCCCCGCCGCCGCGCACGCCCTGGATTCGTCAAACATATTTTCCTACTCCTGTACTTTTATCTGTCATTTATATAGTCACGAACACTAATATAAGAACATACATAATATGTCCGCAGAATAATCCAGAGAAAAGTCTATCTTGTCTATGCCCCAAAACAGCACTTGTGCGTTTTTGAGATAAAACGATACGGCCAGCTGCCAAAGCTTAGCGTTGCACAATCGATTTAATCATATTTTAACGATTGTGAAATAGGGACTATAAATCACCTAATGTTTTGAGAAATGATTTCAGTTACCTGATTGGTCGATTTTAAAATAGCTGTATTCTGGTTGGTTGATACGAAATACACAGTTTTTTTAAAAGATTTAAATTAGTTAAAGAGAAACACGTACCTAAAAGAACCTATCGTTCCGTTTGACGGTCGATGTGTATTGTGATTGGTGGATTTAATTTGGTGAAGTATTCTGATTGGACAAATTAAAATGTTTTGGATTTGTAAATAATTCTATTTTCCATTCCGTCAATTTAAAAACAAAGTAAACCATAGACACATATTTTGTCATTTTCTTGTTTCCCGCTCGTTTGTTGTTCTTTACTTCGTTCGTTCGTTTGTAAGTTTTTTCGCTTAGTTTTGCATTTCATTTGAAACCAAGTCGTAGAAAAAGTATTGTATGCAACGGTGTATAACTAAGTCAAAAAACACTCGTGGCGCTTACCTTTACGATGTTCGCCTTCGGCTCACATCGTAACACACGCCACTCATTCATCGCACTCATCGTCACTCATTTTTTGACCTCTCTTATACAACTATTGCATAAACTACTATTTCGCAATCATTGTTTGTTTACGTGCGCATATTATTAGATGCAGTTTAAAGCTGAAAGATGTACAGCGCGTTTATTTAATGAGTGTGCAAATTTTAGGGACTAAGGGCCTGTTGTTTGATCAGTAGTTAAACTAACTAATTGTTATAATTTGAAAAAGGAATCGAAAATTTGAAGTAATCTCAAGGAAATGTGTCAAATTTTCAATTCCTTTTTCAAAATTTAACAATTAGTTACTTTAACTACTGATCAAACAACAGGGCCTTACTCATACTGATCAACTTTCGGCTGTTTAGCTCTCGAAGTTTGTAGGTACCTATGGAACAGCTGATTTGGATGTTGGTCCCATATTAAATATTAATGAGTATGACCTACAGAGATAGTCTCTAAAATTTGGACACTCATTGAAAAGACGACCTGTATATTAGTATTACAATAGTAGGGTAAATCGCCAGTAACTAGCCACTTTAGAAACTGTCATTTAGTTACTAGCCACCAAGAAATTTCTTACTGACGCTGTTAGTAAAGATACCTACTGGGACAGTACCTACTCCGGGTAATAACTCAAGATCTAGGTATTCTAGTTTAATCGCAAAAATGTGAACAAATATCTTTTTTAACTCATTTTATTGCAAAGTGGCCAGTTACCGGGGGGTGGCCAGTTACTGACGATTTTCCCTAGTTATCTCTTAAAAAAAACAATTTAGTAGCAGCGGCTTCAAAAAATTTATTGATGGCCAGTAGTCCAACTACGAACCAATAAATGAGTATGAGTATGAGTATGAACCCTTAATAGTCTCGCCATCTCCTCAGCTTAGACTCAGTACTAGGTAGTACTAGCTTTTATTTGGCATGAATATACATGTACTGATATTAGTCACGCAGACTAAGTGGTAAAATAAAATCTTAAAAAAGGGTAGGTTATCTTACCTCCCATAGGTACTTCACGTAATTATTTATTTATTGTTATATGCGGTGTTGGTAAACTGACCGCAACCTATGCCATGTATGGGGATAACAGTTTTCGAACGGCAAAGTTAAGTTTGTCGCGAGGTCTAATTAACCGAAATTGATTGATTCTTGAGAATTAAAGGATGATTACCTAAAGTGTTAATACCTACTAAAAATCTTCTAAGACAGCCCCAAATAAGTTTCAAATAGAAAATTTGTTCATACTTGCTATTTTTTGAGTTAGTTTTTCTTAGTACTTAACGGCTTTGTTGGAACCCTACACTGAGCATGGTCCGATATTGCTCTTGCCCGGTTTTTTAATTCACGTTATAAGATAGTCGTTTTAAATTAGATTTTATGAACCTAGTAAAGTAAACCTAAACCGAACCTAAAAACGTACGTTTCGATGTACGTTTATTTTTTTAATAAGGTGTGGGATTTATATGCGATTATAATCAATAGAATAATGGTTACTTTAATAAATTTGTCACCCTTTTAATGTACCTGGAAATAAATTACATGGTTACAAATGTGTTTAATTTTTTTAAAGGTTTTTCAATCGCTTACCCCGTTTTTTAACCAAACTGGATTTGCACATAATACCGAACCGGGCTGCCGCTTCACCGCACTAGGGAAAAAAATATGAAATTTTGCCGCTCAGTGGTGCTCAAACTTTGGTCTAACACAAGGCATTTTTTATTTATTTATTCAAGTTCAAGAATTTTAAGGAAATAGTACATATATGGAACAAGACGATTGTTTTTTTTGTATTTGATAGGGTAAATCGCTTGTTACTGGCCAGTTTATTAAATTACTGGCCAAAACTTTGCTACTGTGCATACTTTCGACAGAATCAGAATCAGAATCCGAATTTATTTATTTGTAAAACAAGAGTAAAAGGATTTTACAATGTTAAATTAGGTACATATCTTGCCCTACCCTACAACAATACGTAGTTTTTGTCCAGGAAATTCGATAATTGCTCATACTGAGAACCCTTCATTTAAATTATATTTTTACACTTTGGTTAGTAACAGGAGGTTAGCCAGTAATAGGCGGTTTATCCAAAATTACTAAAAAAATACCCAAAAACTTAAATCATTTTCACACCTTTGACACACACACGTCATGCTGTGTAATGTGACCAAATTGAATAAAAAAAGAAAAATCTGATTATAATTTGAAAATGATTATCTATATGGTAGCTAGAAACCCTTTATTCAAATTTAAAATATTTCTTATTTAACAGTCTTTGAAACCAGTTTTTTTTTATTACCTTTGTATATAATTATTTTTACAACTCTATATCAAAAAACATTAACATTATGTGTAGTAAAAATAATAATTTAATAATTAACTTCAAGCTAGTATTAAAACATTGACGGCTTAAATGTTTAAATGTGTACGCTTTCCCTGATTCCGGACACTGTTCGGTTAAACCTTCCAGTCAAAGTCAGGGTTAACTCATCACCGAATTCACATTTTTGTTAATTTCTATAAGTAAATATGACCACACTAAATTCACTTTATTTATCAGAAGTCAAAAACTAATTAAATAACAACACTGAAAAACCACATTTTCAAACACAAAGGTAACGTAATACGGTTTTATGAAGTATACGCGATTCTTATCGATTGTCACAAGAACTCCCATACTAAATGGCGATCAGCGATCAACTAACTTAATTGATTGTTGCGTCCCGACTGAGACAGCAAATGGCCAGATTGGCCGCGTAGTGGAAGGGATAGGTATATACCTAGCGAAAAAAAAATCATAACTTAATAACAACTGTAAGTACTGACTAAAAGCTTAAAATATGAGGAATTCGGTGATACGGCAGATTCGGGGAAGCGTACATTTACCTTAGTAGACCGCACGGAACCCTTCTATCTATGTGGTGGTTTCGTCAATTTAAAATGTTAGATAAATAACTGTTGGGCAAAACTTAATGTTATCTGTGACGTAGGGTGATTTCGCCGGTTTTCCGTCCGGTTCCAGTTTTCGTCCAGTAGACTGTGTTGTTTAGAACAAAAGCCTGGAATAGTAAAATAAAATCAGCTACTCGCGCATGTTTGGTCTCGTTGGGACCCTTAGTAGCCAAACATTAATTTCACAAACATGAATATATTATTTAAGTTGAGACTAATGAAAACTACGGTTGGTGTTTAATTTTCGTGTTACGAAAGTGTTGTCGCGGTCGTGGAAATTTAGTGATACCAAGACATTTCACGTCAAGGTTTTTAAGTATTTTTGCGTGTTAGTATTAGGTTCTTTTTGTGCATAAGGCTCAATTAGAATATAATGAACTTTAAATTACGGTGTAATCATATATTATCTCCGGTAAACATATAACATTTTAGTGAACTAATACTGAATTACGTAATCTGCAAAATATTTAATTCTTGTCCTCTGGACGAAAACTGAAAAGTCAAATGTGATTTTGTGTCAGTCTCAATTTGTAATAACCTATGCCGATTTATATTTGTTTGATGTAAAATGATCTTGGGTGGTTACTCGACTAGACATTCCATTTTCGTCCGCCCAATTGTCATTGCTGCACGAGTAAAATCAATTTAAATATATGGACGAAATCTAGAAACGACTAAACTATTACATTAATTTCCGGCCTTTTACTCTGGAGTGGACGAAAACTAAAATTTACACCTCAGTTTTCGGACAAGGATTAACTAAATTTTATTTATTTTAAAATAATACTTATGTTGTTTGGTAATATGCAAGAAAACTTATATTAAGTACCAATAATAGATATTGTTAGCCAATCCGTTTTTTTTACTATTTCTTAGCTCATCTACAAAATGGTCGAAAACTACCTGACAGACTTTCGGTCGAAAACCAAAATTTGCGGACGAAAACTAGTAAAATCGGTACTTTTATCATTAACATTTTTATAAAAAACTGTGACAATAATAACTGAATGCTTGATCTAACCTGAAATAAAGCATATTAGCACTAAAGTTATTTTTTTTCTCTATACATTTTATTACTTGACCATATTATTCTAGTCCTCCAAAGCTGGCAACTCAGCTAACTGGACGAAAACCGGCTTTAAATCACCCTTCCTAGTTTCATAGTGTACTGGGTGAAAAAAGGCAACTCATAAAATGCTACTTAACAATATAGAAATAAATAAGAGAAAGTTTCGTCTTTCCATTTCCTTTAGCGAAGGTATAACAAAATAACTATTTTCCATTGATATTTATGTATTAATTAAAAACACGCTTTGCAATTTTTTTTGAGTAAAGTGATGGGATCGTGGCTCGCGGCCGCGCCGCAGTCAAGGGCACCACGCAACCCCGCACTGCCGCCGATCGCTCCCACAGCGAGGCGCGCACGCCCCGCGCGCGAGTTTGAATTATACCTACGTATCACGGAGTGCTTTACGTATCAGTATTTAGTGTCCCCATGATTTTATATTTCTAATCTTTTGTTTGGTAACTGAGATCATTGTCATGACTGGTTATAAATGAACTCTACAAACTCTAATTCAATATTGGCTTTACTGCTTCACCAGAAGTTAATATCTAGACAGGCCGATAGTCTACATTTCTAACTTTTTTCCAGTGTATTAAGTTGATCGATTATATCATAATTGTGCGATATCAGCTACTCTAATTCATTATTTACAAAGTAATTAGCATTTTTTTGTTTACCAGAATGCAGGTATTCCAGGTTTCTAAAATCGGAATATTGTAAAGACATTAAAGTGATATACGATATGCCACCGTTTTTTTAAACTTTAATTCTATATTTACAAAGTTATTGGCAAAAATTAAAATATGTCAATATGTCCGAAACCCCCGACTATAATTTTCTAACTTTTTAGATTATTGCTATTTAACATGCCTCCAACGACATATCAAAAAATAACAAACTCTAATGTTATCAAAGCCTATTTTTCTCCCACTACAGGTCTACATGGGACGAGACGTGCGCGCATTGCTTATAACAAACCTTCAAATTGTAGAAAACTGAATTAAATGTGCCTGTAAGCAGTAAACTGCAATTTCATTTTGTGCTGCCCGTACACTTCTTAATGTCGACAAAAAAAATCGTATACTTGTTTGTATTTTGGAAAATGATGAATCATGGGGAATATTATATTTTTGTAACCATTTTATCATAAGCGGCTTTGCGGTATTAGATTTGGGCGGGCGTTCAACATGTTTATTGTGATAAGCAGCATTGTCTACTACTAATACAGAATTTGGATACAAGTTAGGAATAAGTTGATTCTGTAACCATTTTTCATAATTGCCATTATTCATGGCATCGTGATAATCACCGGTCTTATCAGTAGACTTGTACATAAGTAGAGCACCCGGAACAAATCTTTTGGCACTACCTGCATGTATTATAATAATAAGGCGTTGACCTTTTGAGATTAACAGTTTCACTCCTTTATCCGTAGAATCGATCCAGCACTTCCCTGTTAAATGGGATGTATGAACATAAGTTTCGTTCGTATACACAATACAGGGTTATTGGTAAGTCGACCTATTCCCGTTAGGAGGCGATAGGGGTAACCATTTGCGATAATTTTGATCCCCATATGCATTATGCAAAAGTGAACCATTTTTGAGTTATCGCGTTTTTTAGTTTTTTTTTAAATTGGTCAGAAATTCAACTTGAAAAATTTATTACAAAAAAAGTATCAAATTCAATCTATTTTTTATTTCTGATATACAAAATCAATTAAACACTGGTTATTTCTCAATATTAAAACAGTAATTATCGGTCCAAATTTAAAAAAGCGAGACGGAAAACGAAAATTTTTCAATATTTTTTTGCGATCGCTTTCCACTAAAATGCCTTACAAACAAAAAAAACGTCATAAAACTTGGCTTGCAGAATATTTTAAAAACTTAACTGTTTTCTTAGCTCTCCAAAAATGCATAACAACTAGGAACTTATTTATAAAAAAAACTGAAAAAAATCATCACAAAGGAAGCGGGCGGAAATTCGTATTCGAACTAAACTAAATTTTAGTTTAGAAGTTCTGACTCAGAAATGCAACTTCAAACATTAAAATAAAAAAAATACCAAATTTAAGTCAACTTTTTTTTATTTGCTTTTGTACAAGATGAAATTTTTGTTCTTATGCAATATTAAAAAAAATATTATCTGTACACGTTTGAGAATACGAGGCCGAAAACTAAAAAATACATGTTTTTTTATCAAACTCCAACATAAATTACACGAAAAAAGAAAAATTAACCAATACATTTGGTGTGCAGATAACACATAAAAAATTGACGTTTTTCCAGCTTTCTAACAAGCTATTAAAACTAATATGATTTTTGTTAAAGATTGCTTGAAAAAATTGATCACAAAGAAAGTAACAAGGAAGTCACGTCCGAACATAACTTAAAATTAACTAACTACATATATACATACATAAACTCACGCCTTCATTCCCAAAGTGGGGTAGGCAGAGCTAAAGAATTACCAACAACTAACTAAATCTATCAAAAGTAACTGTTATACTCGTAAACACAAATAACAACAATAATTTCTGTAAAAAGTAACAAATTTAAAACTAATAAAATAAACAATTAAAATTTAAATAATCAGGATTTTTATAGTTCATTTTCAAAATGGCTACCTCCATTTCTTACGCAGATACGCATCCTTTTTCGTATCTGTGACTTATGTAGTTAGTTAATTTTAAGTTATGTTCGGACGTGACTTCCTTGTTACTTTCTTTGTGATCAATTTTTTCAAGCAATCTTTAACAAAATTCATATTAGTTTTAATAGCTCGTTAAAAAGCTGGAAAAACGTTAATATTTTGTGTTATCTGCATGCCAAATGTATTGGTAAATTTTTCTGTTTTCGTGTAATTTATGTTGGAGTTTGATAAAAAAACATGTATTTTTTAGTTTTCGGCCTCGCATTCTCAAACGTGTACAGATAATGTTTTTTTTAATATTGCATAAGAACAACAATTTCATCTTGTACAAAAGCAAATAAAAAAAGTTTACTTAAATTTGGTATTTTTTTTTATTTTAATGTTTGAAGTTGCATTTCTGAGTCAGAACATCTAAACTAAAATTTAGTTTAGTTCGAATATGAATTTCCGCCCGCTTCCTTTGTGATGATTTTTTCAGTTTTTTTTATAAATAAGTTCCTAGTTGTTATGCATTTTTGGAGATCTTAGAAAACTGGAGAGCTTAGAAAACAGTTAAGTTTTTAAAATATTCTGCAAGCCAAGTTTTCTGACGTTTTTTTTGTTTGTAAGGCATTTTAGTGGAAAGCGATCGCAAAAAAATATTGAAAAATTTACGTTTTCCGTCTTGCTTTTTTAAATTTGGACCGATAATTACTGTTTTAATATTGAGAAATAACCAGTGTTTAATTGATTTTGTAAATCAGAAATAAAAAATAGATTTAATTTGATACTTTTTTTGTAATAAATTTTTCAAGTTGAATTTCTGACTAATTTAAAAAAAAACTAAAAAACGCGATAACTCAAAAATGGTTCACTTTTGCATAATGCATATGGGGATCAAAATTATCGCAAATAGTCACCCCTATCGCCTCCTAACGGGAATAGGTCGACTTACCAATAACCCTGTATATCTGCCTTCAGATCTGTACTTCTTTATTAAGTCCAGGTACTTTACTCTTTTATGTCGAACGTCATCTTTTTCTATAAGCATTTTTCTATTGTTAGTAATTTTCTTGAATAGAAAACCCATTTGACGTCGTATATTTCTTAGTGTAAAATCACAGCCTTTGAAATTCATTGTTTCTATTGATTTGGACTTTAGTGCTCTTATTGTAGGAACTTGTTTATAAATCAGATGAAAGTTATTAACCATTCTTCGTATCACTGCTTAATCAAAATCATCAAGATCTAGATAGAATTTCTTGCGTGGTCTACCTAGCTTAATATTGTTTGTGATGGTATTTTTATTTTTTTTATATTGTTCTTCCTGGTTAAAAAATGTTCTTATTGTAGGTTTAGATAAGCCTGTTGCGTCCGAAATTCGCTGATGAACTTTGCCAAAATACTCGTAAGTTATTACTATTTTTGAATTTGCTATTTTCTGATATCAAATACAGGTATATATATTAAATATGATTCCTTGGACTGGATTTTTTAACCGTTTTCGAGGTTCCGGCATGGTAATACAACCTTTTTATAAGTAAACTGTAAATATAATCATAACTATAGCGAATGTTATGATTGCGTGTTAGCCACTCTATATATATATATATTGGTCTGCTGATGCGACTTACCTCTACGGCTGTAAGATGGGTACTGAAGCTAATTTGAGAGAGCACGATAAATACAAACTTTTCCGATAAAGTACGAAGGAAAATAATTTTGCACTACATCTGTAATACAAACACTGTATTGATATTCGAAATTTGAAATTTCGTTTATTAACTTACCTGACAACACCCCTCCCCTCGCATCCGTGCCGTGCTATGTATCAAGAGTCCATGAATGCCGTTAAGATAGTGATTGAACCAATCGGCAATATCTCTAATATTTTTTAAGCTTGAGTTAATATAACATAACATGACATGTGTTATTGATAAACAATATCAAAGCAAATATTAAAATTTGTGCACCTGTTAAAAAATTACCCTATTTATTTAATAGTGTCAGAGGAAGATACCTACTTCATAAGTATGTTATACACATACTTACCTACATAGTTAAAGGTCATCGGCAAGACAGAAAATTTGAACTAGCAATCAGAAAACAACATTATATATTATTTTATAAACCAATGTTTTTCTCGGGTCTCTACCCAACAAACAAAAACGTCGCATAAGTCTTGACTTGTACGACATAAAGTTGGATAGCAGTCTTATAATGGTAATGAGATGACTACTAGGTCCTATAGAGGTCTTTAATTTAACCTATTAGTCGTGCGACGAATATGTCATAATACACTGGTCTTAGCAACGTCGGTAAGACTAAACTATACGACGTTTTATTACAGTCTTAGCTTAAACGTTTGTACGACAACGCAATTGTCATACTAACGTTATAGTCCATTAAACGATTTGAACTGACCAAATTAGGTGTTTGAAAAACTTTTATATGACATTTATATAACGTAGCATTGTATAGACGTTTTTACAGTGACGTTTATAAAACAACCACTATCTTGTTTTACTGCGGTCAATAAGCGACTCTTAAATGACTTAGTTGTTTATTTAACACTTAAATATAACGTTTATTTGCATGATGACCGTTTAATGTCATTTCCTGACTTTAATCTAACCTGTAGTCGCATTTTAGTCAGGTTTTGACTTTAAAACGTCTAGGCCGCCATTATTTTACGGAACGCTGTATAGAATCTACGAAAAATGGAAGCTAAAAATACGTGGAGAAAACTAAAACGTAGTGGAACTTTCAAAAGGAAAGTTAATAGGGATTTCCTGTTATCTAAAAACCCTACCTACCCTAATACCTAACTGTCATGGCGTATTGCATGGTTTTAAAATAACCTTAATATGACTTTATGTTTTTACAACGTCGTAAAGAGATAAGTGTACGACAAAAGCAACAATTTTCTACATTATTAGATACAAACATATTTTTATTGATAAAAATATAATGATTTAAACACAAAATTACGAGGGGGCATGAAAATCTGAATAGTATTTACATAGGTATATTATCATAAAACTTCAATTCCCAGTCGAACTAAACGGCATAAGAGACAGATAAAGTTAGTAAAATATGAAAGTTAAATAACATTCCCCTTTTATTTCCTTGTAAATATTTATTTTGCACTCAAACTCGAAACACAATCACAAAGTGACACTGACAAGAAAAAATAATAAGAAGTCTTACAGGTGTTGTGTTCCTTGACTCAAATAAAACGTTTTAGTCATTCAAAAACACCTGTACGACCACAATACAACAAAAGTGGTAATTCCATAACGTTTATATGACTTTTGAATGACGTTAACGAAGACGGCTTGTGACTTCTGTATGACCATTATACGACAAAGTAGGTCGTATAACTGGGGCCATTTTCGCGTTTAGTAAACGTTATTAAAACATTAGTATGACTTAGCTATTACAATCAAAGGTATTAAGATAACGTTTGCTAAACTTTTGAACGACGTTAAATTGTTAGTTGGGTATTGACTGCCATAATTATTTTTAGTCATAATGTGTTTTAAGTCATAATTTTCGCAAGTCATAATGCATTTTTCTCGGACACGGTTATTTTTTCAGGATTTTTATAAAACGATGAGATCCGACACGGGAATATCCCAAAATCTTTTGTTACCTATGTGGTTTTGTTTGAAAGCATGCTTTTGGATAAGTATTTTTATAATGAAATGGTGCTGACTAAGTAATTGTAACATTTACAGGTTTCATCTGTAATGTTTATGGCTGCCGGGAGTTACCTGAGGGGGGTGGGTCAAGACCACAACTTCTGTGTAGCTCAGACGTTTGTCTCTAAATATCTTAGCAAAGTTGTGGCGGCCATAAACCTGCGGTAAGGCATTTACCACATAACATAAATATTTACTACTTACTGAAATAATGAACCCATTTTAAGCATAGTGCCTATATTTTATTAATATACCTAGTCCCCCATAAGTTCTGTAACTGAGATTTATTAAAATTTAGAAATAAGATACAAAAGTATTTTTATAAATCTATGCATATATCAAAACTTTAATTAATATAGATTTAAGTACTAAAAAATATAATTTATGCGAAATTATTGCAATAGGTTGATGTACAAGCTTTTAGTATTTCTGTCTTCGGTTGGTTGAGCATGGAAAAAAACACGCGACGACGATTATAGCTAAAAGTTGTCCCAGGTTGTCCAGTATGACGTATTAATCAGACTTACCCTATTAAATACCGATATAAATATATTTCAAATACTTAGTTAACGATTTTACATGAATTTTGAGAAATTCGAAATCTCTCCATATTCTCCATAATGCTAGTCTTCAATATGGCCTGAGAAAAGAGGTTTCAAAATAGGAAAAAACCAAATTACCTTTTTTAATAAAAAAAATACTTTTAACCACAATTAAAAACTGAAATTAGCACAAAAGTCTAGCGTGTGTCTGACGATACCTTCGGTAAATAAAAAAACAAATGCATTCCTGTATTTCACCGATTTGACTCGAAAAAGTACGCCTAGGGCGGCCCCTTCCGACCCGTCCACTCACTTTCGATCTGTATATCTCTTTCGTCAATCTTATTTCATCCATCTTTTCCAAATGACCGAACCATCGAAGCATGCCCTTTTCAATCTTAGTCAATACATCTTCTTTTATTCCACATTTCTCTCTGACTTTTTCATTCCTTACTCTATCAATCAGTTTCACACAACACATACTACGCAAAGAGCGCATTTCAACGGCATTTACACGACTTTTATGCTTGTCCTGCCACACCCAACATTCACTACCATACATCAGGGTAGGGGCCAGCACTCCATTGTGAACAGCCAGTCGGGCTTTTTGTGAAATGCCCTGTCTGCTCACAAAGGAGTACAGGGCCCCATTAATTTGATTTCCCGCATTCACCCTCCTCTCAATATCCTTCTCACACTTACCATCTCTTGTAAACACACTTCCCAGGTACACAAATTCGCTCACTTGTTCTACTAATTCACCATTTATATTTATCACGCACTCAGTCATCTCCTCGTCCTTCTCTATCACCATGACCTTGGTCTTGGCAACATTTACTCTCATCCCCTTTCGCTTAAATCCCCTTTCGCTTAAATTCCTCTTTCATCACTGTAACGATGTTTAGCTCCCCTTTTTTAACCGACTTCAAAAAAGGAGGAGGTTATACGTTCCACTGTATGTATTTTTTTTTTTTTTATGTATGTTCACCGATTACTCCGTCAATTGTGACCGATTTTAAAAATTCTTTTTTGGTTTGATAGAGTATGCTTCCGAGGTGGTCCCATTGTCACCAAATCTGAATCTGATGAGGGGATCAGTGAGGAATTGAGGGAACTCCTCAAATATTGTAGGCACACATATAGCGGTTTTAGTATTTTTAGTAACAAGCCTAGCATTTGCATTCAGAAAGTATCATTTGGTGAAGTGGAACTCATGATGAAGACCACAGATGGCCACCGGAACTCCTCAACGGTACCTCTTTCAAGGGTGGCGATCAAATATCTCGGTTAAGATAGTTGAGCGATTATAACGAAGAACATTTAATTGTTTAAATATGACTATGATTTTCCCGCGGTCTTGCTTGCGGCGTGCTTGAAATGTCTCAAAGTTTCATATCAACTAAGAAGTGGGACTACATAACAGTTTATTATGATCAATGAAAAGTACACAATAAAATGAATGTTTTAAAAAACAATATATTTTTTATTTTATTTTATTTATGTTATTAAGGGTTAAATATTGTAGGTAAGATGGAGTCTCGTAATTGCAACTATCTGGCTATCGCAACTGACTTAAATAACTCCCACTAGGATCACTGTTTAAAGTCAGTATTTTTTGATATTTTAGGTATTAAGAGTCTTAAGAGATTTGTGAAGTGCCGCTAAAATCGCGTGGCTGAAAAAAAAAATCATGCAAATTTAGCTCCGGGCGATAACGTTTCTCACCCCCTAAATCAAGACCGATTTCCACGATTTTTAAACATGTTGTAGTTATATAAAGAAAAAATCCTGTTTTGCCTCATGCGAGCTGCACCTTTTGTAGGTCTACCCATGGTTTACTTAATGGATTATAGCTCAAGTTATATGAAGTAGTTCAACTTACTACGTACCTACGATTATTTACACTGAAAATTGAAAAATAAACAAACTTTTAAAAAAAAAAATTAAACCGACTTCAAAAAAAACATTAAACTAAAACTCCCTAACTAAAACCACTAAAAAGCGAAAAATAAACTGAATTAACTAATTATTTAATTCAAAGGCCAAAACGGCGCAACTTTTTTTAATTATTTACATCAAACACTTTACTTACTAAACTTCCTACCTACCTATTCTTAATAATATTCAAAATTAACCTATATACTTACAACATTATTTTACTTACCAATCTAGTTATATGTATTTACAAATTATAATGATTTATTTACAAAATTACAATGTGACGCTTATTGTTTTAACATAATTACCTATTAATTAAAATAACATATTATTATAATGTGTACCTACTGATCTGTTTGATTGAAGTTGGAGCATTAAATATTTACAGAATTCTTACACGTACCTACCTAAAATAAAATAAAACTATTGCTAGGTAAATACTTTAAACTCAACAATTACTTATATGTACAAATAACCTTATGAACTACGTTTTTATACCTATTTTTTGTCAAATATAGTTTTAAGTTAAAACAACACAATTTGAAGTCGGTGCCAAACAAAGAAGTAGGTATTGGACAAAACAAAATGTACTTACAGTGGAAACTGGATAAGTGGATTCGCAAGGGACCGGCTGTTTAGTTCCGTTTATCCAGGTTTTCCATTCATCCAGTTTTCCACTTAACAAGGTTCAAATAAAACGTTTTCTCACTTACAGAGGCTCTCGCTAACAGAGGTTGTGGATGCTAGTAATGTCGCTTATAGAGGTCACGTATATGGTCAAATAAAAGATCAAGACTTATATAAGTAATCATCTTTTATGAAATATGTATGTATGTAGATACATATTATGTATGTATTACTTAACAAAAAATAGGTATGTAATTCTGACTTTAAAAAAAGCAATGCTGTAAATAATCCACAGAACTCTTATACAAAAATAATATGTATCTGTCCTTTGTAACTTATATTTTAAACGAAATCACTCCTAACATTAGTTTGTGATACTAGATCCAGTATGCTTAAATACATAAATCAATGTACCGATTGTACTTTAATGAAAAAAATCCGTCATTTTGCTTTGTTGACCTGAGTCACATTATTATAACAAATACAAATTTTATAACGCCGAGCTATTCCACTCATAGAGGTTTCGGAGACGGCTGTTTCCAGTTACAGAGGTAAAAATAAGATTTTTTTGAAAAAATCGATTCCGCTTACAGAGGTCCCAAAATTCCACTTACAGAGGTAATTCCTTGCCAAGGGTCTGGAACCGAGAATTTGGGTCCACTTAAAGAGGTTTTCCACTAACCCAGGTTCCACTTATCCAGTTTCCACTGTACAACGTTTGTTTATACTTAATAACCTAAGACTTAACAAGACTTAACAACTTGTGAATAGGAACGAAACATTTGTTTGGCACCGACTTCAAATGGTGTTGTTTTAACTTAAAACTTATTTGACAAAAAATTGGTATAAAAACGTAGTTCATAAGGTTATTTGTACATATAAGTAATTGTTGAGTTTAAAGTATTTACCTAGCAATAGTTTTATTTTATTTTAGGTAGGTACGTGTAAGAATTCTGTAAATATTTAATGCTCCAACTTCAATCAAACAGATCAGTAGGTACACATTATAATAATATGTTATTTTTTCTACTCCTGTACTTTTATTAGTCTTTTACATAGTCACGAACACTATTATAAGAACATAGATAATATGACTTCAGAAAAGTCTATAACTCTATTCCCCATAACAGCTCTCGGTGTCGTAAAGTCGCCCTAACGATACGCCACAGATTACTAAGTGTAGCCTGTTAATCATATTTTAACGATTGTGAAATAGGGACTATAAAACACCTAATGTTTTGAGAAATGATTTCAGTTATCTAATTGGTCGATTTTAAAATAGCTGTATTCTGATTGGTTGATACGAATTACAAAGTTTTTTTAAAAGATTTAAATTAGTTAAAGAGAAACACGTACCTAAAAGAACCTATCGTTCCGTTTGACAGTCGATGTGTATTGTGATTGGTGGATTTAATTTAGTGAAGTATTCTGATTGGTCAAATTAAAATGTTTTGGAATTGTAAATAATTCTTTTTTCCATTCCGTCAATTTAAAAACAAAGTAAACCATAGACACATATTTTGTCATTTTCTTGTTTCCCGCTCGTTTGTTGTTCTTTACGTCGTTCGTTCGTTTGTAAGTTTTTTCGCTTAATTTTGCATTTCATTTGAAACCTAGTCGTAGAAAAAGTATTGTATGCAACGGTGTATAACTAAGTCAAAAAACACTCGTGGCGCTTTCCTTTACGATGTTCGCCTTCGGCTCACATCGTAACTCACGCCACTCATATATTTTGACCTCTCTTATACAACTATTGCATAAACTACTATTAATTAATAGGTAATTATGTTAAAACAATAAGCGTCACATTGTAATTTTGTAAATAAATCATTATAATTTGTAAATACATATACCTAACTAGATTGGTAAGTAAAATAATGTTGTAAGTATATAGGTTAATTTTGAATATTATTAAGAATAGGTAGGTAGGAAGTTTAGTAAGTAAAGTGTTTGATGTAAATAATTAAAAAAAGTTGCGCCGTTTTGGCCTTTGAATTAAATAATTAGTTAATTCAGTTTATTTTTCGCTTTTTAGTGGTTTTAGTTAGGGAGTTTTAGTTTAATGTTTTTTTTGAAGTCGGTTTAAATTTTATTTTAAAAAGTTTGTTTTTAAATAACACCTACCTACTTACAAAAACATAGGCTTTAACTTATTATATTGAATATTTCACTTAGTAAAAAAAGTTTATCAAATTACCCTACTCAAGACTAGGGACGACGGTAAGACGTGGGCACTGTTTGCATCAACATGTAAAATTTGATTTATAATTCATAACACTTCATTCATGTACTATAGACTATTCATGTACTGCTAAAAGAAAAAACACCAATTCACCATTACATAATTATAATGCCATAAAAACACATACAAGTTGTAGTTCTAAGTAGGGCATTGTTCATAGTACAGTCAATTGGGCACCAGTATATATGCACAGCCTCAAAAATATGTGTACAGCCCTTATTACTACGGTAATAAAGTAAAGTTGATGTTTACATATGTTTGCAACCTTGTGTGTATATTTATTTTTGCCCTCGATTGTACAAGTATTTAGTCTACTTTAAATACAAACGGAAGTAAACGAAATACATTTTAATATTACGAAAATGGATGATAAGGCTAATTGGTTCAAATACAACTATAATAACAGGCATAGAGCATAATAACAACGAGATATTTTCACAAAAAAACTTATAAGTTTTCTATGGATATGTTCTTCAGATATAGATGACTTATCTACACATGATTTTAATGCCTGTACTACCGAGTCCTGAAAAAAGTTAAAGCAATGTAAAGATCTAAAATAAAAACTTAATGTATTACAACTTTAAAATATCTATAGATAGAGAGGAGGAGTGTGGCCTCTGGATTTGAGGGAAAGTACGGAGTGCCAGGTATATTTCGCTTGTTTCGATTTTCCCCTCACCTCGTCCACATAGGCTGCAATATATTAACCGAAAGGGGAAGCACACAATAAATGTGCAGTTGACAAGTTTTAGTATTTATCACTTTGAATGAGTGTCTAAAGTTATTTTTTCAGTCTATTTTTATTTTAGGTCACAGATGTTGACTGCCGTGTGCTGCACGTGAATGCGGAGTTTCCGGGCCGGGTTCACGACAGCAGAATTTTCAAAAACTATACGGGGTCCTTGATCGGTCCCTCCACTACTCTCCCGACAGTGCGAGCCGCATCATATACGCCTGCTGCACATCATATAATATAATGAAAAAGTATAGGTAAATAAAAGTTAAGATTATTAAATGAGAGTTGGTAAAAGTATACTACTTCAATAACTTGCAGACTCCTTCAATAACTACTTTGTGAACATCGTTAAAGATAACTGTGCTCCCAATACTGGACAATCAGACGAATGTTCAATTGATCAGGTTGAGTCGAGCATATTTTTGAGCCCGCTTAGTGTAAATGAATTAATAAAAACAATTAAATCACTTTCAAACTCTAAAGCTGTAGGCTATGATGAAATACGCACAGATATAATTAAAAAATGTGTCTTTGTTATAGCGTATCCGTTGGTTCACATTATAAACTTGTCTTTGGTGCAGGGCATTTTCCCCGATGTTTTAAAGAAGTCGGTTTTAAAACCGTTATACAAAAAAAATGATAGGACCAAAATGCAAAACTACAGACCGATTTCTCATATACCTATCCTGTCTAAAATTCTAGAAAAAGTGATGTATAATAGGTTATTGAATTTTTTAGAATCAAAAGGGATCATTAAAGATGAACAAAATGGATTTAGAAGAGGCAGAAGTACTTCTCTTGCAGCGTTTCAATTAATTAAACAAATCTTAAGCTATGTTGATGTAAAAATACCAGTTAGTGCATTATTGATGGACATGAGCAAAGCGTTTGACTTTGTTTGTCACAAACGCTTGCTTATAAAGTTGATTAAATATGGAATCCGCGGACCTGCCTATGATTGGATTTAATCGTACTTAACTAACAGAATACAATGTGTAGAAACTTCAAGATACTGCCCTAAAACTAAAAGTATTGGAACGTATAGATCGAATTACATTAATAATGAGTTTGGTGTACCACAGGGCAGTGTTCTGGGGCCTCTACTTTTCTTAATTTACGTAAATGATCTGCCAAATTCCCTTCAACAAAACTGCATCATGTTTGCAGATGATACTACCATAATCATAGATGGGAAAGAACGTTCAACTTATAATGAAAGAATAAATACGGCTTTAAATAATGTAATACATTGGCTGACAAGAAATAATCTCAAAGTAAACTTAGCTAAAACTAAATACATACAATTTCATACTCATAAAGGCGAATCACACAAATTAGACGTAAACTACAATGGGGAAACCAATTGAAGAAGTGGTACAGGCAACTTTTTTGGGTATAAATTTAGACACTACATGTAACTGGAAGCTGCATGTACATGGATTATGTTCTAAAATTAATAGATTTATTTATGCTCTGAGAAGAATTCGTCAATTGGTTTCTATGAAAGCAGCATTAACAGCTTACAGTGGTTATGTGGATTCAGCTCTACGTTACGGTATTAATATATGGGGTAATTCTTCGGATAAAGATGACGTATTTTTAATACAAAAGCGTTGCATTCGAGCTGTATTTGGGCTCAAACCCGATGACTCATGCCAACCATATTTTATAAAACATTGTATATTAACTGTACCGTGCCTTTACATAATGGAAGTTTGTATGTTCGTGTTTAAAAACCAACAATGCTTCCAACAAGTGCAGGCATTATCCGCTAGAACTGTACGGTCACAATATTTGCATAAATTGTACAAGCCTGGTGCTAAACTAAAATTAACAACAAAAAATTGCTACATTATGTGTATTAGCATTTTCAATAATTTGCCGGATAGTTTTAAATCAAATAAAATAAATATATTTAGAAATCAACTCAAATTGTGGCTCGTAGAAAAATGTTTCTACAGCGTTAAAGAATACATGGAATATAAACCTGACTAGATTTTAATTATTATTAATGACGCAATGTAATGGAGTTAATGTAAACTGTATTTTATTTTCATTTGGTTTACGTATTTAAGTTTTTTATTGTGACATACTACTACTATTTTATTGTTTTGCTTATTTAGTAACATAAGTAAGTAAATTGTGTGTACATCTGTAAAGATAGAACTTGGTGACACTAATTAAGTAATTGTAACAACCCATGTATACCCAACTTCCATACACAATAAAATTTATGATTTATGATTATGATTTATGATTACTATACTTTTATACATTTACTTATACAAAATTCTTAAACAAAATTATAATGGGAATCTAGTAAGTAAAAGCACAAAAATGTAGGTATTTAACTACCGCCCGCCCCGGCTTCGCATGGATTAATGTTTATAAAATAATAGCCTACAAACCTTCCTAGATAGTCCCTCTTTCTATCGGTGAAAACTGTATGCAAATACGTATAGTGCTTTCAAAGATTAGCCCGGACAAACATTTAATTTTATTTGGGGGCTTTAATTTATAATATTATTGGTTTGCAGGGTAGAGCTGAGAGAGACAGCAGAACCCAATGACGAAGAAGCCGGAGAGAGCTCGTCGTCCGACGAGCCGACGCTATTGCGAGCTGCTGTGGCTCGTCGGTAAGAAGTAATAAAATGTATATTTCAATTAAAAGTAAAGTAGTAGAAAGTATTTATTTTTAAATTGCGAAGGAATCAACTAAGTCAACTTTAATTTACTATATTTTTTGGAAATCTTCCAATTCCTTTTTTAGGGTTCCGTAGTCAAACTAGGAACCCTTATAGTTTCGCCATGTCCGTCCGTCCGTTCCCAGTCTAGCTCAGAGACTCATAGTACTAGAAAGCTATTATTTGGCATGAATATACATATTAGTCACGCCAACAAAGTGGTAAAATAAAATTTTGAAAAATATTTTTTTTTATTGCACCTCCCCTACACGTAACGTGGGGATGCTTTTTTTTTTCTTGCCTACCCCAAAGTGTGGGGTGTCGTTGGATAGGTCTTTCAAAAATATTGCGGGTTTATGAAAACAATTTTTCGATTAAGGGATCCGATTATGAAATATTAAGGTTTAAAGCGCTATTTTTTGCTAGAGTCAAGTGTCCTCCCCCCCCTACAGCCAAAACTACAAATGCTAAAAATCTGAAAAATATCTTCAACGAAAGCGCATATAACGAATTTTAAAGGAAAACTATCACGGCTAAGTAGACATGATTAGTTCCTGAGATACAGGCGACTAAAGTGTTTATCCTATCAAAATCGCCTATGATAACTTTGATAGAAAAATTGTTAACGGGGCCTGCACGCGCGGGGGGAGTCGAACTTTACTGTCCAAGTAACAAATCGAGTGACGATGATGCTGATGCTGATAGATGCTGTTCGGACGTGCCCCGGAATGCTACCTACAAGTTTGCGATTTGCGATCTGAAAGTTTACAAATTTTCGATTAGATTATTGATTTGAGTTGAGTATCGTTTGGATAACTTAAAATTCTATTTACTGGACCTTGTTTTTTTTTTCAATTTCTATTATTACTATATAAAAGATTAAACTTTTATTGTAATTTAAAGTCGGTTTGAAGCAGTTTTGATACCTAACTACCTACATAGGTATACTGATCTCACACTTAAAAGCTTGGCTCTTGTTTGAGATATTATATACGAATTTATAAGAAAAAGAATCATTACTAAGTAGACTTAATTAGTTCCTGAGATACAGGCGACTAACGGGTTTATACCTACTAAAAATCATCTAAGACAGCGTCAAATAACTTTAAATAGTAAATTGGTTCATACATTTGATTTTTGAGATAGTTTTTTGTGTTTGTCGTTACGGCTTCGGAACCCTACACTGAGCATGGTCCGACATGCTCTTGCCCGGTTTTATTTGCGTAGGGTTTCATAGGGTTATGTCATACGGTATTCTGGTTTGGGGAAAAGGTGCTGACATAAAGACTATATTCATGTTAAAAAAAAGAGCCATTCATTCTATATTTTACCTAAACTCCCGTGATTCTTTAAGATTACTATTTAAAGAAATTAGTATTTTGACAGTAGCGTCACAATTTATTTATGAGAATATTATTTATGTCATTAAAAATAAGTCCTTTTTATTAACGCATTCACTGCCACCCTCTTTTCCTTGCCATTCGCCAGGTGCCGCACTTTGCTGGGTGCCTCAAACGCACATGTGAGTTCAACGGATTATTACCCAGTGCCTCCGCCGCAAATATCATACTAATTTGACAGTGGTTTGTTCGCATTGGTACTGGATAATTATTTTAACTCTAGGAAACATTGTTTTGAATGAAACACGGTAATTAATGTTTTATATTCTTTAATCACATTGAACAAATTGATTGTAATTATGCTTCATATATAACTAAAATTGAACTAAGTAAATCGAATACATCTGAATCGACTAACAGAACACTATAGAAATTGCCATACTGAAACCAAAAAAAAACAATATTATCCCTAGAGTGCTCGCGCTATGAGCATTTTGCCGCCCGCGCGGCACAATTTTCGTTTTATTTTATACACTATGCATTTGTCAAGGTCAAGCGTCCATGTAGCTGCCCCACCATCCCCCGCCATCTTGTTTTAGAAATAAGAATTAAATCCGTGCGCGGATGACCGCAGGAGACAAAGGTTGTTGATGGTGTGTCGCGTTTGGCGGCAAATTGCTCACCGCGCGACTGCTGACGTAAGTAAATTTTTTGGGTCTTAGTTTTGACTATTGTTGAAATATTATTTGTTTTCATTGCGTATAGTATTATTTTAATGTAAATATGGTATGATATTAATTTTAGTTCGTTTAAATTCATTATTGGGCATTGTGTATTTGTTTTATTTTGCTTAGTTTATTTCATATCTTGCCCTGGCTATGACTAGACCACATATCATTAGAAGATCCGGCGTGAACACTTTACAGAAACATCTGAGGTACCTAATCGCTCGATTTGTGCCACCGGATCAACAAAATATACCCTTAGTTCGAGAAGGTATATGCGCAGTATGTCCATCGAAGAAAAATAGAAGGACAAAAATGGGTGCAATAGATGTGCAAAGTTACTGTGCAACGAGCATTGCATGTACATGTGCCAGGATTGTTTTGGTGAAATACATGCTGTAGATGATAAAAAAGCATAATTTAGTTATTAAGGTTCATTTTATATATTTTTTTATAAATAATAATGAAGAAGTTCCAAAAAAACAAAAATAATTACCTAAGATTTCCCAAAGCATTGTTTTCTAATTTCTAACTATAAAACTCTAATAAATGTTTCCTATTCTTATAGTTGGTGTTTTATTTTATCGTTGAAACTTAATTACAAATGCATATAACTCTATTAACAAAAATAAATCGTATTAAGTACGGGCGGCAAAATGCTCCCTACGCGATCACTCGCGTTTCACGAGAGGGCGCGAGTACTCTAAGGTTATATTCAAATATTCTTGGGTAACTGAATTTAAAAATACCTTATTTTTATTTTTATTTCTACAAAATAATTCATTGGTGCATAACCGACAGTATAACGTAACTGCGTCTATTTCATCGACGCCTTCAGGATTCCAATAGAGACGACGACAGTCTTCGCAAAAACCTGTCGCCATCATTCCCTCATCCGTAAGAGATACCGTATTATTTGGCAATACTTCAAAGAATAAATCGGTATGTTTTACTTGTGGAAGTCTTAAACAATACAACGTCAAACTCATATTTTCAACCTTAAATCCAAACAACCATTTTGTGAATTTACTCGTACAATACAATTTGAAATTCATAATAAAATGTACAATTATAGTGATTGGAATAAAACGGTTTAAATCGCGTATATTGAAACTAAAACACTAAAACTCTCTATTCCTGACTTCTTTCCCGATTATTTTTATTTAGTTGCCCATGATCATGGGACCTGGAAAGGGCTCGAAACGTCAGGAATTGGACACAGTTTCAATGTACGCGATTTAAACCGTTTAAATTGTTTTATTCCGATGAATACTTACTAAATCGCGGAAGTATAAGAAGTTATCATAATGATAATGAAATGAATTACGAAGAACTTAGCTGACCTTTATGTTAACAATAAAATCTAGTTTCTTTACACATATATACATTTGTACACCCAAATGTGAACAGGGTAAAAAGACTAATATCTTTCCAAGCCATAACCTCAATCAAAAAATAGAATAAAAACATTTATGGATCATTAAGTGCCTCAAGCAAGGACAACTAATTTCGCAGGAAACTTCTACAAAAATAAACATGACCAACTTACTTGCTCGAAAAATGGCAATGTATTATCGAAAAAATCATACTGTACAGCAATGATTTCAATCGTACGTTGCATTGCAATTTTATAGAGACTATTAGGATTCTTAGAGAAGATTTTATTAATGATGTTTTTGTTATTATTTTTTTTGCGTTTTCAACAATAACAAATTATGCGATATTTTTCACGAGTAAGCCTTTTTCAATGTGATAGCTTTTGTAGCACGAAAGGCACAGTCCAACATCGCAATCAGGACACAATATATATATTTTTTTAAATTTATTTACAATAAGAAAATACATTTAAAAAAAAATTGCATTTACAGCGGGCGCAAACTACGCAGAGTTTATCTGCCGCTGGTATCACTCGTTTTCTCTTAACATTTTTTATAATTAGATATTATGAATTATGAGCTACCCATGTAGGCAGCTTTCATAATGTCGAAACATTTATTAGGGTTGTTACATATTATACTTTCGCATTTATCTGAGGGTAACTCGTTCATTATATATGGCAACATATATTCCCAAGTACGCTTTCCATAGAAATTTGTATACTTTGGGAGGGTGTACTTTGGCAAATATTTTAATACTCTAAGTCGTGGAGGTCTTACATATTTTTTTAGTTGGTCTATTTTATCTCTTTCATCACTACACACATATTTATTCTATTATAAATACTAATGACTTTACAATATTCTAAAAGTGCAGCATCATTTCCAAATGTTTTTCTTTTCGACTTAGGCACAATTGTTTTTAGTAAACTTATTTGCAGCCTGTAGATGTTATCAATATACGATTTGAAAGTTCTTCCATAGCTGCTTGAACCATAATCAATTACTGACTGGGCTAGCGATAGGTATAACATTCTAAGTGTTTTGTAAGGTAATTTGAATTTCAATATTGTAAATTTTGATAAAATTGACCTTAGTTTGTTACAAATGTGGTTTATGTGGGGTCCCCAATTGAAAGAATTATCAATAACTAATTCAAGATACGTGTGCTCACGCACCAGCTCTAAGCACTCACAGTTGCACGGATAGGTTTGATTACGCAGACATTGGTGCGCATGCGCTTGTACCCTGGCGTCAACTGTGGTTTTTAGATGTGTCGAGTGTATGTGCATTAATTTGGTTTTTGAGTAATTAATTACTAATCCTTGGTCGTGGGCCCATTTACATAACAGGTCAAAGTTTTTTTGTATTTAAATTTCAGCATTATTTATGTTTCTGTCGGCCACTATTAAACACGTGTCATCTGCAAACTGGTACACAGAGCCCTCAGCAAATATGTTGCACATGTCATTTACATACAACAAGACGTATTCCGTCGGGCCGATTATGGATCCTTGGGCTGTGCCTTCTTCTGTGGGAGTCATATCACTGAACACATTGTTGACTTTAACAGTTGTAAAACGATTAGCATGGTAATATAGTCGTATCTTTTCTTTTTTTATATAAATTCTGGCATCTTACGCACCTACGCCGGTTTATGACGCCTCCATCATTGCGATCTAACTCAATGGGCATATGAGTTGCTAAGGTCGGTTCTTGGTAATCAGATAATGGCGGCGGAAGAATTTCAAACAGAACTTTTTCACGAAAAACCTGCAGAGTAATTGTTTTACCGGTCCCTCGATTATAAAGAAAGTACGCATTTGTAAACATCATTTGCAAAATATGAATACCGATTTTCTTGAACCATCTAATACTTTTATGCTCACATGTATTATACGCTAGCATTTGATCATGCCTGTCAACTCCTTTCATGAATTTATTATACTGTATAACGATGTTGGGTTTCTCTACTTCGACACCACGCCGGTTTACTGTTACTTGAGTTTCATGTGAATGTTCAGTGCTTATGGTTAAAACGTCCCTTTTGTCTTTCCACTATAAAATACAAATCCCTTTTTTATTATAACGGTAGATTTTACTACCTCGTGATAGTTTTTTACCAGTTACGACGACCGGATTTTTTTTTCTGTTTGATTGAAGAGTACCAGTGCAATATGTTTTAATAATAGCTCTTCAGTTAAATTAATGCTATTGTAAAAATTGTCAATGTAGACGGAATGTCCGGCATTTAGGTAACCATTTAATAATTTTAAAACAACTTTATTTACATGGCCTTTGCCACCAACTTCTTTATCAGATTTACCCTTGTACGAGTACATGTGTATTTTATGAACCAGGCCTTCAGGGTCAGCAAGAACGTATAGTTTAATACCATGCTTGTGCCTTTTATTTTTAATGTATTGCCGTATTCCTAATCGCCCTCTAAATAACACCATTGATTCATCAATTACAAGTTGTTTCGTTGGATAAACGATATCTTTCATAGCATTATTGAAATTATGTATAAGTGGATCAACAGCAGAGTAAATATTACCAGCTACATCTATAAGTAGAGTAGTAAAATACAGCATTCTTAGAATTAGTAGGAATCTATTTCTGCTCATGTACTGTCTTAAGAAAAATTGAACTAGGTGAGTTTTTCTCCAATAGTCATTTATTCTCTTCAACGGAACTGAACCCATAAAGAACAAGATACCTAAAAATGTTAATAGCTCCGTTTTGTTAGTATCACTCCATTTTTTCACTCTGCTTTGATCTGAATTCGTCTTACCTTTAACAATATTACCATGGCAATTGATACATGATACTAAATATTTAAAAAAAATGACATTAAAAAGTACAAAAAAAGAATCCAATGGTGTTTTGTTAGTTGCATCGCTAATACGTAAAACAGGAGTAGGTGGCGTAGGCATCTGCTGTGTATGTACTCGATGATTTGTCCACTCCTCTTCTTGTGAGGTACTGTCGATTCTTACGCTATCCTCTTCTAAAGTAGTTTCAGTCTCCGAAATGGAAAAAATACAGTCAATTACCCTTACCCGTACACGTCTCACTGCTGCTGCGTATGAATGTCACTTTTTATTCATCTTTTACCCGATAATATTACCCTATAATTGCTAGAAAAAAAGATAAACCGATAGACACCGGATTTTCTAGAAATCGGTTCACAAGTAGCGACGCTAAAGTCGAACATACATAGGTTTTCAATTATTATCCTTCCATTGCTTCGCCGTAGTCGGGTAAAAAGTGGCACTGTAATTTCGCGTGCTTTGCATGCTCTTTTACTGAATACAGGCGTGAAAATATGTACGTAGATAGAAGGATTATTCTGTGCTGTGTTTTATATAGGTAGTATCAGTCAAAGTGGCCAAATATATCGATACACTTCCTTGTTTTTATAGTAATAAAGACTTGTAATATTTGGCTATTTTGACTGCTGCTAAGTATTTGATGCTGACTGTACAATAAAGTTACACCATACGGGATTTGACTTGCACATTTGACTAAGAAAACATAAAAGGCGGATTGAGAAGTCTACTTACCTGAATTCGGATTCAGAACTCCCTGTAAAGGCTTCTTTGTTGGTTCCAGAGCTCAGGTCCAAGTCGTGATCTGATTGAGGGTCCGTAGAAGTAACATCATCTGTAATTTCATCGTCTTCTCCAAATATCTCCCGCATATCACGGAGCACCTGTTCATAGCTTCGAGCCATGATTATTAATTTAGTACTTAATACTTTTTATTTCAATGTGATCGCTGTGATGTATGTAGAGACAGACGAATTTAAAGAGAATGAGATCTGTCACATCTATCACGCATCTTGTTTAATTGTTTGTTTTCAATTATGGAAACCGATCATATACTCAACCGATCATATGTCATCCACTTATCCAACTTCCTATTAACACTAAAGTTTGTATTGATAACAAACCTCTTTGTTCAAGTGTGTACCTATCAGTGGCGTGGTGTCCATACTACTCCTTTCCCTCCGGCTTGCCTAAAATTGCCTTGTGGCACAAGAACTCCAAACAAAATTGAGCCCAAAAGCCCCTCCTTCTTTACCGACGAAATCTTTCACGCCACGCCACTGGTACCTATAGTCTTTTCATCAGCATTATATTTTACTTACTTATAATTTATACTACCATTTATATAATTTATGTACAGGCGGCTCTCCGATCAGATCAGATCTACTCTTGAACATAATATTTAATTGGTTCAAAAGTAACTCTTACATCTGTAAAAAATATTGCAGGTCTATCATTGATGTACACACTCGTACAAAAATATCTTCTGGCCCAACAAGCAACATTTTAGACGTAAGAGGAACATTTCAAAATTTACAACTCACATATGCGTCGGAGGCACTGGGTGAAAGTCACTTAATACTATGAACGTGTTATATTAGATTATTAAAATATGATTGTACGTACCTTTAACTATAAATAATGCAATACCATTACAGCAGTGTGTATTTTTCACTATTGAACACTTAGATAAACAAGTAAGGTAGGTAGCTCCCGAGCGACAACTGTGCTGGCTACCTACCTACCCACTCAAGTCAAGTAAATAATATAATAAGTATGATTGTATAATTAGAGCTTAGTAAAATAGTTTGGTACATTATTAAATCCTCTTGTATTTAATAATGTCATTTAGAATCAATATTTTCTTAAATATAAATAGTTGTGCTAGACGGAAGTCTTGGTAACATCCTATGTTCGCGATGCCGGGGTTGGTGGCTGGAAAGGGCAAACTGTCGACCTATAAATAACAGCCCCTCCCGAGACTGGGCAGTTGACTGTGAGCTGGCAAGCTGCAAGGAACTAAGTTAAGTACCAAACTGTATTTTAGTGATTATTTCTACTGTTTATTACTGTGTATTACTTACTCTTTATTACTTATTATTACTGAATATATATATCTTTATGAATTATTATTATTATTGCTAGTATATAGCTAAGTTTATTAGATACCTTTTTCTAGTATGCTTTGATCACATGATCTATATGTTGTGTTGGTCATAGAAAGAGTTAATAATATCTTAGATGATAAATTGTTACATTTATATCTCGCTTTTCATTTCCTATATCTGTTATGTACAAATAACACTCCTTACAGTTTAGTTTATATACAGAAGAGTATAATTAATAAAGTTTATCTATAAGTTTATATTGTTTTTCATTTCATCTATCAAGCAAATAATACGCTTGTAGTAGATATTGAGATTAACCAATCATAATAAAATCTAACATCAGAAGTGGGATAACCTCTCGTTCACGAATTTTGATAATCATTTCAGAATGGAGACTGCAGAAATAAGTCTTTTACTAAAGGCAATCCGCGATGCCATCAGCACTACGGGACAGAAGGACGATGACATCGCGCTACCGCTGTTTGATCCTGAGCGAAACGACTGCGGCGCGGCGGGCTGGTGCGACAGCATTGCAGCCCTCGCCAAGGAATTTAACTGGAGCGGCGTAAAGACAGCGGCTAAAGCCGGTAAGGCCCTTAAGGGCTCTGCTATTACTTGGTTCGAATCGTGGGAACCTTCAGAGGGGAGAACATGGGATACATTTCGTACGGATATTATCGATGTATTCCCTGAAAAGAGGAATTTGTCAGAGAGGCTCAATAAAGCGGTTTTATACACGTCAGACTCTGCTGAATCCTATGGTGCATATGCAAGGGAGAAGCTTAGATTACTACGTAATACGAAAATCGCTTTTACCGAAGTACAATTAGTAGAGTTAGTCTGCGGTAGTATTAATGATATGGATATAAGAATGGCTTCTTTAAACAATGGTGTAACTACAACATCTGTTCTTATTTCTCTTCTATCCACTTATGTCAAAAACAAGAAACGGCCTTTTGATAATATTAACAAAGATGATAGTGCAGGACCCAGTGGAGCAAAGCGACCTAAATTAAACAGCGATAAAAAATGTTTCAATTGCAATAAGATTGGACATGTGCAATCTCAATGTTTTCATAATAAACAGGTCCAAGTACCACACATATTCAACCAAGCTCCACAGGCTCCTACACCTAATGATTATCGCAAAAGAGTTTGTGTTTATTGCAAGAAGGTTGGTCATACTGAAGCAACTTGTTATTATAAACAACGAACGAATAACTCAGCTTCAATTACTTTGGTACCCACAAAGGAAGTTAATTTTTTAGACCGAACCAACTAAATCTTACACGAGTTATTATTAACGATTTGCCTTTTGATTCTTTAATTGATACTGGTGCTAACTGTAGCTTAATAAGAGAATCCATTGCTAGGCGTATAGGTATTCACTTAACACCTACATCGTTATATTTAAACGGAATAGGACAAAATAAAGTACATGTTTTCGCCATGACGACAGTGCCAGTTCAATTTGAAAGCGTTTTCATAGAACTTGATTTTCATGTCATTAGAGATTCGGATTTTGCCTATGACCTCCTTATAGGCAGGAACGCTGTTCAGTATCCCGACATAGAAATTGTAACTGACTCAAATGGTTCCAGATTGTTCAGAAAACTAGTTACAACTAATACAGAAGTAAATTTGATTTGTCTTCCATCAGAATTACATGAGTTGACTCCAAAGATTGAACATTTAAACCTTGAAATACAAGAGAACATCAAAAATATTTTTCGTAAATACCCTTCTGTATTGGATGAAACTGGTACTGTTAAGACTGGTGAACTAAATTTACGGTTAAAAAGTAATGAGATTGTTAACTACCGTCCTTATCGTTTGGCTGCGATAGAGAAGGAGAAGGTAAATGAAATTATAAATGATCTTTTGAACAAAAAAATTATTCGCGAAAGTGATTCACCCTTCGCTAGTCCTATCATTTTGGTAAAAAAAAAAGATGGCAGTGATAGACTATGTACAGACTACCGTGCCTTAAATAAAATTTTAGAAAAAGATAGATATCCTCTCCCTCTCATCGAAGACCAAATCGACAGGTTAGGCAAAGCAAAATACTTTATATCTATAGATATGAAAAATGGTTTTCATCAAATCCCCGTAGCAACTGACTCTATCAAATATACCGCTTTTGTGACCCCTAGTGGCCATTATGAATTTTAAAAGATGCCATTCGGTATCTGCAATGGTCCCTCGGTCTTTCAGAGAGCTATAACTAAGGCAGTCGAACATTTAAAGTTTCTTTTAGTCTACATTGATGACCTCCTTATCCCATTCACTACAATAGAAGAAGGTCTAGCATATTTGGAGCAAACTATTGCCGCGTTAAGCCTCGCAGGGTTTGCAATTAATGTACAAAAGTGTAAATTTTTTGTCGACAATATTGAATACTTGGGTAGGCATATATCAAGTGAAGGAATAAGGCCTAGTGCGTCCAAAGTAACCGCATTAGTTAACTCGCCCATCCCTAGTAATGTCAAGCAGGTACGACAATTTATGGGCCTTGCAAGCTATTTTCGCAAATTTATCCCAAATTTTGCAGCACAAACCGCTTGTATTACTAAATTAACCAAATGTGGACAAAGGTGGGAATGGGGTTTCGAACAGGATGAAGCTAGAGACTATGTTATAAAACAGTTATCAACTAAACCTCTACTATCTGTATTTGATCCAAATTTGGCAACAGAACTTTATACTGACGCTAGTTCATTGGGATATGGAGCCATTTTAGTACAAAAGGTTAATGACATTAAAAATGTTGTTGCCTATTTCAGTAAAAGAACTTCACCTACAGAGGCCAAATATTGTTCATATGATCTAGAAACCTTAGCGATATATAATGCTCTAAAACACTTCAGAGTGTACCTATTAGGCATTAAATTCAAAATTTATACGGACTGTAATTCCATTAAAGCCACTATGAATAAAAAAGATCTATCACCACGTGTAGCTCGTTGGTGGACATTCATGCAAGATTTCGACTTTGAGGTAATATACAAAAAGGGTAAATACATAGGTCATGTAGATTTCCTTAGCCGCAATCCTGTCGAAACCTCAAGTTCAGTAAATTTTGCCACTTTATTAAACAGTTCCCAAATATTCCAAGTACAACCCATTGATACCAAATTGCCGAAACCTTGTCCCGGATATAAAATCAGGACTGTGAATTTCATCAATGACCCTGAAGTTTCTTGGTTAGAATCTGCTCAGCAAAGTGACCCAGACACTCAGAACTTAATGAGTCTGGTATTAGCTGGAGAACTAGATGCACACCGCTATCTGATACAAGATAATCTGTTATTTTATAAAGTTCAGCCTAATAAACCCAAACTTTTTGTACCTAAAAGATGCAGATTCGAGCTTTTACAACTTTTCCACAGCGAGAATTGCCATGTAGGAATTGAAAAGACAATGGAAAAGATTCGTGAGCATTTTTGGTTTCCGCATATGTTTGCATTTGTCAAAAAGTTTATAAAACACTGTCTCACATGCATTGAACGTAAAGGTCACTCGGGTCCGAAGCAAGGATTCTTACACCCCATAGATAAAATGCCAGTGCCCTTCCATACCATTCACCTAGACTGCACAGGTCCCTTTTCTCAGAGAAATGAAAGATACAGGTATATTCTTATTGTTGTGGACAGCTTTACTAAATTCTGTTTATTAAAACCCTTGGGCAGTCTCAATGCCCACGAATTAATTCCCCTTATTCGGGACACAATAACTTTATTTGGTACCCCATCAAGGATTATAACAGATAGAGGTACCAACTTTAGCTCGCATCTCATTAGATCTTTATTTAGAGAGTTAAATATTGAGCATCACATGGTAGCCACAGGCACACCAAGTGGAAATGGTCAAGTGGAAAGATATGTAAGAACAGTCATTAATATGCTTAGCACCATGTGTGATGACTCGTCAGATTGGCCGAGCGAGCTGTGGAAAGTCCAATTATCAATTAATACCACTTTTCAAAAGTCTACAGGTTTTACTCCTAATCATTTATTAATCGGTTGTAATGGTAATATTCCAAGCATTCAAAGTCGGTTAAATGACGTAAACATTTTTGAAACTAATACTGACGTGAGGTCAGACCGCGAACTAGCTTACCAACGTTTATGCTCGGAAGCCAGAAAGTACAAAACGCGATTTGATGTAGTAAGAAGAGATAATCAAATTTTTGAGGTAGGAAATATTGTATATGTAAATCAAGATCATAGACGGCTTGCTAAACTTAGTCCTAGATTCAAGGGTCCCTACGAAATTCAAGGTCTCCTACATAATGATAGATATGCACTAAAAGGTATCGGTCGATTAAGGAACATAACCGTAGCCAAAGACAAATTGCGTCTCTGGCCAGGGCGGTGGGAAGATAATTAAAATACATTTTAGATATTATTATTTATTGATCTATTATTATTTTGTAAATAAGGAATGCTTATTCTTTCGTGCGGAACTGCTGAAGTCATTTGATTCATCAGCCCGTCTCATGCGCAGCAGGTGTGGGGCTAGATCTCGATGTGTGGTCGAATCACTTGACCGTCGTTACTTTGTCTCTTAATGTGAGAAGTGCCGAAGTAACGATGCCGAACTGTAAATAAATGTAATAAGATATGATTAATATAATGATTTGTACTGTACGATTTAAATACTTGTCTTTTATTTGTAATTACATTTAACTAATACTTCGAGAACGAAGTATGTCAGTCTGGCCGTGTTATATTAGATTATTAAAATATGATTGTACGTACCTTTAACTATAAATAATGCAATACCATTACAGCAGTGTGTATTTTTCACTATTGAACACTTAGATAAACAAGTAAGGTAGGTAGCTCCCGAGCGACAACTGTGCTGGCTACCTACCTACCCACTCAAGTCAAGTAAATAATATAATAAGTATGATTGTATAATTAGAGCTTAGTAAAATAGTTTGGTACATTATTAAATCCTCTTGTATTTAATAATGTCATTTAGAATCAATATTTTCTTAAATATAAATAGTTGTGCTAGACGGAAGTCTTGGTAACATCCTATGTTCGCGATGCCGGGGTTGGTGGCTGGAAAGGGCAAACTGTCGACCTATAAATAACAGCCCCTCCCGAGACTGGGCAGTTGACTGTGAGCTGGCAAGCTGCAAGGAACTAAGTTAAGTACCAAACTGTATTTTAGTGATTATTTCTACTGTTTATTACTGTGTATTACTTACTCTTTATTACTTATTATTACTGAATATATATATCTTTATGAATTATTATTATTATTGCTAGTATATAGCTAAGTTTATTAGATACCTTTTTCTAGTATGCTTTGATCACATGATCTATATGTTGTGTTGGTCATAGAAAGAGTTAATAATATCTTAGATGATAAATTGTTACATTTATATCTCGCTTTTCATTTCCTATATCTGTTATGTACAAATAACACTCCTTACAGTTTAGTTTATATACAGAAGAGTATAATTAATAAAGTTTATCTATAAGTTTATATTGTTTTTCATTTCATCTATCAAGCAAATAATACGCTTGTAGTAGATATTGAGATTAACCAATCATAATAAAATCTAACAAACGCGTCTGTGCGTCGAAGGCACTGCGTGAAAGTCACGGTAACGCATATATGCGGCGGTAGTAGTGAATGCGTTTAGAATTTTGTATGTATGAAAGTAAACTCTAGATTGCACAACAAAAAAAACAATTACAAGTTAATTCGTCCATAAACTGAATGAAATGAACTGTAATTGTGATATACATAATTTGAATACAAGAAATAAAAATAAAATTGCTATTAAAATATTAAGTGTTCGTTAGATTTTTAAAGCATTTGTAGGTGTTGAAGTTTAAAAGTTATTATTTCCAGGACTTAAAACTTACTTGAAAAGGTCGCTGATGTCTAAAGCTTACTATAGGGTCGAGGACTATATATGAGATAAAAATGCTTTGCCTAAACTAAACAACCAAATAACTTAATAATAACTTAATCGTAGTTGTCTTGCACCATCATAGTTAAGTAAAAAAAATATAATTTTTATTTTTCTGTTTTTACTAATTATTAGTCGTAGTGTAGTAGTTTTGACACATTTTCCTGCTCAATTACGCGTAAATATATTTATTTCTTATTGTATGTTAGATTCATTGCCTTATGTAATTCTAGGTTTTATAATTGTATATTTAAAAAACGACTGACTGCTGAGTTTCTTGCGGCGTTTATTCTCAGCAGTGGTCTCTTGCGAAGCGCTGGTAGATTTTTGACGTATAAACATATTTTACCTTTTTTATCTTTTGCGTAACAGACATAATAACGCCGCATACCCATTTATCACTTTTTAAAATCTTATGCAGTCGTTAACTTTTTATTTTTATTTTTTTAAATTTCGCGAAACATTAAGTAGGTTTTTTTATGGCAAGGAGAGAGCACGCGAGCATCATGCCACCTTATGGTAAGTGGGAATGCCCTTCGCCATCCGATGTGTAGAAAATATCGTAAATTCTTCGGAGAAAAATCTCTTATTTTAGGAAAGCAAAGGTCATCATAGTCAAAGTTAAATACAAACGAAAGTAACTGAAAGAAGTTAAAAAATGATATAATATGAGTGACAGCGTGCCTAGGCCTACTTTACACCCATTCTGTAAAAACGGTTGTCGTATATAGTGTGGTTTAGTTCATATCTCGAATGTTCAGAAGTTTGTTTTCTTCTACAACTTTATTATATGTATAGACAAGCAATCTTCAATAAACGTATTAACTTATTTTAACACGTTCACGGACACTTCAGCCACAGACGTAAATTAAAACTCTGGCTATATGACACCGAGGCTAATATAGCCGATTTTTTTTACCGTGACAGAACTACTAATAAGTCCACTACCGAAACATTTTTATAGGACTACAGTGAAGGCAATGAAGGTATTTTGTGCGGCGTTTCTTCTCAGCAGTGTCTCCTCTTGGGAAGCGCTGGTAGATTCTTGACGTGTAAAAGTGCCCGTACGGCCTACTTACTGAATAAATCTTTTTCATCCTTTTTTTTTTATCACGCTCACCAAGAAACTCCCTTGAGTTACCCCAAAAGCTTTAGGGCGGAGTCACATCTATCAGCATCGAATAGCATTTAGCTGGACGACTTCAGACACACTATACGCATTAGAGTATGCTATCACATGCTTTCAGAGCTGCTAAAGGATGTCACCGCATGGTTTCAGCTGCTAAAGGATTTTCATTCGCAACCATGCCGTCGTATACTTAAAAGCAATCGTTCTCGCTCGTAAACATCCGGTCTCACGCGTAAGCAACCGCTTTTGTGCGTGAATCCTTAAGCACGCGAAATGGGTTGCTACGCTTGGAAACTGTGGAAAAGTGAAGTGACAGTAGATACCTATGCAAGTTTTTTGGTATTTATATAGACTGAGACAAATAAAACGAAAAATATTTTATATACATTTTATTAAGTAAATTTTAGTCTGTATTCCAGTAAGTTCCTGGTTTTATTATAATGAAGTCTCTGTACGAGTACCTACCTACAAGTGGAACAAATCTGATACCACAAGTTCGTTTAAAAGATTATGGTCACGGTTATTAAATCTATTTTTTCACATTATTGTAACAAAATAGCCGACATGCCTTTACCCAATAAATGAATTTTCCAAGTATTTTTAATGATGTATCCAAGAGGCATATCTTCAATGTATCACCAGATTAAGTAATAAATAACATTAAAAAAAACACTTTAATTACCATAATAGTAAATTACCACCAAAATTTACAATATCTTGTTACATTGTTAAGTAAATAAACCCAAATATTAACCCCATTTAAATTTAAAATGTGGTCCAAATATTGACCAACACATTTTAATATTAAAGTAAATGAACCCAAACTAGTATATGACCATCAAAATTAGTAAATGACCACCAAATTAAGTGGCTCCTGCCAGAACTCGTATTCGTCGCTCCATCGCACCACTCGCACACTCGACTCTCGCTTTGGACGGGAGGTCGCCCGCTCGCTTTGCTCGCTATCTCAAGGGCTCTTGTGCTCAGGGCTTACTCATGAAGTTTTGGTTCCGAGTTTTGCATAAACACTGTGGGGTATTCCAATTCGGTTTTTGTTACATTGAACCACTTAAAGAAGCATCCAGCGTAAGTGCTAGCACACGACTCACGTGAGTGACTGCTTTGATAGTGGTGTCAAGCAGTGGAGCTGTTATTAAGCCGCAAGCCTAACAAAATTTAGCGCTATTACACTTTATTACTTAGCCTAGTTGTAGTGACCATGCCTAGGAAACCAGCGGTTCCGGGCTCGATTCTCGGTATGGGTAATTTTTATTTGTATGATTTGCGCGAATGTTTGTTTCTGAGTTTCAGATGCTTTCTATGTATTTAAGTATTAATTTTGTTTTTTAGTACACATAGTACAGGTCCAAAAGAATCGTTTGGAACTAGACCTAGAATTCGTGTGAGATTGTCCTCTGCTTTAAACGAATATGATATTCACACATAATACTAAAAATATTACTTTCAGTATTGTCCCCTAATTTATTATTATTATGATATTTGCTTTCTGTAAAGGAGATAGGCGAACATCCATAGAGTCTTGGGCCCAACCGTTACACTAATGATTTTTAGGTCGTTTTGTAGATCACTATGTAGGACATTTTCAGTATAAAAATTATAGGCGTGGTCTTTGGAGAAGCAGACATATGGACGGTTCTCCATATCAACCAAAGTAAGTAGATAAAACAGAACACGATGAATACTCTGATAAGTTATATTAAAAGAAGCATTAAATAATCATGGTATAGATGTCAAGCATGTGCAACATGATATTATTATAAAAACATACACAAACAAACAACAAATAAACATTACAATAAATAAATAGTTTATTTTTATGTTTGTTTGACGAAGCTTGTTGCGGTTTATATATATTTTTTGTATTTGATTGTAGTTTGATTAGACATTATGTTATGAAATAAATGAGCAATACATGATAGTTAATAAAGATAGTATTTACCACAAGAGGAGCAACCCACTGTCGTACAAGTATAAGGATTGCCTCATCTTCCAAAAGATGCATGCCTGCATTATTGCGAGTAATATCAATTCCACAGTTTATACAGTGTTGTTCCATCTTGCCGAAGTCCGATTAAAGCCCCAGAATCACCACAATGAGGAGAACACGAAACGAAGCGAATGCCACTGACATTTATAATATTATGTTATGGAGGGTATTTCTACCCTCATTTTTTTAATGTCCTAGGTACTACGGATATATTACGGTAATGGAAATCAACAATGTTATTCATTATTATAACATTTTAAATCCCATAGAGAAAAAGTCTGATACTCCACAGAGAGTAGTTAAAAAATAAATAATTAATTATTGTTTTAGTAAGATTTCTGTAACGGCTAGGCCCACTTTCGCCTATCTCCTTTGATTTTATACCATAAAATTTAAAATGTACTCGTACAAGTGAAATTACAAAACTAATACAAAATGAAAAATTAAAAAAAACTAACCATACGGTGCCGGCAGCCGGGCAGGGCTCAAGCTACCGGTGGCTAGGGGTGCAGAGAGAGGAACCTCCTTACAATACGTGACAATCCCACATGGCGGATACCTCGTGAAAACCAAGTCATACATACTGAGCTAGTCCTTCTAAGCCTTCACTAGGTATTCGTCATATAAATGGTGACGTCGACAAGCATTGCCCGGCGGCGTTGAAATCAATCTGTCAACACGATAGGTATATGGCTTATTGGCGACAATAGTCCTGTACGTGATGGAAAATCGATCCCAATAGAGCGTAGCACATCCGTTTTCGAGAACTGACGCCAGTGTATTCTTATAGTTCAGTACTTCATATTGAAGAATAAGTTGCTGATGGATGATCTTGGCCACTAGGTTTTGTCTGTGCAAGTACTCGATGTTGGCCACATGTGAACAACCGGAAATTATAATATGTCTTAGGGACTCGCCGGGGCAACGGCACACTCGACTAATGTTGACCGTACCATCCCTCAGAATATGTTTCCGGTTGTCCGTCATTATGACCTTGTCAAGAATTACACAGATAGAACCTTTGGTTTCCCCACAATGTTCCCTTAGATTGCACATTTCCCGGTTGTGGAGATTCTTAGCATTTAAAACGACCCTTCCTTAGGATGTAAAATCTCATAATATATGTAATTGCGATTAAATTTGATCGCTAAGATTATGTAGTTATTTACTAATGGCCCGGTTATTATAAGTACAAACATAGCTTAAATTGTTAGGACTTTCAATGCAAAACATTCATAGCTCGTAATTTAGCACCCTAAATCGATTTGTTCCCGATTCGTCGTATTCCTCATTCGTCGCATTTTTATTATAGAATGAAACTATTCATTTACCACGGCTTTACTTACGTTTTATAAATAAAAAGGATTTTTTTTCAATAAAAGCGTGTATTAAACCTATATTGGTATTTTATTAGTTATATTACTAAACAAAGCCTATTTAAACATTCAATGACTGTGATTTTTTTATCAATAAAATCATTGACTATTTCCCGTTCTTGGTGATATTTTTGAACATCTTTTGCTCGACGAGATTTTATTACACTCGGACAGTGTAATTGCATTTTTCTAATCTTGATGTCTTGATGTTGTGCTTCGACTCGCAGTAGTTCGATAAATCTAAAAAGGGAAGGTTTCTTAGGGATTCTATGATTCAACCGGTTATTCCATCCCTCAACCGCATTGTTCGTTCTGAATTCTTCTTCACTGACCGAAAACATTGATCCGGTAATTTTTCGCATCCAGAAATTTAAAAAGTAATTGTGGAATGGAGTTATCACGGAACGGTCAGGGATGCATTCAGATATTTCCAAATATGCGGCTGGTATATCTTCCTTTGGTAATAACGCGAGCCGCGTACATATCTTTGTATAGATCCTGCCTTCTTCGTCGTCAATTAAACCTAACTCCTTCGATTTCTTCCACAGAGCTTTTTGATAATGAAAATAACATCCTGTTACCACAACGTCCTGGTGTACTGCTTTCAACCCATTAATGGCGGCAATTTCAAAATCGCATTTGAACTTTGCGATTTTTTGAGAGAATTCATGCTTTAATAATGAAAATAACCGCTTATAAGTATTTTCTTCCTTGTTAGGTAGAAGGGCATACACTACGGGTACAAAACATGAGCTATCTGCATTGTTGGTCAAATTAACTTGCATCGTATATATTTGTAAAAACGGAGGCGGTGCCGCCTTAAAGGTACCGTCTCCGAAATATTCAGTGCATTTCGCCAATATATCTACAGCAGAGGGGGAAGCAAATATCAATATCTTATCAACATCGCCGTCGTTGCAAATCAGGAAATCGTCTGATAGCTTCAATGGAATGACAACTTCACTTAAATGTTGAAATGTGCACTTTTCGACGCCTAGTGACTTGTTTCGTGCATTATACAAAGTCGTTTTCAGTTTCTTCCACTCCGGGATGAGCGTAAAATTAAATTCTCCATCACAATTTTCAACAAAATCTTGCACAGATTGTTCAAAAATTTTTGGGACTGGCTCCATGCTGCCACACACCTTGCGTTTCAAATCATTAACGTGACCCTCGACTTCCCTCTTCATAAATTCTGGCTTGCACATGTGTTTCGACTCTCTTATTACCTTGTCATCTTTATTTAAAGTAATGGATGTCGAGCAGACAGATCTATTACAGCACCTCCAGTTCGTCGAACCACCTTTGTTTTTCTTATCGAAGTTGTATCTATAGCCTCCCCGCAATAAGATCTTCCCGCTAGCTCTTTTACTATCGATAAATACCATTTTATTAGTTTCGTCAGTATCCATTTTTAGGAAAATCGCGAAATAAAACTGATATTGACAATATTTTCACAATCTTAATATTCATTAACAATGGTGTGACAGAAAAGAAACAAATGAAAAGTTGCTGTTCAAGTGGACGTCGTACAAGTGGCCAGTAATAGATAATAAACAGATAGGTAACTTACCTCTTTAGAATATAACGTTCCAACTCCTTGAGACTTTTCCATCTCAAAAGTTATTTTCTTAAGTGTCAACACGAAATTATTTAGCAAGACGTTTTCGCTACATACTTTGTACGTACTAATTTGCATATCAACAAGTATTTGGTGAACTATGGTTTTGTTTTACCATTCTCTTTCTTTAAGCCTGCACCAAATAATCATCTCTTTTTGGCCCAGTGGTTGACTGGTAGAGAATGCCTTGAGGCATTAAGTCCGCCATATTTTTATTTGCAAGAAAGTTTAAATATGTACAAAACTCTAAAGTGGCTAAGCGGTTGAGGTGTTTACAATGATCTACACGCGTTTTTATTCTCTAGACAATAAAAGCGTGTTGACTTCATTGTGAACACCTCACCAGCTTAGCTACTTTTGCTGCTGACTGTATACTCGTAACAGCTCTTCGGGAAGGCAAATAAATAATGGTCTAATATTTGTAATGATTTTATATAAATAATTCCGACAAAACGGGATTACGACGAATCAGGAATACGACGAATCAGGAATCCGACCAATCAGGAATACGACGAATCGGGAACAAATCCCTAAATCTGGGTCCGCATTTTTATCATTTTGCCGTGTCATTATCTCCTTTGCCTGGCACCGAGGGCATACCGTATAACGGGGTGAGTAGGGATACAACCTAAAATAAAGCATATGTTGCTAATTATAAGACTGAAATTATTAATTAATAATTTTATTTAATTGGTTCTTATTTGTAATAAGTTACCTATGACTATTTTTAGTTTGTGTCCTAGTCACCCCTTTAATCTAATTACGATAATGAAATAAATGTGGAGCCCGCTAAAGATTTGGTAGTCATTTACTACTCGTAAATTCAATCTACCGATGCAATTTAATTTCATGGTGGTTGTCTGAATTTGGGTCACAAACATAATTTTGGTGGTCACTGTAATATTTGTTGCCTATCCAAAATAACTTGGCTCGACGTCGAAGTAGTTTACAAGGACTTTAAACCACCCCATCATCCCGTTAAATTTTCGGTGAAGTAGCGCCTGCTGGACATACATCGAGCGGTCGACCCGGTGGTTACTGGATGAACTGAAAGGTTTATACATTTCGATGTTGAATCTGAGAGACTTCTTAATAAACACACCATGTTATCCGTTTTTTAACCTGCAGCGTCATCACACGAAGTGAGATATTTAAAAACTGAAAATAGGATAATATGTTCATTCACTCACTCAGTGATGTTCATTCACTCCCCAGCTCCCGCTCCTCTTCAACGGGCGACTCATTCACCACTCATCATTTTGAAAATACAACCACGATATAAATGTGTTACTTACGATAAATTGATAGAACTGACGGTATTCAATACCCCTATCTAAATGAAATTACAAGAAAAATATAGCAGCGGTGCGAATCAAAACTTATTTTTATTCTCGCGCCTTATCACGCGACAATACCGACGCTGACCAAGCCTCAAGGTACGCTAAAGTCAACACAGAATGGGAATTAAACATTTAAAAAATCCTCGAACATTTGGTTAGCCTGACATAGATTTGTTCGCCTCGCGTCTGAACGTAAAATGCCAACGATAATATGTTTCTTGGAAAGGTTATCAAGGTACTTGTAAAACTAAAGCCTTGAGCATAACAATATCTTGGTGAGACCACTTTTTCTACGCTTTTCCGCCATTTTCACTGTTCTCAAGTGCCTCAGTATAATGATCGAAGAGGAAGCGACCGGTATCATTGTTTCCTCCTATTTCAGTCGCTACATAGATACATACATACATACATATTTAAGCTCACGCCTTTAATCCCAGAGTGGGGTACGCCGAGCTACAGAATTACTTACATCTCTAAAAAATTTATAATATTTCTGTAACCACATTTTGCACAATTAGGCTAAGATTCAGTCGCTACTTTGATCGTATAAAATCTTACAAAAAAAAACATTTCCTCTAGGGAGCGCCACCCGCTATGGCCCAACATTATCCTGGCGTGTGCAGTGTTGTGCAGCAAGCCTGCCTACCTAAGGTGCAGCACACGAAATGATTCAATAGATATTATGTTCAATTGATTATCGAAAGGTATTCTCAATGCGTATAATGTAGCGCTAAAACAATTGTTTAATTTCTGCCAGATTAATCATCTAGATTTATTTAACGGAAAAGTAGCAGATAATATTACATTTTCTTACAGAAACATTCAATGAAAATGCATATTTGGGACTTTAAATTCTTACCGGCCAAGCCTCTCTCTGATCATGGGTAAAACCGCTGCAATGAATACTGTTTTGTAAAAAAAAAAACAAAGGAGTTTTTAAAAGTAAACATATCCCGAAGTACTTCTCAATATAAGGTCCCAATTTAGTCCTAGAATATTTATCTAAGTTTTACCCCTAGCTATTATTCTAAGAGCCCATGACACTATTACTAGTAGTAGTCGCTGAGACTAAACAACAAAAATTACTTGAAAAAGTCGTTAATGTCTAAAGCGTATTATAGGGTCGAGGACTATCTAACAGACAAAAATGCATGGTCTAAACCCGAAATATAGTAAATAATAATTTGATAAATTGCAAAAGCTTTATCTTGTCTAGGGGACACCGTTGATGTAGGAAAATGTAACGAAACTTTTATGTGGTCATCTTGCACGGTGGTATAATAAACAAACCATTTTTAAAATGGGTTTTAAGACCGAGTTATACACTCTGCTTTTCACTTCGATTACGAGGAAATAAAACAGTGATAATGTAAAAAAACTTTAATAAGTTCTTTTGCATTTTTTTCCATGTGATAATGTAAAAAAACTTTAATAAGTTCTTTTGCATTTTTTTCCATGAGTGTGTTAGGTGTGAGCATTATTTTCCTCTTCACTAGACGACATTTTAATTAAATTCCATAACACAACAAGTTTTGCAAAGAAAATAACTAATTAATAGTCCAAAACCTCTTTCCCGCCACTGTATTTCTGTCAAATTTTTTTTTTTTCTGTTTGCGATTTTTGACTTAGGTCGAACGCAATACTGCCAAGTTTATACCTACGTTGATTTTTTAATGTTCTTGTTAATAATGCTTGTTTTTAATAGTTTTAAATTTCTTCTTTGTTAGATGCAACTACGATGCAAATATAAATAAAATTAAAGTAAATTTATTCAAATAACAAGTTTATTTAATGTAGTCACCTCGTCTGTCTGGCTGTAGGGCTTAATTGTCTTAGTATGTATGTATGTATGTAAACACTTTATTGTACACAAAAAAACAGAAAATCTAATACAATACAGAGTTATAATGTACAAAGGCGAACTTATCCCTTTAAGGGATCTCTTCCAGCTAACCTTTGGGTGATTGAGTAAAATAAGAAAGCAGAATGCGGCAGACATTATTTAGTACAAAACAAAGTTTACAGAAACGGCGTTAACAAAATTTTAGACCTTGTGAATAAATACTAACAGAGACATATAAAAGTAAAAATAAATAATAAACATAAAAACAATGAAATTCACAAACTTATATATATACCTACACATATACATCATAAATATACAATACATATAATATATATAAAAATAAATATAAACATATATATGAATATATATATATATATATACATATAATATACCTATATATATCATAAAATTAACAAAGGATAGTACACAGTTATAAGGAGTCAAGCCAGTATGTCCTCAATCTTCCTTGTAGAGATGCGACCGATTGCGATTTCCTAAAATCAGAAGGGAGCCGGTTCCACAGTCTAACAGAGTGCACCGAGAAGGATTTGGAGTAAGTTTTAGACGTATGTGCTGGGAAGGCAAGAGAAAGGTTAGCACTCGACCGCAAGCGATTCTGAGAACTGCTTGCCATGAAGCTAAACCTCTCGGAAAGGTAAGAGGGAGAGTGAGGCAAAAACAAAATGTTGAAAAGCAACGACAGGATATGGACATTTCTGCGAAAACGGATCGGTAGCCATTTTAACTGGGCGCGGAAGTGGGACACGTGGTCATATTTCCGCAGGCCGTAAATAAAGCGAATACATACATTTTGCAGACGTTCTAACTTATCCAGCAGTTCTTCTGATACGTCGAGATATGCGACGTCGCCGTAGTCGAGGAGGGGAAGAAGAAGGGATTGCGCTAAAGTAATTTTGGTATGAAGGGGAAGAAAATTCTGCAGGCGCCTGAGAGAGTGCAGAGAAGCAAAGAGCCTGCGACTAACCTCGGTGACTTGACAGGACCAAGAAAGAGTCTGATCCATCATGACCCCCAAGTTTTTCACGGATGCAGAAAAAGGAATAGTTGTTCCATCAAAACTTATTGTGGGAACCACGAGATCAGACAGCTTATTGATAAAGTAGGAACTGCCAACCACAATTGCCTGCGACTTCCCAGCATTTACCTTAAGCCCAAAGTTAGCAGCCCAGTCCCGGATGGTGGCAAGGTCAGCATTGATAGAGGATATCAGAGTAAGTTAATTGTCTTAGTCTAGATGACGACAACCATTTATGCACTAGTGCATAAAATGCGATTTTATGCAGCCTATACCCAGCATAAAGAAGGACTTTACGAGCATGAGAAGTGAAAACAAATATAAGTAGGCGAGTTTTTTCTTTTCGTCTCTTTTTTCTTCCTTTATCTCTCACGTAACATTTTTGGCATGTTTTCCTGCTGATCTACGCATGTTATTTGATATTATATTGAATTTAATATTTATTGCTTTATATAATGCTAGATTAAGTAAAGCCGGTTTCCGACCACATCCGTGGATCACATACATGCGTTGCGGCAGGTTATACAGAAGACCGAAGAGTATAACCTCCCTCTTTGCCTTGCATTTGTGGACTACGAGAAAGCCTTCGATTCGATCGAGACCTGGGCTGTGCTGCAGTCTCTCCAGCGGTGCCAAGTTGACTACCGATATATCGAAGTGTTGAAGTGTCTGTACGGAAACGCTACTATGTCCGTCAGACTACAGGACCAGAGCACGAAGCCTATTCCACTGCAGCGGGGAGTCAGACAAGGAGATGTGATATCTCCAAAGTTGTTCACCGCTGCATTGGAGGATGCTTTCAAGGTTCTGGACTGGAAAGGACGAGGCATCAACATAAATGGCGAGTACATCACTCACCTTCGATTCGCTGACGATATCGTAGCCATGGCTGAGACCATGGAGGACCTCAGTGCAATGCTCGCTGATCTCAGTAGGGTTTCCGACCGAGTTGGCTTGAGGATGAACATGGACAAGACGAAAGTCATGTCCAATGTTCGTGTCGCGCCAACTCCCGTGGTAGTCGGAGGCTCTACGCTCGAAGTTGTTGACGACTATATATACGGTCCAGTTAGGTAGGTCCAACTTTGAGAAAGAGGTCACTCGTCGAATCCGATTCGGCTGGGCAGCGTTCGGGAAGTGTCGCAGTACCTTTTCGTCCAAACTACCGCAGTGTTTGAAGTCAAAAGTCTTTGACCAGTGTGTCTTGCCAGTGATGAACTGATGACTTACGGATCTGAGACGTGGGCGCTAACAATGGGCCTCATAAGGAAGCTCAAAGTCACTCAGAGGTCTATGGAGAGGGCTATGCTTGGGGTTTCTCTGCGTGATAGAATCAGAAATGATGATATCCGCAGTAGAACTAAGGTAACCGACACAGCCCGAAGAATAGCTAAACTTAAGTGCCAGTGGGCGGGGCACATTGCTCGCAGGACTGATGGCCGAAGGGGTCAGAAGGTTCTTGAGTGACGTCCGCGGATCGGGAGACGAGCTGTAGGTAGGCCTCCAACAAGATGGAGTGACGACCTTATGAAGATCGCGGGAACGCAGTGGATGCGAAAAGCACAAGACCGGTCTGAGTGGAGAGCCTTGGGGGAGGCCTATGTCCTGCAGTGGACGTCTTTCGGCTGACATGATGATGATGATGAGATTAAGTAGTACCATTGTAATATGTTTAAAAAATTACTGACTGCTGAGTTTCTTGCGGCGTTTCTTCTCAGCAGTGTCTCCTCTTGGGAAGCGCTGGTAGATTCTTGACGTGTAAAAGGGCCCGAACGGCCTACTTACTGAATAAATCTCTTTTATCTTTTTATCTTTTAAGCATTTATCGTGGGTGTGCTTTAGTAAAAGGAGGTAATGGAAAACCGGAAGTCAACAGTGAGAAAGAACAAAACAAATAATAAAAACGCATAACTACATACATTGATTGTAAAGCGCGTGGGACATATCATTCAGGTTTGAATTACATCGGTTATATTCCACTCGTGTCATGCGTGATTAACCAGTGACCTAACATTTTTTTTTTGTATTTAGACCTAAAATAATGCAAAGTAAACCTTTCCCGAAGTATTTCTCAATATAAGGTCCCAATTTAGTCTTAGAATATTTTTCTGAGTTTTACCCCTACCTATTATTCTAAGAGCCCATGACACTAAACCTAGTTCAATAAGACTACCGGATGAGATATAATTATATATTTAGACACGTCATTAATGGGAAACACGAAAATGAGATGCTGCGAGGCAAACAACGTGGCCGTAGTTTTTTTTTAAAGAAAATTTTAAAATCGGGTTTCTAGAACGATAAGACTCCCAAATTTAGTTTTTTCCTCGAAAAAGAAAAGGGATATGACTATTATGATAATGCAGTGCTGCAAGCCCTCATCATTGGCCTTATCAGCGGCAGCAGCATGATAAAGACGCCTCGTATTTAGGTATCTGGTATGATCCACCTCCTCAAAAAATCAAACCTCACCTGAAGAGCATCAATTTCCGAATAAGAAAAACCACTGCTGCTTTTTCCAAACAGTCGAGAAAGTGGTTGTTGCAGCGATTGAAGGTCACCCTTCGCGCAGCTGTATTTGATGAGACTACCAGGCCCTTATTCACCAAGTTACAATTGTCAATGACATATGTCTGCTGAAAATTACATATTTGCGGTCAATTGTCAAGCGACAGGTGACAAGTAGACAAATTCTCAATTTTATTTCTATGGACATACATAATTGTCTACAATTACAGTGCAACGCGTGACAATTGTCCATAATTTAATTTAAGGACAATTATGTTGTTGATTTTTCCAAGTCGACATATTTGCAAAATTGTCGGTAATTATTGACATGAGATTAGAGCTGTGTCAGGCTTGCGTTACAATTGTAGTGTTTTCATTGTTAGTTACAAAATGGCTCTCCGCGAAAGTAGTAGGTAGTGACAGTGAAAGCGATTTAGATGAGTTCGCATATAGGAGAATATATAATATATAAAGGAGAATATGTAATTAAATGTCTAACCTTCAGTCAACATTTATTTCTGTCATTCTTGTGATGTGAATGTAAATAGGTACAGTCGCGGAATGTAAAGGTTCGTCGCCACTTCTCATTGTTAAGGTACAAAGGTTCAAAAGTGGCGAACCTTTCAATTCACGACTATACATTATTTATTCACAAACATCGAAAAAAATCATCAGATAACCTATAAAAGTAGCTCAAGGCCCTCAAATTAAATTTCAACCACATTTTGCTAAAATATACCTCTGCTCGAATATAAGTACACAAGTTTAGAGTGGATATTGTAATATTGTTCGGATACGGAAATATTGTAACATACGGAAAAAGAACGCAGTAATAAATTCGTCCTACATTTTCCAATTACAGAATAACTCTCCATTTACAATGGGGTTTAAAATTCAAACTTATTTATTACTATACAATAGTTCTCTTCCTCCAATTTTGCCACGTCATATCTCTTAAATATTTCCAGTCCTTGTCATAATATACCCATTTCTTTCAACTTTTCAGCTATTTCTTTCCATTTCTTGATTTACATTTCGAATGTTAAATTGTTATCAAATTTACCAAATAGTACTTACTGTTTTACTGTCGGAAATCAATTTTAACACTGTAATTTTTTTCGTACTTAATATCCATATTGCAAAGGATTATTCAAAGCACTATAAAAAATGGTGCACGAAAGGAATGAAAATTGCAAATGATTTACTTATTTGTGGCTAAAATCGCGGGAAATAGTTTAATAGTTTTAAATAAGTTTTACGCAAAGTGATTAAAGGTATTCGTATTCAGCCAGTGTAAGTTTATATCCACAACTATAATAATATGTATATTTAAAATTTAAGCGGTTTTTGAGCGTACGTTCAAAAATAAAAAGCCAATTTATAATAACCAATGTACTTAATGAAGGATTAATTTTTGTAATTGGTAAATATATTTACTCAGGCAAACTCGAAAACGCTCGCTTCCATAACACACGTACTTTGAAATTAAAACACGGGCTAGTACCAATAAATAGTAGTTTATGCAATAGTTGTATAAGAGAGGTCAAAATATATGAGTGGCGTGAGTTACGATGTGAGCCGAAGGCGAACATCGTAAAGGAAAGCGCCACGAGTGTTTTTTGACTTAGTTATACACCGTTGCATACAATACTTTTTCTACGACTAGGTTTCAAATGAAATGCAAAATTAAGCGAAAAAACTTACAAACGAACGAACGAAGTAAAGAACAACAAACGAGCGGGAAACAAGAAAATGACAAAATATGTGTCTATGGTTTACTTTGTTTTTAAATTGACGGAATGGAAAAAAGAATTATTTACAATTCCAAAACATTTTAATTTGACCAATCAGAATACTTCACTAAATTAAATCCACCAATCACAATACACATCGACTGTCAAACGGAACGATAGGTTCTTTTAGGTACGTGTTTCTCTTTAACTAATTTAAATCTTTTAAAAAAACTTTGTAATTCGTATCAACCAATCAGAATACAGCTATTTTAAAATCGACCAATTAGATAACTGAAATCATTTCTCAAAACATTAGGTGTTTTATAGTCCCTATTTCACAATCGTTAAAATATGATTAACAGGCTACACTTAGTAATCTGTGGCGTATCGTTAGGGCGACTTTACGACACCGAGAGCTGTTATGGGGAATAGAGTTATAGACTTTTCTGAAGTCATATTATCTATGTTCTTATAATAGTGTTCGTGACTATGTAAAAGACTAATAAAAGTACAGGAGTAGAAAAAATACATTTTCTCAAACATGATCGGAAAACTTACTTTTAAAAAACGAACACGGGTAGTGTCTCATATTCACCCATCAAAATAAAAAAAACAGTAACCTTGTTTCTTGCTACAGTTTTTTTAAAGTCAGAATAATTGCATATAGTCGACAAGACTGAGGAAACTATCCATACAGCCAAGCTAACCGCTCTCGTTTATTGAAAAAAAGTGTGTATAGTTAGTCATAGGTAGTGTGTTTAATTTGTTGAGCGATTGATTAAAATAAATAAAAATTAGTTTGGACACTCCAAACTAATATAATAAATAATTGTTGTTGTATAATTGCGGGCTAGATACGCAGAAATGGTAATTAATTAATTGGGCATTAAGTCCGCCATTTGTACTTTATTGTATTTTATGCAAAGAAGTTTAAATAAATAAATAAATGGTGGACGCCTGTCAACAATCAACATACGGTTGATTAACTGCCGCACTCAGAGACGTCAATTAAATTTAACGCTTGTTTAGTGACGTGTTGTCCTATTCTGTTGCTATAGCAAAGAAAGTGACAGCAGCAACTCGAGGGTTCACGGGCTATTTGTATTAAGTGACATTTTGGCCGATATTGAGTTATATACATATTTGGAATCGCCAGATTTTTCTGCGTCGTGAGCCCGGTTTCGTGGCGATCTGAGCAATTTTTTGTCGCTTGAAACATGAGTAAATTAAGGTCTAGTTTGAGTCTGATGTGATTGATGCGACACAAATTTTATTCAATTATAGAAAAGATGGACTTCATACCGACAAGATATTTCGTGATTTTGACTTAAGCGGTTTTTCCTGACATACACTACGTATTATAGGGCGTTTAAATCGTTATGCCTGCATCCTGAAATCCGTCCTTGATGTCGCTTCAAACATTAAGCCTGCACCTGAAATCCATCCTTGATGTCACTTCAAACACTTAGCCTGCACCTGAAATCCATCCTTGATGTCGCTTCAAACACTTAACCTGCACCTGAAATCGATACCTGGATGTCGCTTCAAACATTTATCCATCCACCCATATTAATACGCATAGGCGCTTTAAACATTTTGATTTTTAATGCAAATTATTTTTACTTGGTGGTTAAAGTCTTTGTTTTGGACAAATTTAATAATCATCTGTCGCATCAGAAATATCGAAAATGTAAGTGGTGTAAATTAAAACATTTTTCCTGTACCGAATTTAGGAAAGCTATGTTCGTTATGACAGTCAACATTTTGTATGAATCTTTTACACGCTGTCGGCTAATACAAAGTGTTTTCGGCGCCGGCGCCTTTGAACCGCGTTAGTATAAACACAGCGCGTGCCCCCCGCGGCGCTTCAGTTGCCTTCAACTTTTTATTTTAATGGTCGTGACGCAGTGGAAAAACAAACTTTCATAGTAAAATTTGGGACACTTTTTTTCTTGTATAAATCGATAGTATCAACGATTCTGAGTAAGAAAAACGAAAAAAAAACTAATTCTGGTTTTTTTTTTTATCTTGTACATTTTTTTTAAAAAACTCCCTCATATAGGTACCTAACTATAAAAAAAAAGAGAGAACTCAAGGAGAAGTAAATAAGGTTTATTTTATGTTATTATAGAAGAATTATTTGTACTTTTTATTGTAAAAATAATTCTTCTCAAAAATAATCAAAGCTACCTAATTGTTTTGTCACCTACTTAATTGTTATAATTTTAGAAGAGTCTTTTTTTGTTGCAAGATAGTGAGATTATTCTAATGTACAAAATGATGTTAATTAAGTTTCGTTTTATGTGGACTGTGAAGACTGAAAATTTCAATTTTTATACTACACTGGCCTGCAAAACTAGGTATCAAACTTAGTTTACAATACTTGGAAAGAAAGCTGATAAAATTTGCTATAAAAGTTTTTTATTTTAAATATCTAACGTCCATAGATTACAAAAAAAATAAAAAAATAAAGTGTGATACTTAGTTTTGCGGGCCAGTGTATTTCATACTATACAAAGACAAAGGGGCTCCATGTGTTTAGAAAATGTTCCAACTTATATTAAATTTAAAGAGACTCTGTTAACAATATTATTGAACATAATAATACAGTATGTAAATGAACGAAAGGCAAACCTTAAAACCGGTGGATGTTAAAAACGGGTATAATACAATTAACCACTTTTTGTTTTAATCCAATCACTTTTTTTGTTTATAATTTTACTAAATGTAATAACTTTAACCTCTTTCTCATCAGTCGGTTTAATAAAAATCGGTAAAATCGGTAAAATCCTGCAAAATAATTTTGTTCTAGCCGCCAATCTTTATTATACACACAGTTTTACTGTCACTTCAAACAGTTTACTTTTAGTGTAAAGTGCTACATAAATCATTATGATCTGCATCTACTTTATTATACTTCAGGTGCTTATGCGGACTATCCTGATTCTATTTTAATATCGCGATGGTTGTTAATACATTTAGCTTTACACAAGCGCAACACCCTAGTATCGCTTAAATCCTTTTTCCTGAACCTAAAATGTTCAGTTTATGGCGCTTCAATCAATTAGCCTGTTTCTAAATAAAAGTGATTCGAGGTCATTTTGTATCAAGCAACCTTTATTTTTGGTAAAAACAACTTTAAAAAAATGACAACTAGGCTAAATTGCGCGGATTTAGATAAGGAAAATAACCTAGGACACTTTTTTGTAAAAATATTGATACCTTTTTTGTTATGATTTTTTTTCGAAAAATTTAACTTTTATAATGCTCTCCTGTAAAGTTCCAAAAATGTCGCTTAATACAAATAGCCCGTGACCCCTCGAACTTTAATCAAGCAATAAATTTAATTGACGTTTCTGAGTGCGGCAATATAAAGATTATCGGTTGTCATGACAACGTGACAATTGTATCACGTTCTTGACAACTACCATTTCACGATATAAAAATGAAATTTTTTGTTGATTATAGTCGCACCTGTCAGCGTGGTTTTATAATATAGAGATTTTTGAAACAACACTTATCGTAACTACTCAACAGCTGTCACGTAATTTAGACAATTGTCGCACTTATCAAGCTTGGTGAAATAGGAGTCAGATGAGATATACATATAAATATATATTTTATACAGTATGTAAATTAACGAAAGGCAAACCATAAAACCGGTGGATGTTAAAAACGGGTATAATTAATTAATTGGTTAATTGTACAATTAACTAATATTAATTAATTGGTTAATTGTACAATTAACCACTTTTTGTTTTAATCCAATCACTTTTTTTGTTTATAATTTTACTAAATGTAATAACTTAACCTCTTTCTCATCAGTCGGTTAACGAGCTTAATAACATCCTGTGATGCAAGTTTGACATTTGTTATCACTTGTCTCTTCATAACTAAAGTAAACAAACTAGGTATTTACAAATAATCTAATTCTGCATATCAGGCTATTACCGTATCAAGTTAACATTAGAACACACACTCTTAACCGCACTGCACAATGAATTTTAAGCAATCCAATCCAATTTTTATAGACTTGGCAACCGGTTACTATGATTGAGTGACCATTACCTAACTGCCGATGACTTATTCTGGCTGTTGCAGCAGTTGTTGTTGTTGTTGTTTGGCGTAGAAACTGATTGACCAGTAGAACAAATTGATCTAAAATGTGTAAATAAGTAGGTAACAAAGACTAATAAACACCGTCTCTGACATTTTTGCTCTGTCATGATTGTCTCAAACCATAGAACGACAGTTTTTTTTTCATAACAAAAAGGTTAGGCTACCAATAAATTGTATTTTCTCAAATATGCTATGTAATCTCGGCGTTATGTTAGTTATTTTAGGCTTCAAAGTGCCACGTTCCCGACGGAACAACTCGAGGGAACTGTAAAGGAATTTCATACAAAATTGAAGGCCTAGGCCGGGAAGTAATTTTTTTTTAATTTTAATATGGCCATGACAGCTGGTTTTACGAACAGGCTGAATATCTAAATTATATTTTTAAAATTTTTGAGAAAATGTTATAACGTCAAGTACTAGGAGTGCATAAACGTTTGGGAGACATCCGCGCTGTGTCGTGTGCGCCCGCCGCCCGCCCGCCGGTTGCCCGCACCGCCTGAGATCTAAGTTGCGCTATGCCTTATATACCTCCTAATTACCGCTGCGCTCCTGGTACTTTATTTTAACACCCAATTACTTTTCTTCCCTAGGGTGGACATTTATCAATTTACTTTTTTGAGTGATGTATTTTTTATTTAATTGCATATGTTTGAGAAAAGCACTATACGTACCTCGCCGTGAAAAGGGGTTGCCAGCCTCGTAAGTATCCGGCCTCGCTTCGCTCGGCCGGCAACCCCCTACTTCCCGGCCTCTGTAGTAATGTACTATTTCTTTCAATTTGATATTTGACATCCTTCATTTTCGTCATATAAATTTAAATCGTAATTGCAATAATAATGCCTTTAAATTTTACTGCGGTTGAGATAATGGATATGATCCTTGCGTACGGAGAGTGCAGGGGCAATGGGAATGCAGCCCTCCGCTTGTACTCCGAGAGGTATCCTACAAGAAGGCAACCAAGTAATGCTCGTGTCATCGTTAATGCCATTACACAGCTGCGAAATAACGATCGGCCGGTGCCTGTGAACTCAGGTGGTCCTCAACGTGTTCATGTTACGCGGGAAGAACAGGTATTGGATCATTTTCAAAACCAACCAGGTTCTAGTACTCGTACTAGGCGGGCAGGACGCAATTTAGGCTTGAGTCACACCCTCGTACACAAAATACTAAAACGCGATCGGCAACATCCTTTCTCCGTAACTAAGGTTCAAGCGTTGAAGCCTGACGATTATCCAAGACGGGTTGAGTATGCTAATTGGGCGTTAGAAAAAAAAAGAGAAGATCCTCACTTTTTAAGAAAAGTTATTTGGAGTGATGATTGCCCCTTTACAAGGAATACTATGTGGAATCGACGGGTCGTCAATCATTGGGCTCCAAAAGTTCGAAATTCACACGTGGGTAGCGAACTGTCTCATCAAACCAGGTGGTCAATAAATGTATTGGCCGGTATAAGAGACAACAATATCATTGGGCCAGTGTTCATAAATGGCACAACAAATGCTGAGCGATATCTCCAAGTGCTTAACGGACCTCTCAGTCGTTATGTTGATAGCTTACCTCTCAGTCACAACGTACAGACATGGTTCCAACATGACGGTGCTCCTCCTCATATCGCGATTCGAGTACGGAACAGGTTAAACGACATGTTTGGAAACCAATGGATCGGGCGGTTCGCACCAATCCCTTGAGCTCCGCGTTCGCCGGATCTCACTCCGCTTGATTATTGGTTGGGTGAAACAGTTGGTGTTCAAAAAAGAATCAAGTACTCGCGAAAAAATGGAATTACGAATAGTTCATGCTTTCGAGAAAATCAAACGCCGTATTCGAGAAAATCCTAGTTTGATGAGAAGGGTGCATGACAATAATTATCGTCGCTTGCAGAGATGTGTCCATAACGGCGGACGACACATAGAACTGCGTCGCATTTTATACGTGCCATTGTGTTCACTTGATATACCTACTATATACATTTAAGATAACATACGTAATGAAAAGAAATGAAATAATTTATTTGCATTGAACGGGTTACATCGTGGTCTTATTATTTACGTCATACGGTACAGCCGCTCAGCCTTTAATGGCATACAAATTTTTAGTCCATATAACTTAATTAAAATTAGCGAACGTAACGTAATGTCAATAAATGTATAAAATAACAAAGTCAACTGTTTATTTTTACCGAAAAAATCACTCATTGACTAGTTACATTCCTCTTGTAACCATTGTCTAAGTTGGCCATAAAACATGTTTCCAGTTAAACTTGTTATAGTCTTAGGTACAGCATTATAAATTTTACTTAACATTTAATACGAATTAATTTTAACCATGCTCAGTTTGGTTACAGGTAACTTTAATGGCTTTTGCGTAATAGTTCGCTTATTGTGATTGTCTTTCATTATGAATAGTTCCATGTGCTTTCTTACAAAAGTACTCGCCTCCAAAATGTATAGGCATGTAAGCGTGAGAATCTTATTTTTTCGAAAAATTGGTTTGCATGAGTCTGTAGGTCTTAGACCCCATATAATAGCCCTTATACAACATTTTTGTGATACGAAAACTCAATGGACATCTTTCGCGATGCCTCACATAATAATACCATATCTAAGGGTGGAAGACACGTATCCATAATACCTAAACAAGCAAATCAGTTTTTAGTGATATTAAAAGTCTTACTTTCTTTAGAGCACATACAGATTTATGATTTTTGCTACGTACTGCTTTAATCTGCTCATCCCAGTCACAATGTCTGTCAATACTAAATCCTAAAAACTTCTGACAATTTTGTCGTTTTATGGGTTTGCCATCGCATGTCACATTTATTTCTAAATCTTTGCTTTGCTTAGTAAGAAAGTGAATATATTTAGTTTTTTCAGTGTTTAAGTTTAAATTATTACTTCTAAGCCAGTTAACCGTTTCTGATAACGCCTTATTTATCCTGTCCTCATAATTTGACAAATTATCTCTATCAACTACGAGGGGCGTTCAATAAAAAGTGAGAATGAGTATGTTATGAACAACTTTTATTAAATGTCATTTTATTTTTCGACATAGTCACCTTCTAGCATAATACACTTAGTATACATTTTTTCTAAACTTAAAATTCAATTTATAAAAAAAAATCTCTTCTTGAGTACTTGAAAAATCTTGTACTGCGGCGACTACCGCGTCGTCGTCTTCAAATTTCTGGCCTCTCAGGTATTTTTTCAATCTCGATAATAGGTAGAAATCACTGGGGGCGAGATCCGGTGAATACGGAGGATGTTTAAGGATATCGAACCCAGCATCACAAATTGCAGCCATTGCAACGGCGGACTTGTGTGCCGCGGTATTGTCCTGGTGGAACAGCAAAACTTTCGAGCGTTTACCTCGCCGTTTTTCGCGGATCTCATTGCGCAATGTTGCTATTTCTTTGGCATATAAAGTGCCCGTAATAGTGGCTCCATGCTAGAGATACTCAAATCATTTCTACCCCTTTACCATCCCAAAAAACAGAGCCCATGACCTTACCGGCAGATGGGCCCACCTTGAATTTCTTCGGAGTTGGAGATGATGGCCTTTTTCATGTCATAAACTGCAGTTTCGTTTCAGGGTCATAGTGATGGAGCCATGTTTTGTCCATTGTTATAAATCGCGCCAAAAAAAGTTCCCGGTCTTGCTGTATCAGGTCCAAAGCTTCTTGACCAATCTCGACTCTAGTTTGTTTTTGCGTGTGAGTAAGTATTCTTGGTACCCAACGCGCAGATACATTTTTCATACCCAAGCGTTCATGTAAAATATAATGCACGCTCCCCGTTGAAATCTTTACATTTTCAGCTATAAAACGAACCGTGACACGACGATCCGCCAAAACTAAGTTTTCGACTTTTTTCACAATTTCTTCAGTTACTGCTGTAGTAGGGCGTCCGGAGCGGGGGTCGTCCATGGCCGATGTTCTTCCACGTCTAAATTCGGCGCACCAACATGCGACTGTCAAACACGGACTCTAAAGTGTCCCGCAAATCTAAATTGACTTGGTCCGTAGATTTTTTTATCAACCACAAGTATTTTGATAACGGCGCGCAGTTCAATTTTCTCCATTTTCACTAACGTACTTAATAGCATTGCAAAGAAATTACCATATTTTTTTTTAAACAAAAGACAGTTTTTTTTTCATAGCAATCAGCTAGATAGATTAGCTTTACCGGCCAGTATTTAATTTTTAATATTGAAAGAGTTTGCATCTCATTCTCACTTTTTATTAAACGCCCCTCGTACAATGGTTGTGTTGTCAGCAAAAAAAACAGTTGAATTCCATGTTCCATTGCAAACGTTTTAGTTTTGTCCAAGAATTTCTGTAAACGTATATAGAAAACCTTTTTAACGTAATAATATCGATTTATTCCTTTTTCGGCACATTCCTTTTTGGACATATTCCGTTTTCGGCATATTCTTGTTTCGGCACATTTTAGTAAATAAATTATACGATGAAATACTTGTGACTTTGCTTGCGTAATAAAATAAAATAATATTTATTAGTAAAATATTATATTTTAATCAATAAAAATAAAAGACAAAAATTAAACAGTACCTACACTGATTACTTAAATTAATTGGGCAACTAACTAATGATAACCAACTAGGTATCTAAATTCATATGCTTCATAAACCCGTCTTTTATAAAATTTGGCAAAGCCTATTTAAACATTCCATTACATTTATTTTTTTATTTACGAAAGCATCTACAACTGCCCGCTCCTGATGAAATTTTTCCATATCTTTTTTTCGCCGTAAAAGTGTTTCATCTGAGCAATGAATCTGTATTTTTCGTGAAATGATGTCTTGGTATCCAGCTTCCGATCTCAGTAGTTTTATGAATAAAAACAGTGAAGGTTTTTTTGGGATTCGGTGGTTTATGCGGTTATTCCATCCTTCTACTCGTACTGCATTGTTTGTTCTAAATTCATCCTCATTTACACAAAATAATGATCCAGTCACTTTCCTCATCCAAAAGTTAAGAAAGTAGTTATGAAACTTATGAATAGGTTCAGAGTCCGTTGCAAGCTCTATTATTTCCATATACGCAGACGGTACATCTTCTTTCGGTAACAGTGGTAATTTCGTACAAAGTTTGGTGTAAAGTCTTCCTTCTTACGTTTGTATTGTACCAAATTCTTTCGCCTTTTTCCAGAGTGATTTTTTGAAATGAAAATAACATCCAGTTATTGTGGCTTCTGAAAACTCCGCTTTCAATGCCTGGATAGCAGCGATTTCAAAATCACACTTAAACTTGTTTACTTTGAGACCAAAATCATTTTTTAGTATTGAAAATAGTCGCTGGTATGTATTTGAATGCTTGTTGGGCAGAAGTGCGTACAAAACAGGCATAAAACAAGAGTTGCCTGGGGTTTTATTTAAATTTACTTGCAAGGTGTACAATTGCATAAATGGCGGCGGTGCAACTTTAAATGTACCGTCTGCATAGTACTCGTCTTCTTTTGAAAGTATATCGAGGGCAGAAGGTGATGCGAACATCAATATTTTCTCATGATCACCATCATTACTTATCAAAAAGCTATCAGCGAGCGAGTCGGGAATTATTACGTCACACAAATTTTTAAACGTGCTTTTTCCGACACCTAGTGCTGAATTCCGTGCATTGTACAAAGCGGTTTTATGCCTTTTAAAAGTTGGTATGATTGACATGTCTGATTCACCATCACACATTTCAACAACATCTTGCACAGTATTTTCAAATATTGGTTTAATAGGTCCCATATCTTCACAAACTTTACGTTTGCATGCGTGTAGTTGAATTTCCACTTCTCCTCGTAAGAAATTTGGTTTGCAAATGTGATTAGATTCTTTTATTACCTTGTTCGTGCTATCAAGCGTAATGGACGTTTGGCAAATAGACTTGTTCGAGCACCTCCAATTTGACGTTCCTTTCACATTTCTTCGAACAAAATTATATTTGTATCCCTCTCGCAACAAAACATTATTAAAACCTCTTTTGCTATTTATAAAGACAAGTCCATCTTTAGGCCTGTTGGCGTCCATTGTTTAGATAAAGAATTAAACTGTTTTATAATAAGCTATTCAAATAACATTGCACATGGTTTTACGTTAACTTCCCTCAATGATAATGACATTAAATTGTTTTTGTTTTATCAAACGTTGTTATAAGTGGCCAGTGCTAATATGCTCTTCAATTGATAAGATCCTCATTACAAAAATTACCTTACTATGTCACTGCCGCCGTCTACTTTGCATTAGGTATCTGTTGTGGTTAAGTACACTACAAAATAGCCCTACGCATTTGAAAATTTCAGAATAATGATGCTTTCGGAATTATGACTCTTCGGGATGTTCCCATCCACGGGTGTGGTGGTTGATGTTTCATGTAATTTTTGTCGGGAAAGTTCGTAGTTATCTCTATGACAAGCAAAGCGAGCGAGCGAGATAACAGGAACTTACATCAAAATACGATGTCAAAACATTATTTACTACATCTGATAAATATTAGTTCAAGCAATACATATTTATTCGATGAGGTATTTGTAGTATTCACCATTGGAAAATATTTTATTGTATTTCTTTCTTGCACGCTATTTATATATACTTGTCTTGAAAATAAAAATAACTATACCTAGGATTAATTTCATTTGTTGTATATAATGATTTATGCCAAAAACGGAATGTGCCGAAACAAGAATATGCCGAAAACGGAATATGTCCAAAAAGGAATGTGCCGAAAAAGGAATAAATCATAATATCCTGTAATGAAAATGTTTGTTTACAATTATGTTCATTGACCCAATCATATGTTTAGGGTTGAAACAAGTAGTTTTTTGTGTGAATGTTTAACCGGCTGTAATTTGAAAACGGCTGCTTAAATTCACATAGTTTGTATGGGGGAAATAAAGTGTTAAGGCTAAACTATCTCCCATTATCGGGAAGGTCCACGGTCCTCTTCCACCCTGTATATTTAATAAGAACAGATGCCGCATCAATAGATGATCGACCTCTGGTAAAACCGAACTGGTTATTGCTAAGTAGTTTATTTCTATTAAAGTGACCTAACATATCATTCAACATTAGTCTCTCAAAGACTTTACTTAAAACTGGTAGTATGGAAATGGGACGGAAGTTCGTTAAATCACTCATCTCGCCGGATTTAAAAAGAGGTATGACTTTACTATTTTTCATGAGATCTGGAAAGATCCCCTCTGATATGCAATTATTATAAATTAATGCTAGATGGGGTGCAATTACATCTATGTTATGAAAGAGTTCTTTAACTGATGTGCCCCACAAATCCTCGGTCTTTTTTAAACTAAGCGATTTAAATACCTTGACTATTGAAACTGATCTTACAGGGCTGAATTCAAAGTTTATATTACAGTAGCTGTTCCCGTGTCCACTTCGTTGGGCAAAACATTTTTTTTGAGTTAATAATTTTCCCGCTTTTTCCCGTTCCCGTGGGAATTTCGGGAATTCCTTTCTTAGTGCACCTCTACGGTACCTAAGCTACGTCCCTTTCAAATTTCAAGTGCCTACGTTTAGCCGTTTAGGCTGTGCGTTGATATGTCAGTCAGTCAGTCAGTCAGTTTCTCCTTTTATATATTTAGATTTACTGACATTAGTGCAAAATAATGATTGAGCTTTAACTGCGGATGATTTAAGACATTTCGTAGTATTTATGGCTATGTTGGAAAAATAATTTTCAAAGGCTATGGCCACGTCTTTTTTTGACGTGATTAGTTTGTCACCTGTGTTTAGGGTGACTTGATTATCGCGAGTTTTTGATTTTCCCGTTTCTCTATTTATAATATTCCATACGGTTTTTACTTTATTATCAGATCTCTCTCTCTCCTTATATAGGTCATAAAGCCTATTTCTACTTTTATGAATGCCTGCAGTAGCCCATTCACTAAATTTGGTTTTCGACCTAGAAATAGTTTTAATTTTAAAATTGATATTAAATTGATGCAGAATTAAGCCAAACAAGTCTTTATAAATACTATTACACTCATAATGTAACAAAGGTAACACTGAGAGATTACTCTGAACTTTATTTTTGAATAATTCCAAACGAGTACTAGTTAAAGGTCGGTATGTTATTGTCTGAGGTTTTTGATAAAAATCATCGACAAAAGATGCCCTCTGACCACTATGGACCGAATTAAAACAATTAAATATTTCTTTATCCAAACATTCGCAATTACAAAAAATATTATTTAAGCAGGTTGCACTACTAACACCTATCCGCGTGGGTTCGAAGAACAGATTACCTAAATTAAAAGATTTAAATAAACTAAGTAACCTAGTAGTACTATTTGACGTTTCGAGTAAGTTAATATTAAAATCTCCACAAACTATAACATGCTTCAGGCCACTACATGCTAACTTTAACACATGTTCCATAGTAGATTCAAATGTGCTTAAATCTGCCAATGGTGGCCTGTAAACACATATTATTATATACATTTCTAGTTCGACGCAAGAAATTTCTACAATCCTTTCTATTGATAGCTTAACAATATCCTTTCTTTCTTTGGATTTAAGAGTACTTTTAACGATTATTAAAGAGCCACCATGAATGGCACATTTTCTAGCAAAATAAATAACTAATTCAAAATTTATAAAATCAAAAATTAATTGGTCTTGTCGAAGCCAATGTTCAGTAATGCACATAATTTGTACGTTTTCATTGTCTAAGAATAACCCTATTCTAGTTCTTTGCTGGAAAAACCTTGAATATTTTGATGAATTAAATTTATATTCAAGGGTGTTTCCGCTGTCCTATAATTTAGTTTAAATCATGTGGCTAGGCGTTATTGCCAATATTGGCTTGCTGGGCCTGGGTACTACTATATCTATTTGGTTCAATATTAAAAGCTAATAGGTCAACCAACTTCAAGAGAGATTTCCTTGGCAAATGAATTTTCCCTGACGTTAGTGTGAGGCGTTTAATATATTTGTTAAAATCAAATAAATGATAATTTTTATTGCAGCATAATAATAGCTCACTTTAATTCTATGATGTATAATGCTATATTATGCTATATTAGTGAGCTATTTTATTATTATGACTATATGGCATACTGTGTGAGTATGGTAGCGCACACAATATTATTTTACCTATGCCCCTACCTTCAATTATATTTAGTGTTGACATTAATTTATCAACACTGGACTTAAGCACACTAAGACTATTTCCTTCCAAAATTACCACAGTGGTGGTCTTGTCAAAACTTCTTTTTAAAATTAAATCACTTAATTGCATTAGAGTTGAATTATGGTAACAGTAATTTGTAACCTTTTGTTTTAATTTATTATTTAACAGTAAACCTAGCCCAGATCCAAGTTAGTCGGAATAAACAATAGTTTTAGTCCTACTTAAAATTCGTCTAGGGGACTCCTTAGAAGTATCAAGAGCCATATCTGGCTGAGTCAGAACAGTTGGTGAAGCTTGTAATCTATCACAATTAGTCAATTACCATAACCACTGTTAATTAGAGAGTTAAAACGCTTTTCATTTAATCTACTTTCTTCTACCAATTGAGTGAAAGCCTGGATATGTTGACTTCCTTCTGAGTGGTTATATACTTTAAAGAAGTAACTTCAAGCTGGTCCTTTAACTTACTTATCTCAGCATCGAGTTTCTGAGTATTTAAATCATACGCTATCCTACTTGAATCTAATTTTTCATTGCACTGACGCACCCTATCTTTCATAACTAATAATTCTAATTTCATGTTAGTATAGTTTGTAATACATTTTTGCAATGCAAAAAACCTGGCCGCGGTATTGTTTTTTTTTAAACATAATTAAGATTCCGGTTTCTAGTACGATTAAACTCCCAGGTTTCGTTTATTCCTTGAAACAGGGGAGGGGTAGGACTATACGATAATGCAGTGCTGCTAGCCCTCATCATTGGCCTTATCAGTAGCAGCAGCATGATTAAGTCGCCTCGCACGTAGGTATAATGATCGAGGATAAGGCAAATGATGGGGGCTTGCAGCACTGCATTATCGTATAGTACTACCCCTTCCCCGTTTCGAGGTACAAACGTAATTCGGGAGTCATATCGTACTAGAAACCGGATTTTATAAAAAATAATAATATACTCGTATATATATATACCGCAACTACAATTATTTACATAATTAAGACTTGACATGGCACAATTATCTGTGCAATATATTATTTAAATCTAATCTGTGGCTGAGGGCCTGGACACATGTCGCCGGTACGGTGCCGTCTACGGTGTCACGGCGCGGCGCCGTTTGTGGCACCATAGAAACTTGTACTGTAAATTCGCGGCGCCGCGCCGTGACACCGTAGACGGCACCGTACCGGCGACATGTGTCCAGGCCCTAAGCCTGAGTGCACAATAACATCACAGATCGGTACTTAATAATTAGTCGCTGAGACTAATCAACAACATGAAGCATTTATGGAAAACCGGGAGTCAACAGCGAGAAAGAACAAAACAAGCAATGAAAACGCATAACTACATACATTGTAAAACGCGTGGGACATATCACTCAGGTTTGTATTACATCGGTTATATTCCACTCGTGTCATGCCTGATTTACTCAGTGACCTAAGAAATATTTTTTTATTTAGACCTAAAATAATGCTAACTTTGCAGGTTCCTTATTGGAGTTAGTATGTGATTCCAGCATTTAGCTGCTGCGTAGCGTAAACTACCTCGAAAGGCAGCTGAGGCATGATGAGGCGGTAACAGATGTATAGCGCATTCTCGAGTTCTGCAGCACACATGTAACAACTTTGTAAAAAGATTGTGTGTGTTTATTATGAAGTGTCTCAGATGCAACATTGAAATAAAATGTATCGTTAAACAAACTAACCTCAAGTGATGTTCCACCAAAATTTTGTGAGATTTTGCATCTGAGAGACTTCACGTTTCTCCGCAGCCCTGGTAAGACAGTAGGTACGTAGCAGTGCTAAATAAAATGACCTCCTGGTTGCAGAATAAAAGCCTACTCTGAAACGAATAAAGAGGAGCGGGATCCGGGGAACAAGCCTCACCGAGTGAATGAATGAAAATATTTATATTTAATTTTTAAATGTTTTGATCTGTGTGACGATGTTGTATGTCAATAAAAGGACTACATGACGTGATTATTATGAAATATCTGAGACGCAACATCTAACAAAATTATGGTAGAACTTCACTTGAAGTAAATAAGTTCGTTTAATCATAAATTATATGCCAGCAAAGAGTTGTAAATATGGATACGACGCCGACGTGAAGCTAGCGCTGGGACGAGCGCCATCGCAGGTCTCTCTGCAGCGCGCGGCTTAGAGTATCACCATTCCAAAGAACTTAAATTACCATGAGTACATAAATAAATAACGATTAATTACTATTAGTGTTACGGATTCAGCCATGAATTCACATTTAAAAATAAAATAATTAAATCTACCTGGGACAGAATTATCTTAAATTATTTACATATATACACACTGTATTGGTCCGTCTATATCAAAAACTTGGATATTTTGCAATTTCAAATGGTTGAAATTGATTAAAACATTTGAAACATAAAATATATATTGTGTTGTTCATAAGCAAAAGGGACCACTTTGTCGATCTCAGTTCCTGAGACACAGCCGTTTTTAAAGATTAGTTCAAAATCAATGAAATTGAATTACTTGTAGAAATAACATTTGAAAAAGTGTATGTATCATAACAATAAATAAAAATAACCCATTCAAAGTTTAGTCATCACTGATCAGGGTACCATTTTGTCGGTGGTTAAAAAGTGGCGACGTACGGGATATTCTTATTCGTATTCTAGACATCTGTACGACTCGGGTATTAATATTAGAGTTAGATTTAGTGTTGTGTTTGAGCTTTTTACATGTATTTCGACAAAAATGCATGTTTATGTTGAGGTTGGTATCAAAAGCTATAGTTTCTTGCTGCCTGCTTTTTGTTTTTATGTTTACACGGTAATTTAAGTTGACGTGTTCTACTCCATCGTGTTTTGACTTTATAAAATTATTGCTTTTGATTGACGTTTGTACAAAAACATAATATACATACAGGGTGTCCAGTACCACGACAAACTTAAGGGGGAGGTAGGTGAGCAAGCCACCTACCTAACATGGAAAAATCGCCTTTGTAACAGTCGCACCGTTTTCGAGATATTTGGATTTTTCTGATTTTTAGAAAAATGTACACCCGCACTGAGTTTTTCATCTGTGGTATTCGGTTTTTTTTTATTTTTTTATTTTCTTTTATTGCTAAACAATCTTGAATAGTTGTGTTATCAAATAGTCAAAACCATTAAAAAGTAACTATTGTAGTTTTTTTTATTTATTAAATTAAATTTAAAATTGGCTTCCTCCGTTTTATTTTGGTCAAATTTTAGCCCCTCATGGTGAAAAAAAATACATGACCACTGGTTAGCCAATTCGATTAAAAACATGCTCGTTTAATGGGCATTTAAAAATGATGAATACTTTATCATCAAAACACTAATAATATTTTTTTTTAAAGAAAAGCGTAAAATACACCGCAATTCACGTTAAGCCAGTACTGCCACCCAAGCATACTTGCGACGCGACCTGTATCAGAATTCCATTCTAGTTTAATTAAGCAGCAACGCAAAACTAATCGAACAAATTAAAATCTTTTAATTTCGCTTAATTTATAAAAAAGAAAAAAAAAATTCATCTGCAATATTCCAAGTAATTATTCGATTTGGGCTTACAACATGCACAATGCCAAACTCTTTATTAAAAAAAAAATACTGTCCTAAAATTTAAAAATAATTTTGCTCCTCATTTGTTTATTGTCACATTTGAACCTAATCTTACTGTTTATTCGGTGTGTGGTTAAGTTTAATTACTTACTTTTGTGATTTGTCGTTTATGTTTGATGTTTTTCGTACTTACTGTTTTTGCTTGTATTTCGGACTCCGATTTTGCTTAACGATTTGGCCTTTGTGACAATTGTGACTGTGGATTAATACGATTTGGCGCTCTTTTGGACTTTGTTTAGCTAACTGATTGGAATTTATTAATACAACCGCGGTAATGGCGGCACTAATGTACACGTCGCAAGAGTATGCGGATTTTCTTTTAATTTATGGCGAAGTTCGCTGTTACGCCAGAGCTGCTGCGAGACTTTATGCTGATCGATACCCAAACCACCGACACCCTGGACATGAAGTTTTTACTCGAACCCACAATGCGATATCCGAAGGCCGCGTGCCAGGACAGCGTACTAGCGATGGACGGCCTTCATCCTCAAATGATGATTTGGTATTGGAAGAAGTGGCAAATGATCCGTCCACTTCCGTGAGAATGATTGAAAGGCGTACGGGGATACCTAAATCAACGGCTCATAAAATATTGCAAAGAAATAAGTTTCATCCCTATCATATTCAACGTGTCCAAAATTTACAACCGCGAGATTACCCGGCTAGGGTTACATTTTGCCGAGAAATGTTGAGTAGGCATCAATCAGATCCCAATTTTTTTGACAAAGTAATTTGGAGCGATGAGTCGGCGTGCAAGCGGGATGGATACTTCAACCTGCACAACCTTCAAAGCTGGCAGTTATCCAACCCACACGAAATGCGGGAAGATCGGTCTCAGTACCGATACAAAATAAATTTGTGGACGGGTATCGTGAATCAGCAAGTACTGGGCCCCGTGGAACTGCCGCCGGTGCTGAATTCCCAAAATTATTTGGAGTTCCTGGAAAATGAATTGCCAATTTTATTGGAAGACCTACCATTGGAGCTGCGGCGTACATTATGGCTCCAACACGACGGCTGCCCTGCTCATTATGGCCGCCTAGTAAGGGCTCATTTGGACGAAACATATCCCCATAAATGGATAGGGCGATCGGGTGCAATCGCATGGCCTGCTAGATCACCCGATCTCAATCCATTGGATTTCTTTTACTGGGGTTGCCTTAAAGATAAGGTTTACCGAAAAAACGGTTACGTAGCAAAACGTCTAAAATCAAATATTATAAGTTCGTTTTTCATACGATCGAAATGTATAAAGTCAAATTCCATAACGTACGACATCAATAACATCATTTATCATAAGTTTAAAATGTCTACGATCTAAATTCATAACGTTTATAATCTATACTGCTGACTATGTATAACGTACAAAATACATAAAGTCAAATTACATACATACACATAAGTACATACATAAACTCACGCCTTTATTCCCAGAGTGGGGTAGGCAGAGCTACAGAATTTCCAACAACTATAAAAACTTTTGATAATTCTGTAACCACATTTTGCACACTTAGGCGAAGATGTTTACCAGTGTATTAGTGACAGGTTGCAAGCCCCTCGCCTAACAGTACTACACGCCTTTATTACCTTAGTCGACTTTTACGACATCCACGGAAAGACTTGGAGTGGCACTATTCTAATCCGGCAACCACACGGGGAACATAACGTACGAAATTCAGAAAAAAGTGTCATAACATATCTAAGTATTAGGTAGGTTTAGGTTAAGTTAGTTCTCCAGCCGGCCCGAAGGGCCAAAACACTCAGAAGCAGGAGCTCCGCACTAGTGGAGCTCCGTCGACTCTGTTTTAGATATTCAAATAGATATGCAACTAAAATTCATTAACATATTCGTGTTTTGAATGTCATACATTAACAACATTATTGATTCAGGCTTCCTACATTCTAGACATATGTGTCACAAGTTTATGACAATTAATCATATTCATTTTGTACTTCGACATTATATTCATTCGACCAGTCGTCTTGTATGTATTTTGAACGTTATAGATTATGAACATTATTCATTTAAGCTTTCGACATTCTGGACGTATGTGTATGAACTTTATAACATTTGATTTTAGATGTTTTGCTACGTAACCGAAAAAACATTACAACCGAAGAAAATCTCCGAGAACAAATAAAAACAGCTGTCGTAGAAATAAATGAATTAAACCTAAGAAGATTGAAAAATAACTTTCTTAAGAGGTGCCGAGCGTGCATTGCTGTGGACGGCCGGCAATTCGAACATTTACTTACTGTGTTTACTATTTAAAAAGGACCTAATTACAAAAAAAACTGTAAAATGTATTTTATTGCTTGGTAAACATCCGCGGGGTGAAGAGAAAAGCAATGTAAGTAGTCGTTACTTATTTAAAATAATTGAAGACAATTACTTTATTTTAATTTTTTCTTTTATCAATGTTTTTTTTACGAACCTGATATTCGGCAGTTAGTAAAAAATTACATTACTTATCTTTACGTACAGTCATTATGAATGCATTCTGATACAGCTCGCGTCGCAAGTATGCTTGGGTGGCAGTACTGGCTTAACGTGAATTGCTTAAACGAGCATGTTTTTAATCTAATTGGCTAACCAGTGGTCATGTATTTTTTTTTCACCATGAGGGGCTAAAATTTGACCAAAATAAAACGAAAGAGTCCAATATTAAATTTAATTAAAAAAAAAAACTACAATAGTAAATTTTTAATGGTTTTTACCATTTGATAACACAAGATAGATTATTTTTATTCAAGATTGTTTTGCAATAAAAAAAATGAAAAAAATAAAAAAAAACCGAACACCACAGATGAAAAAATCAGTGCGGGTGTACATTTTTCTAAAAATCAGAAAAATCCAAGTATCTCGAAAACGGTGCGATTTTTACTAAGGCGATTTTTCTATGTTAGGTAGGTGGCTTGCTCACCTACCTCCCCCTTAAGTTTATCGTGGTACTTACGGGACACCCTGTATGTATGTATTAAATGGGTGTTATTAATGTTATTAAGTCGCTAATTCTACAGCAAAACTGTATCTGCTACTCTAATAGGGTCATGGGCCCAGGTACGACTGCACAAGGTAATTCAATATTTACCTACTCGAGTTATAAGTTTTGTTACTGACATTTATTACAATTAAAAAAAAAGTGAAGGAGTTATTCTTAAACCTCTTTGTTAATCAAAACTTTGATTTGTATTTATAAAAAAAAAAATGTTTTCTAAACGATTGTAATTATTTGATGTACGAGCTTGAAGTATTCCCATTTGGGACTAGTATCTGATAGTTCAAATCACGCACGACGATGATACTGATAACAGCCACAACTTCTGTGAAAGTTCTTGAAGAGAGTTCATATCGTCGCTAGAAAGCAATAATGCTGTAACACGCTCCAAGTACCAAATTCGATGTTTTGCATATTCTTACTACGTTTTTTTTCTGCGTCGATTGGTCTAGGTGTCGTGTATCTGCGATGATGAATGAAAGATATACAGCATAGGTTTTTAGTGATATTTGAATTATTGAAGAAGAAATAAATGTTGTAACCCGCGTGAAATCCGGTGTTTTTTGTCGATATGGGACATACGAGTATAGCAAACCAAGGTAAGAAACATCATCACTTTAACGGTATGCAGCGTTTTTGCGTTCCAAACTTTTTGAATCAAGTATGTTGTTTACAGCATTTTTGTGGGTTAAACTTAATATTGCAGAGCTACATACAGCAATTCAAAAGTGATATTTTTCCAATTTCATAGCAGTTAAAACATTTTAAAGTACGCGACTTCACGCGCACTAGATGTCGTTACGACATTTCCCCCCTCCCTGACCTTGTCGAGCACGCGGCATACGGCAGTCTTTTAGTGAGTGCATTATTTTGGACTCCGCAAAAAAAAACAATGTAGAAGTCATATACTGTCTCCATGAGAGTTATGAAGATGATACTTAGCATTAAAATGTATAACTAATTACTTGTTGTTACTTGAAACTTCAAATAAAAATAAGTATTAAAACTACTTTAAAGTAAATGATAATTTAACAAGTTATTGTTCGGTTTGTACAAGTGAAATGTCTAGTTCTTGTTATTCTAATTGTGGCGCAACATATTTTTTTATTTTCGTTTTTTTTCTGTTAATTACTCGAATAGTGAGAAAAAATTAAGGCTTAATTTTGATTGATCTCAATGTAACTTTATTTGAATTAAGTAATTCATAACACTATAGTCAAAAATGTAACTTTTTGGCCATTCCATTGGTAAGATATCTATTATGAGCGAGTTGCCTACAAAGCAAGATGCCCTACAGGCAGGATGTCTCAGAAGCAAGATGCCTAGCAAGAAGGATGTCTCAAAAGTAAGATGGCCAAAAAGCAAGATGTCTCAAAGACAAGATGCCTAACAAGCAGGATGTCTCAGAAGCAAGATAGCCATAAAGCAAGATGTCTCAAAGACAAGATGCCTAACAAGCAAGATGTCTCAAAGACATGATGCCTAACAAGCAAGATGTCTCAAAGACAAGATGCCTAACAAGCAAGATGTCTCAAAGACAAGATGCCTAACAAGCAGGATGTCTCAGAAACAAGATGGCCAAAAAGCAAGATGTCTCAGAGATAAGATGCCTAACAAGCAGAATGTCTCAGAAGCAAGATGGCCGAAAAACAGGATGCCTAAAACTAAATAAATACTAGAAAAATTATAGTTTCTATTTTTTTACAAGCTTTTTTGTTGACGGTACTTTATTATTGCATTGTCACCAGCGGGGCTAGACAAGTTGCATTCGATGATCGTTATCGTTTACGTTATGTTGGAAAAATGTATGGGATTAACGTATATCTACAGTTAGGTAGGTACATTTTATTTTTTTTATTTAAGGACTGTTAAAAAAACAAAAAAATATTAAACTAAACATTTTATTCTTAGTTTTAAACAAAATAATACATTACAACCATATAACCACGTGTAACAGGCATTTCTTAGAGAATAATAAAAAAGTATACCTACACCTACGCAACTGTCAGGCGTCAATAGCTCAATTTAATGATTTAATTTAATTTGTTTTTTAATCTTGCAAATATTTTGCAGAAATTCAATATGAGTAATGTCATTCGCCATCAATTTTCTTACTTCTTTTTTATACCTGGCAGTAAATAACATATCGGGTTTTTTTCGATTATTGTGGTTATAGATTGATAATTTCAATTTTTGTTCCTGCCACTTTGCCTCCTTAAGCAATTTATGCAAGAAATTTACAAATGTAGAATTGGGTGGTACGCGAGCGTTAAATCGTCGGTGCCACCCTTCTAACCCATTATTTGTTCGGTGTGTCTCTCCTTCACAGCTCAGTATTTCAGGCACATATTTTAACCACTGTTTCTCGTAATATACCTTAAATTTATCAATTTCCCCCGTATTTACAAAATTCTGTGCTATGGAATGCCAGGCATCAAATATATAACTTGCTGGCAAGAGCGGTAAATTTGCTGACATTTCCGCTAATGCTCGCCCTTCCTTCGTAACGGTGAGATTATATTTCTCGGCATTTTTCCATACTGCTTTCGAGAAATGGTAGTAGCAGCCAGTAACCTTCACACATGGAAAAATTGCTTTAATAGCTTGAATCTGTGCTTGCTCGTAATCACATTTAAACTTCGTGATTTCTATATTTAAGTGTTCTTTAAAAAGTGTAAAGAACCTAGTATAAGTCACTTGTGACTTGTTTGGAAGCAGGGCATAGGCGATAGGTATTATATTTAGGCTGGTTTTAGTGTCACGCGGACCGTCGGCGCGGAGCGCTCCGCGCCGACGTGAACCGCGCGGATCATCCGCGCAAGTCGTTTTAGTATCGCGCTGACTGCTTCGGAGTACAGACGCGAACAATGCATCCAATGAGGAGAGTGTTACTTATTATTGCCCTGTATTACACAAGGAAAAAAAAATGCGTAGAAGGAGACTACATGTTCACCCTTTAATCGAGCAGAGAGCCGTCGCGGGAGAATTTGTGACAGTATACGGCGATTTGAGGGCTGACGAAACAAAGTTCTTCAACTACTTTCGGATGTCGACCAGAAGTTTTGGCGTTAACGATGTCCTCCCATGCTTTATTCTTTGCGTCTCTGTTTTTGTACAGGGGGTCAGAGGCATCCCACAAACATTTCCTTAAACGGACTTCATCAATAACTTGCTCCGTGTCCACATCGCGAGTCGCCATGATTGTACTGCGCGGACGCGTGCGCTCCGCGCGAAACTAAAACGCTCACTGTAGTGCGAGGCGCGCGAGCAGCCATCCGCGCGGAGGGCTCCGCGGCGCCGACGCGTCGCGCGGACTGCCGCGGAGGCGTCCGCGCGGATGGCCGTCCGCGCGGACGCCTCCGCGCCATTCTAAAACGCTCCTAAGCTTTAATACATATTGCTCCGCGCGGAGCGATCCGCGCCGTCGGTCCGCGTGACACTAAAACCAGCCTTACGGACTCATCATCGCTAGCAATATCCACGTGCACAGTACACATTTGATAAAAAAGTTTCGGTATTCTCTTAAAAGTTCCATCGCCGAAATACTGGAAAGCGTTATTGGTGTTTGATTTGAGGTACTTTCTGGTAAATTCAGTAGAAAAAATTAAAATTTTATTGTTGTCCTCACCATCTTCGCATACCAGAAAATTATTGCCAATAAGATCCGGTACGCGAACCTCATTCAAATTATTAAATTCTGTTTTTGACATCTGTAAGAATTTTCTTCGAGCTCTCAGTAGACTGTCTTTTTTCGATTTGAAAATTGGCATGGTATCGAAATCGTCATCAACTGCGGCTTCAGAGTCTAATCCGTAATCTGCAAATACCGTCTCAAATACTTGCTGAACAGGTTTAAAGTTTTTGCAAACTACTTCTTTACATTTCTCCATCAAAATGGATACTTCATTTTTGCCAATATTTGTTTCACAAGCATGTGTACTTTCCCATAAAATATCTTCTTTTTCTTCATTAATTTTAATCGACGCATTACACTCTTTTCTGTTGGAACACCGCCAAAGACTTGTACCATCCAAATATTTTTTATTTAAAGTATATCGGTAACCGGAATTCAATAATGTTCGTCCATTTTTATTATTCTTAATAAACACAAACTTTTTTTTTTCGGTAGTATCCATGCTTATTTTATTTATGGCTAATATTTAATCAATGAATACAGCCAAGGGCTATAACAAGAAATGATTTCATTGAATGTGACATTGTCAACCCATATCTATCACAATTATCTATTGTTTTACAATTTACTTCAGTTTTAAGTGGCCAGTACCTAATACGAAATATCATGGAAAAGTTTTCAATTGACTTATCACAATTTTAACTCGTTGTGGTGGCATTACCACAGAATATATAATAGAACTACATACACGACGACGACCGCTATAGCCTAGTTGGTAGTGACTCTGCCTATGAAGCTAGAGGTTCTGGGTTCGAATCCCGGTATGGACAAGTACGAGTATTTGTGTGATGAGCACGAATATTTGTTTCTGAGTCTTGGATGTTTTCTATGTATTTAAGTATGTATTTCTCTATATATGTATGTTTATCGTTGTCTAGTACCTATAGTACAAGCCTAGAGCTTAGTTTGGGACTAGATCAATTTGTGTGAGATTGTCCGAGAATATTTATTATTTATTTATTATTTATACAGAATGGGCACTCACCGCCCCGCACCGAAATGAGTTACCTCACCCCGCCAACGCAGATCATTTGAAACCCATTGGACTTATAGAGTAGGAGACTACAACAAATTTGTTAACAATCTCGGTAAAGGAATGTTTGTATTAAAGCCATGAACGACAGAAAACTACCTAAGATTACTTTAAATAGAAAATTAGCTACCATTTCATACTTTTATTTAATTGGGAATGTTGACCATTGAAAATGTGGACGTAATGGGAATGTGGATGAAACTGGAATTTGACTTATCCGGAATGTGGACGAATTGGGAAAAGGACGAAATGGGATTGTTGACGAAGTAGGAATGCGGACGAAATGGGATTGTTGACGTAGCAGGAATGTATGTATACGAAATGGGAATGAGGACGAAGTGAGCCTAAAGGGCAATAGCGACGCAACCCTATACCTACTGAACATGGTCCGACATGCTCTTGCCCGGTTTTTTATATGATGTTATTTTTGTAATTTGCTAAGTCGTCATAATAGTACTTAGGTGTCTTGCTTTGTAGGCATTTTAATTAACAGGCAATTTGTCTTCAAAGACATTCACCCATTTAGACATTCTGCTTTGAAGTCGTTTCAGCAAGTAGGCCATTTGCCTAGACGGCATTCAACCACTTAGACATTTTGCTTGGTAGTCATTTTAGCAAGTAGACCATTTGCCTAGACGGCATTCAACCACTTAGGCATTTTGATTTGTAGGCATAATACTTAGGCATCTTAATATGTTAGGCATCTTGCTTTTGAGACATCCTGCCTGTAGGGCATCTTGCTTTGTAGGCAACTCGCTCATAATAGCTATATTTTTTTAAGAGAATTATAATTTCTTGTATTTATTTTTATTATTACCTTTAGGTGTTTTTTTATGAAACGTGTTTCTTTTAAACGCCTAGCAAACAGTTAAGTATTGTATGAACGACATTTTTTTTTCTAAACTCTGTTACAGCAAGACTGTAGTCTAATTTTTTTTTGATTAGTAAGTGTTTTTTGTCTAGGAACGTTTTAAACGGTTATGATTTATTTACAGCAATTTAAAACCCCTGTTAGTTTGATTTTTAATAACACTTTCATACATTTTCCTAATGGGTTACAGCGTTCTTGAGGGTAAAAAAAAAAGAATAAAAATTCTGCAACCCGTAAAAAGTACCTTTAAATCTGTTTTATGTGAAATTTGAGTATTCAGTTAAACAAAAGCGTTTATTTTAATGATTGTTTCAAAAGGCGATCAAAAAACCTTGCACCGTTTAGAAGTTATGATTTTTGAAATTTTTTGCTTCAGTAATTTGGCTCTAGTGTAAAGTTTGATTGTTGCGGGTTACAGCATTATTGATTTCTAGCTTTGAAAAGGAGAAACAGTGTTCTCGGATAAAAATCGAAACAGGCAAATTTGATGCTTGTAGAATAGTCCAAGTGTTTACAGGATATTCAAAGACAAACAAAGGAGTTAGGTTGTGGATACCTGAAAAAGAAAAGATTTATAATCTCTAAGGACATAAAGTTCAATGAAAACATATCCACAGAAATTTAGTCAAAAACACGGTAAGAAGATAAGGTTTTATAGAGATTAGTTCAACTGGCAGTGTAATTAAAAGTTACGATGATCAAAGGGTGGTCGAAATTCAACATTAATCATTTCACTTAAAAAAATACATGAAAGCGAGGGGATTATGATACTACGAAGATACCAAAAAATATTTACAACATGAAAATAAAAACGAAATTTTTAACAATCGGCTCAAGATATAGTGGTCCTAGATACAAATCAAGCACGAGATATAGTATCGAAGAGAGGACCTGCCCTCTATTTCACCATCTCGACAATGATTTGTGACAGGTGACAATTAAGTATTGGGTTTCATATTAGCTGCGCCATGTACACTGAAATTTCAGCTGTCACCTGTCAGATCAAGATGGTGAAATAGGGGGCTGGCATACCTAAAGTACTGCGCATGTATTAACCGGAACGGCCAAAGAAAGAGTGCAAGTTTATTAATGTGGGAAAACGTAATAGAAAATCAGATGAAGACTAAACAGAAAATTACAAGGATTGCATTGATTTTTAGGGTTCTGTACAAAAATGAAAAACGGAACCCGAAACCTAGGATTACTCGTACGTCTGTCTGTTGGTCCCTCCATTTGTCACAGCCAATTTGCTCCGAATCTACTGGACCAAATCAAGTTAAATTTGGTAGGATAGTGTAATCCTACGATCCAAACACAAATGTGCCTTTTTTAAATAACGTTCATTTTCAGGGGACAAATTAGGAAATTAAAATAGAAAAGTTTTGCAAACCATACTGCGTCATATAACAAATGAAAGGGCTCGTTATGATGAACTCAAATATATTTTTGTTATTATTGTAAAATAAATTGTTTTAATTTTATTCATGAAAGAAGACGAAAATTTATCATCCCCCACGATCTCCGAAAAAAATGAGCCTAAAATTTGGAAAAAGGTAAAAAAAATATAGTTTATTGCTTGATGAACAATTTGCTGATTACAGGAAAACCTATAAGCCTACAAAACCCTCTCCACGCGAGTGCAACTCGCACTTCACCGGTTTTCACGTCTACGAAGACACGATTGGATGACGCCTTACGTAGCGAAGAACGCTCTCAATGGGAGGACGCTATACTATCCGTGGGGTTATTATGACCTGTCTGTGCCATTCATTTTACGCTGAGAGAAAAGGGCAGAGTTATGTAACTGCCATAGCTCCGTCCTTTACGCTCACCGTAAAATGAACTGCATAGCTATGTCATAATAACCCCACTGAAATAAAAATGTCGTTGGATGTAGATACGTACTTACCACTTAAATGAACATCGACAAAACTACCAAATAGTAGGCCACAGTAGTGGCTGAACGATTTAGTCAACGTTATGTAGTGGATTTTCAAAAGACATTCGCGCCTGTAGCTAGCTTGGAAACAGTACGATTACTGATGGCAGTTGCTGTGGAGATCAGCTGGATATTAATACAGCATATCAATTTTTTTATCAAGATGAAGAAATTTATATGCGTATTCCTCGCCTTCTAAAGGAGTACGTGTAAAAACTGGCGCATGATACTAAAGAAGACCCCGTGGTAGTAAAAAATGCAAAAGAAAAGCTTCAAAGTATGGAAACTGGTGGTCATCAATTTTGGTCTCGAGTAATGTAACGTCCTTTCTTTTAAGTTCAGTAGATGAATAAAGTAGGGAATATGCATGGATTTTTGAGATCGCATTTCTCAACAAAATATGAAAATGCCGTAAAAGAGATCACCAAAAGTGAAATTAAAATTGAAATCAGTCACTGAGTACGGATGATACTCGTACAATAATAATTTTAAACTGCTAATTAGACCGAGAGATCCGAAATACACTGTGACATCATTGTAACGGGTCAGTCATATAAACTGTACCTAAAACTCTGTTTTGATAGAAAGAGATAGGAACAAATCTTTGTCGGCTTATATCTTGGTTATTTTGATATCTATCCGATTTTATTTCTTCACCTGTTTGTTACATGAATCAGCGTTTATGGAAAAAAACATGAATATTCCTTTTTGTCTAAGCAGAGCCTTTGCAACATAATTATGATGATGATGATGATGCTAACATATAAGTTACAAAGGCACTGCCAAGACTAATACTACCGTGCCTTTGTAACATATAAGTAGTTGACAACGTGGTAATATTTTGATATGAACGATAAATGCAAATGATCAGGCATTTTAAACAGTTTTTAGATGTCGTAAAAAAATGCTGCTTGGTGGCACCTAGAATTTTATTTCTTTCATTGAATAATCCTGTTTTAACACTTTTAAATTTTGGTACCTCTTCCAGATGTTGGAGACCGAAGTCATTTATTCGCTTTACTGTTTTATCATTATTGTTGTTGTATAGATTCAAAATTACAGCTACTTGTCCGTTTGAGATTATCAAATTCTTTTAGTACCATGTTTTTAGCGATGTTAGCTTTACAGTTCGTGTTGTGTGCCTTAAATTTTATTATTTCATTTCGCGTATTTTGCGTTAAATTTCCTTTACACACTTTTTCATTGCAGCATTTCCAAAACCTTTCGTGTATATTTTCTTACGGTGGTAGTTGATATAAATTCCATGTTGGATGAAGTCGGAAACACGTGGGAAGTAGGCATTACTTACATTTTATTATTAAAATAGACTTTGAAATACTATAACAGGTAAAATTACTGTTGTGAAATTGCTTATTTATTACCTAAGCACGTCACGATGAGTGAAGTGCATTGTCAAGATTAGATACCAAGTAGTTGTTTATGGATATAATTGTAGTGGCCAGTATCCTCTTGAAAAGTTTGTATGCAAAAAGGAAAGGTTGGTTGTAAGGTTACGAATAAGGAAAAAAAAATATTTTGTCGCAACTGGTTGCGAAACTTAATCATCAGGATGCCTAGTTGCGATTTAGGAAAAAGTTCTCTTGATTCGCAACTGGGTGCGAGCCAAGTATAGAAATTCTTAATTCGCAACTAGTTGCGAATCGCAGTTGCGGCAACGGCTGGAGGGGATTCGACTACATAAAGTACATTACTATTTAATTAATATTAATAATCGAGATTACTTCCCTTTGATTGTTAATATGAAAAATACAGAGTATGAAACAAGTATTATTTGTGTATGATTGATTGTATTTTTCAGACGAACCTATAATTGGTTTTTGTTCGAAAAGTACTTGTACTTTATAGGAAATGTTTCGAAAAAATCAAAACGTATCTTTCCAAATTTTCATCACTAGTGCACTAGTCAGTTTAAAAAATTAAATTAAGCTAGTTAAATAACTACAAAAAAGCAGTATTTTCCTACTAAAGGTTATACTTATTTTATTTCTTACAAAAGTAAAAATGTTTCATTTTATTGTACAACTTTGGCACGATTTCCGAGAAAAAATTGGTTAGAATTGTGATAAATATTTCGATTTGACTGGACTGGACTTTGACAAAGTGGCACCATCTAACGTCATCCTTAACATTATCATCTAACTCCTTTAACTTTGGGTGTTTTATTTTTGTTTTGGTTGTTAATTATACTTATATAAAATAAAATATTACTACACAGATTATTACACTGACTGACAATAAAGAAGATTTATGTTTTATGTTAAAGTAAGTAATTATTTTTATATATCCCAAGATCAGTGTATTTTATATGTAAATCAACCGGATAATAAGGCCTCATCGATCCTGGTTAAATAATATTTCCTTAATATATTAAATCTCTAATTAGAATTATTCACGAACCTGGGTAGGTTTAATGAAAACTTACTCCTTTGCTATATGTATATTATATTAATGTATGTAGAAGGGCTAGAAACCATTATCTTCAAACCTTAGTTTTTTACAAACTTTGAAGTTTATTTTCTCAAAACCCCGATTCTTGATTTTGAAACTTAAGAGAATCATAAAAAGTAACTATTTGTTAAATAGACTTGATTCTTTTTGTATCCAAAAGAGTACGTCGACGTAGTGACTACATGCTGGTCTAAAATTTTATACGGGCAACGTGGTCCCTTTTGCCTGGAAATGACACGTATTTTACCTTTTCAATTCGAGGTTTGCATCAATGGAGTACGGTTTGCAAACAAATAAATTAACTACAAAAATATAAACAGATCGTAAGAGTTCTCAGTAGAATTCCATTCCGCGCGTATAATTTGAGCGTGGTGGACCTAATGCGGCTCATCACACCTAGCCCTATTCAGTAGATGATGATATTGATGATGATGCAAATAAAGCACAAAGAAAATTACAAGTCCATACCTAGGGTAAAAGCATCATAGTTAATAAATAAGATCATGTTATTTATTTCGTAGTCCTGTCCTATATAATTGTGAGAAGAATTACAAAGTGGGCCCCAACCAATTTGTGTGGCAGTTGTCGGCAAAAAGCGCACACAGAGCGGAATTATGGCTAAACAGATTTTCAATTCTACTTTGTGTAGCACATTTACCTTACGCGTATAGATTATAATTGCTATGTATCAAATGAAATGTATTGTAAATATACATTTAACTAATGTGATCGGTTTATGTTTCCAGAACATCTGATACTTACCTAAATAACTACACATAAGAAAAATACTCCACGACAGAAAAAAAGATCCAATTATCGATTACAAGTTCTACTTAACAATAATAGCAGCAATAAGTTGGTGTTTTGATGTACATCAAAATATTTAGACTAATATTATACTTATTAAAATTCTATTTCAGTCAACTATGTATTTAATTTAGAGTTCAATATTTTACTATCCCACGGTCAATTTTTTTATAAGTAAGTAATAAGTTTTGAGTTCTATACATTGTTATTCTTATTTTATCACTTCTTAGACATTTACCTTAATATTTATTTCAATTAAAATTGATGTTATTAGGATGGATATGCTATTAAGCTGACTTCTAATAATAATACATCTTGGGGTTAATATTTACATGTATTTACATAAACTTACTTATTTTATATATATTCTTCTGCATTAGTACACTTTTGTTATTACTAGGTATATTATTAATTATAATTAAGTTCACTGCCGGCTAAATGTTTATCAAACGAAGATATGATTATTTTTATCAAAGACGTTATAGTAATGCTCCTTTCTTCAGTAGGTATTTAATGAACCTTTGAAGTTCAAGTGGTACAGACAAAAGACGATTCACTATATGTAATCTGTACACTTGAGAAGGTCCGGCTCAAGTCACACGATCTCGTCGTGATGCTCCACGTCACTGCAACTCTCGGCCCGTTGCAGTCAGGCGCGCTGGCGTCACACACGTAGTTCCTCCATAGTCACATTCGATTTTGCGTTTAGTTGCGTATTTTTCTTCGTCAATGTGCTAGTGTTTATCATTTGCATTTGATGCGCAGACAACAACGGCTGATTTTCAGGCAGCTGGCCACTTGCTAAAGTGTTAATGTTGATTTTGCCCAATTTAGGTGGAGGCGGTGCGCGAGGCAATGTAGCCATACCTGAAACGTTGTTACTTGGCAAATCCGCAAACTCAGGTGGTGGCAGCTGACGATGAGAATGGGTATGATGGTGGCCTAATATAGTTGCTGGGTCGTTTTTGAGACTTGTTTGGTAAGGCATAGTGCCTTCAAGATCTCCACAAATATTGTTGGGCATTTGACCATTTTCAACTCGTTTCTTCAGATGTGAGCCATTTGTGTGACCATCTTGACCGTTCATCCTTGTTTTATCTCTTTGATAGTATACACCGGCAAATATAAGTACATTTAGTATCAATAAAGAGCAACCGATAGCTATTGTTACGCTTAAGGCAGTGGAATATGCGGCAAACCCATCTTCTGGTGGAGAATTAGTTGCCGTTTCAGACTTATGAACTTCAGCCCCTCCGACCGTACTTTGTGTTGCCGCATTATTTATTCCAATTACATTAAAGTTTAAAGGCGACGTTATATTAATAACACTTATAACAGGGTTCTGAGTCGCAATTCCAGCGTCAATTAAAACTAAATCTGTTGTTTTCTTAAGCAGTGGACTATATGTCTTAGTCGTGAGTTGCTGAGTTGATTCATCACTATCCAGCTGATGATGAGACGATGGGACGTCGTCGCCACCGGGACGATGCAGATCTGGCACTAGATTCAGCCAGAATGACAGCCTAAAGATCAAATAGGTATAGTTGCGTTAAAAATGGAAACAAAACGAATATTATTTTTTTCTCTAATTGCTCACCTGTGTGCTCTGTAGTGATTCTTCAACTTTGACTTAGTATCTATGTTTAGATACTTTTTGTGGACTGCCTCGTACGCCGTCCAGTCTATATTTTTCATTCTAGCTCTTTCCTGTCTACCCGCTCGGATCGGATCACTTTCTTGAGCTTCGTTCGGATTCCTGCAATATTATGCAACGAGAAAGATTTGAATGCTCTTAAATAATGGTCTCATTTAAATATTTTATTTCGTGAATTATTAACCCCCGACGCAAAAAAGAGGGGTGGTATAAGTTTTACGCGTAAGTCTGTGTGTGTGTGTGTGTGTGTGTGTGTGTGTGTGTGTGTGTGTGTATGCCTGTGTGTGTGTGTGTATGTGTGTATGTGTCTGTCTGTGGCACCGTAGCTCTTAAACGGATGAGCCGATTTGTATGCGTTTTTTTAAATTTGAAAGCAGGTTTTTTGGCGTTAGTTCTTAGACATGTTTTATCACAATCGAATCAGCCGTTTTTGAGATATAGAGGTTTTAGGGGGAAAAAAGCCCCCGATTAAACGGAGCCACATACTTTAAGAGATTATATCTCTTAAACGGCCTTACCAATTTTCATGAAATCTTGCTAAGAACCACCGCTAGAAAACCAGCTTTCAAATAAAAAAAAAAAAATCGCATCCAAATCGGCTCATCCGTTTAAGAGCTACGGTGCCACAGACACACACACACACACACACACACACACACACACACACACACACACACACACACACACACACACACACACACACACACACACACACACACAGAGAGACTTACACGTAAAACTTACACTGTTACATATTATACACGTATAACTGTTTATCCGTTTGGTATCTACGATGCCACAAACAGACACTCAGATACATAGACATAGAGATAGACGTTATAAACGAACACCCCTCTTTTTATTTAATAGTTATTAACCCCGTATTATTTATTTAACGTTTAAAGCGACGTTGCTAGCTTAGTCATATTGTGAATTTTGAAAAGTTAATTATAAGGTTTAATGATAAGTAGGTATTAATATTTTGATTCAAGCGTCGCCACGTCGGGGACCGCTAAGTAGCTGGGGTATTTTATATTATTTAGTTGAGTTAGCGGTCCCCCGACGTGTCGACGCATGAATCAAAATATTAATACCTACTTATAATTAAACATAGGGCCAATATTTAGGTATTATTTTTTACTTTTTAGAGGTTTTTCTTTACAGACTGCTTTGAGTCGGGGTGTTTTAACTATTTGAACTCTCTGGCCTATTTTTATAATAAAATATTATGAATTTGAAACTTTGCACTTCTTCGACTCAATCACGATTACGCCAGAACGGCGGAACGTATTCAGATGAAATTTGGCACAGATTGATTATCGTCTGGAATCTCGGAAAAATGTACGATTCCCAAGGGATGACAAAACGACGAATTCACCGCGGACGAAGTAGTAACTTATAAATAGACACCGTTATCTTGGCGCACTGACATCGCTTTTTTGTAGGGATTGATTTTTTATTATATCGACATCCCTATATCGATGTTTGTAGTTTGTATTATGAAACTATGCGATTGGTTTTTTGGCTTTTAAATCTCTGCTCAAATTCAATATAGCATGGGTAAGTATTAAAACTTCTCGATTAACAACAAGTACATAACTTCATAAGTATTACAAGGTGCGATAACCTGATGTTATTATGAAAAATACTACAATAAACAGGGTTCACTAACGAACGCCTTTTAGTAGTGATTCTCATTGACATGACATTTTACTCTAAGTAGGGTACCATTGACATTTAGATAGTCGATAAAATAAAAAAACAATCCCTTCCGAAAAGCGACATTAGTGCCCGAAAATAAAGGTGTCTACTTAGAATAATCACCATGTTTTTTTTTAAATGGATAGTAACAATAAGAAGTAGCACAAATCATTTTTAGGGTTGAGAACCCAAAAGGAGCCAGTCTAAACCCTTTTAATATGCCTACTCTTTCCGTCTATCCATCCTAACTTCAAAGACCTTTTGAACCGAGATAGATAGTGGGTTGTGTTTTTTTTTCAGAATATTTGTTATTACGGCGGATTTACTAATTGGTAATTATTGTTCATATTTTAAGGAAAGTGAAATGATAAATGTGGTCTCCATACAAAACGTTTTATTTCAACCTTTTTTGTATGTAGGTACGTCTATCCTAAAAACGGTAAACTACCTAGCTACTATACAAGCGTCAAATTTGGTATGATTATAGAACAAACCCTGACGAGTTGGGTTCGCGATGAATAGATTTGGAATCGAATTAAAATCGGAATATATTACGTACTGTGCTGTGTGGCAGCACGGAACTGTCCGACTCTGAACTGCGCTCGCGGTTTTTCTACTTCTGTTAACGCTTACTGTAATGTCCACAGATATAAATTTATAATGTCGTACACGGTATCAGAATAACCCTTAAGGTATATCCTAAGCGTTGTCATATTGATATAGAACAAACAGTAATTACCATAGCAACGCTCATCGCAGAATTGTTATCGCTATAACGTAATATTCGTAAATATCCATTAAATTTTAAAAAGACACTGTTTTTCGAGCTAGGTTTTTTTTACATTTACGGAAATTAAAATCGGCCTTAAATACGAATTATGTAATCATTTTAAACTGCTAATTAGACAGCGGTTAGACAGAGATCCGATATGCACATTGACGTCATGAATGTAACATGTCGGCCATAAAAACTCCATGATTAATTCTGTTTCGCTAGAAAGAGATAGGAACAAATTTTTGTTGGCTTATATTTTGATTATTTTTATAGCTATTCAAAAAATAATGTTTCCCAACTGTTTGTTACATGAATCAGCTGAAGCTGTTAAAAAATAAAGTCATGCATATTCCCTATTGTCGATGAGGTAACCAGGAAACGGATTAAAACTCATCGTGGAATCCAGTGAGCAACAAATGTATGCCTTGGGATAAATCTTCAGACAAACCATCAGTTTTGTTAGTGTTGTACGCCAAGTAACTTATTAGAATGAACAATAACTGGACCAAGTGAACGAAGTTCGAAAAACTCTCTCGTACTACTACTACGTGAAGACATTGATGCCCGCCGTGTTAGTCTTCTCATGACCACGGTCGTTGCAATATAATTTAACGATTAATGGTAGTTTTTTTGAACAATTAAGTTCTGTTTAACTATAAAATTTAACGATAATACATACATTAAATCACGCCTGTTTCCCAGAGGGGTAGGCAGAGACCACTTCTTTCCACTTGCTACGATCTTGACAAATTTCTTTCGCTTCATTCACATTCATACATCGAGTCATGCACGCATTCATGCATGCATTCCAGTATTTCACCGATTTGACTCGAAAAAGTACGCCTAGGGCGGCCCTTTCCGACCCGTCCACTCACTTTCGATCTGTATATCTCTTTCGTCAATCTTCTTTCATCCATCCTTTCCAAATGATCGAACCATCGAAGCATGCCCTTTTCAATCTTAGTCAATACATCTTCTTTTATTACACATTTCTCTCTGACTTTTCCATTCCTTACTCTATCAATCAGTTTCACACCACACATACTACGCAAAGAGCGCATTTCAACTGCATTTACACGACTTTTATGCTTGTCCTGCCACACCCAACATTCACTACCATACATCAGGGTAGGGGCCAGCACTCCATTGTGTTAGTATGTGTAAAAATATGCAGTATTTACTCACTAGTACAAAATGCATTAATTAACTTGATACGTAGATCACTATTTAAGTCTTAAGTCATGGAGAAAATTTTCAATTTAACTTCTATTTCAACTAATGTTCGCAACGGTACATCGTTATGTCTTAAAATACTCGTGCCTGTTATCGGAACAGTTAAACACGCCTCGATGTTATTACATATTTTTTATTCAATGGTCTTGCATTTTTGTTTTGGATGGAATAGCTCAGTATGATTACGGTTATCTCAATACCTCTTTACCTGATAGAAAACTTACCCAGTCTTGGCAAAATTTCCCCAATACAGCATTACTGATTCAGATAATGACATTTCGGCCTTAGTGTAGTTCCGAGGGAAGTGCGCCAACCCACCGACTAAAGGAGCGCCAAAAATATATGGCAGTTCTTCGCCGTGAATGCAGCCTTGCCGCTGCGTGAAAAAAAAATACTAACTTAGTACGACTTAATTAGTTTACATTCCCACATAAATAAAATAATCTTTACGATTATAAAATTCTAATTCTACGACAACATTTGCTGTCGGATAAGTTCGTATTCGTCTTGTTCTCTCAATTAGCTTATTGATGGGTAGTAAAGATGACTGAGCAAGCAAGATATTATACCAATGAATCAGACCAAACACTGTCGTATATTTATTTACTATAAATAGGTAATTACCGTGCCCGGCACGTACCCGAAGGATTTTACGAGTAACAGCGTGTTTCTGAGGTAATTTGGAGTTAAAAATGTCACATAAAGTAGGATCGATTCGATCTAGTTTTTGTGATACTATATCCATTTTTGTGAAAAATACCAGTTACAAAAACTTAGGTGCGAATGACCCTTATAATTAGGACGTTGCCACTATTAAGATGAGTAAAATCATCTGTATTAATATCGCAATTAACTAAATCACATTAATTAAACTCGCACGCAAAACATATCCATAACTTTTACAGGTATGGTTTATATTCATCTGTAACGTGCCCTGAAGTTGTTGCCTATAATATGACACTTAGGGCTGATTTTTCAATCTCCAGATAACATTGCCTGTCAGGTAAATTGTAGCTCTGTCCTTATCTTTCTTATGACAAAGAATAGGACAGAGCTACAATTTACCTGACAGATAGCGTTATCTGGAGACTGAAAAATCAGCCCTTAGAAGAATGAATGCCTATCACCAGTACGAGTATGCTAGTGTCATTGTCATTCTTGACATGTCGGTTCACATTGTGAAATATGTTCTTGTAAAACGCAAAAAGAAATGAGTTTTATAAAGAAGCGACCAGCCCTCGCTTCGTTTCGGTTTACGTGAGTTTTCTGTATCACCCGTACATAAACCAGAATCTTTTATACATATAAACCTTCCTCCAGAATCACTTTATCCGTTGAGGAGTTTAAAAGATCCAAGTGAACAGATAGCGGAAGCGACTTCATTTTATACAATGTAAAGAAAAGATAATCTCAAGCACCTAGTAGCAGTAACTTCCCAAGTAGCAAAACTAAGTCGTATGAAAGTCGAGAGCACGTTCCTATTTTCACCTAAAGCTGAGAAAAGGGTCTTAGAATTGTCGAGTAATAGATCTGTAAACGTTTACTCGACGCGATTTGGGCACAAATTACTCAGCTTAAAGTGCTATAACTGCCGTAAAATAGTCGAGTAAAGAGCCAAATGACGCTATAATAGTCGGGACAAAGTGACATACAGCACTATTAATGCTATAATAGCAATCATTTCACCATTAGTCGACTTATATGTCGGTTGAAAACAACGAAATTGCTTTTATTCGACTTAATAGTGCTGTGATAGCTACTTTGTTGCATTCGCTCAGCTGTTTAGTCGATTGATCGCAAAGAGGCAAGCTTTATAGCACTAAGTGTTTGATGTGCAGCTTAAATGAAGTGCGCGTAACTGGTGTGAGAAAAAAAAGAGAACAATTGAAGTAAGTACAACATATTCAATTTTTCTACTCAACAACTCTATAGAATGGTAGCCATGTTCTTTCAAATAATATGTTTTCGGTGTAAGCTAGTATTCGTGTAACATACTAAATTTTAATGCGAAATTTTATTTTTCGATTAACTTCTTTATGTTTCTAGTTATTATTTTGATGGGCCTTCTTATTTTTGAGGTATTAAGACATTATTTATAAAATTGAAATATCTAAAGGAATTGTTCCGCCATTATAGAAGTACTTTTGCCATCTTAGGACCTTTACTCGACTTTTAGTCGAAAAATAGAAAATATATTACATTTACATCACTATGCAGACGCCATTATAGACATTATTTAGGGTTCCTTACTGCACATGATAAATCCTGTCTCTTAAACAAAACACTGACTATAACCACTTTATTTTGTAGAATATATTATGTGAGCCTCGACTAACCTAAACTCATGAAATGGCGGTTTGGTGCTGTAGAAGATTTTAAAGATCATTTATACTACTTTTTGCTGCATGATGGCTTTAAAAGTGCATTTGAATTGCTGTAGGTGCTATAACAAATCACTTTGAAAACTTTCTCTCGGCAGGTGCTGTAATAGTGAATCAAATCCTTTTATATAACTCTTAGTGCTTTAAGAGTAACTGAGATGCTATTTGGTCATATAAGCAGCTTTTTTACCATTATAATACTTACACGGGAACAATGTCGAATGACAGTGCTATAAAGACTTCTTCAGCATCTAATTAGAAAATAAGAAGCTTTTATACGACTATTTTAGAACTTACAGTGTTAAAAAAGTGAAATTTGACACCTTTATACAATAATTGAGTAAACGCGTTGTAAACATGTGGAGTAAACGTTTAGTCGACATAGTTTTATGCCCAAAATGCGAAAATGCTAAAGAGTTCAGTATAGTTCTTTTATACAACGGTTTGGCATCTTTAACTCCTTTTAACGACTATTTCTCGATCTTAAGCTGTAAAAGGCTTTGCTTTTACGACTGCTTTGCTACTTGGGTTGTACCCTCAGTCAACAATAGTTTTAGATACGGACATATGTGTAGGGGAAATACGGACAAAATGACACACCGGGCTTATTTCAAAATTGGCAGGATATATGTCAGCTTCTGGCACTGCACAACGTGCCGTTGACCATGTTTACAATCCTGCGAGACACCGAGCCGAAATGACATAGGTACCTATACTCTGAACAAAATGACACGGTGCATGATAGTACTGTAGTCAAACGAAATCAAAATAATTTTCATGGTTCCATAAAACACGCAGAAACCACCACAAATGGCAAAGTGGCAGCGGAAAAGTGCTCATGTCAAAGACAGCTTTGGTAATGATAATTTTACTACCTAGATATAAAATTACGTTGTCAACTGCCCCAATATTTTTGAAACGCTTTTTTTTCCGAACTTACCGAAGCGAGGGCGGGTCGCTAAATAGTACTTAATAAACCATTTTTTCATTATTTAAAGAAATATGATTTAAAATCAAAACACGCTGTCATTTTGTCCGTACAATTCCCCTTTCTACAAATAGGTCGAATTTGGCATCGCGGCAGACCAAATAAGGATGTAACCGGGATGAAGTCGATAGGTACCTTTGTTTATAGACTAGGCCCAAAACTAGAAAACGCGTCTCTAACGGTCAAAACCCTCTGATAGTTTTGTCACCCCGTTACATGATTTGCCGCTTGCATGGTAGCGGCAATAATAATACGGAATGGTCAAGCGTGGCTTAACTCGTATACCTACTTAACCCTCGCATTGACGAGAACGGTGGCACAACTTGGTCAATCCGTTCCTCATGCACGAGCACATATTAGTAGACATGGCACTGGGATGAACAATTGAAGGACACAATATCCGTGCAGGCTTTGGTTACGGGCTTGAAGGTCATATAAAAGGCAAAATATTGGTTATGGTGAAATCTCCGCCCATGACTCAGGTTCTATCACCACCACTGGACGGGCATGATTAGAATTTTGTCATACGTTCACCTGAAAGATTTTTTAATAAATATTCAGTGCTACAAAAGTTTTTGATTTTACACTAGCACTCCATAGATTATTCCATATCTTCTTTCCTAGAGGTCGTGGAAAAAAAACTATTCAAAAATTATAGCAAATTTTGTGAGCTACAAGTACAATATTGCCAAACTACAATTTGCACTAAAACATAAATATCGGACGAAAGTGGAAAAGGTAGAAATATTCGACGGTAGCTTTTCATAGATGATTCTATATCCTCGTTACTAGAGGTCGTGGAAGAAATATAACAATCTAAAAGTAATAGCAAATTTAGTGATCTGATCTATAATATTGTCTTCCAATACCATTTCCACTTCTTTCTACCTGCTACGATTCTGACCAATCTCTTTCACTTCTTCCACATTCATACTCGTCATGCTCGCACGGCAGTTTCGGGTACTTAAGATTCGGCCCTTTTCCAGTGTTTCTTCGATTTGATTTGAAAAAGTACGCCTAGGGCGCCCTTGGGGCGGCCCTACCGATATTTTACTTAAAGAGTTATTATTGACAGTAGGTAAACATAAAGTTTAAGGCTAAATAATTTAGACTGTCACTCCTGAACTCATTTGCAAGCTCAACTAGAATTTAGTAAAAATCAAAATATAACAGCGTATATTTTGTGTAAACAACAAACATAGTGGAGAAATTTTAAAAACTTGACTAACTCGGCGGGGAACCGCGTGTAAAACCTTTCAAATTTATCTTATCCTAAAGAGCAGTTGAACGTATAAAGACTTATCATAATGTGATACCATTCAATATTACACAAATATGCTACATTCAATGTAAGTATACGAAAAATAATTACTTTGATATGTTTTGCTACCCCTTTCTAGATACTCCGTTTATAGGTACACTCGTTAGTCTCGACATACTCAAGACAAATGAGACCACTTCAGAGTTTACATCGTGTATTATTAAGGAACCAGGCAACTACATCCTAACCAGTAAAACTAGCGCGCTGGTTCCTAGTAACCGGTAATACTCAGCCGGTATTACTTACGTGGCGATGGATAATTAGTTCTCGCAAAATTAGGTTCGCTGATCGTGATGGAAATTGATCGGGTGCGGAAATTGCGTTAGTTAAGTGCAAATGTATGTGACGTAATCAACGGCTTAGTGGGATCTGTGTCGCATTTAAAGAAGGCGTCCCTGGGTATGAAACGGCACCGATTAACAATAGTCATCTTAATTACAAAAGTTTACGAAGCAATTTTCGATAATTATGGAATCGTATATGAGTTTTAGCTACCAGAAATATTTTAGATTTTCGTTAAAATATTGTTGGTCACCGACTTCTGACTGATCTACTTAGGTACACTATAATAATAATAATATCAGGGGACTATGTCACACCAATTTTGTATTACAATTTCGAAGGTGGTTTATTGTTTTAGTTTTATACACTGTAAGCAACGATTTTGCAGCTTCTAACAAAGTCTAAGATTTTGCAGTTTTGTTTGTGTTTTTTGCAGTGCGGATCGCTCCGCACAGACCGATCTAATGCAGATAATGACGGTCGTCCGCGCCGTCCGCAAAACTCTCCCTAAGCCTAATACAAATCGATCGATCGATGGTACGAGTATATTGGTTGAGGAATTATGTTATTAGTACATTACTACAGAGACCAAGAAGTAAGGGGTCCCCGGTCGACTGATATAGACGGCCGAGCAAAGCGAGGATAGTTAAGAGGCTGGCAACCCCTTTTCACGTCGAGGTACGTATAGTGCTTTTCTCAAACATATGCAATGAAATAAAAAAATACATCACAGCGCAGATGTCTCTCAAACGTTTATGCACTCCTAATATTTGACGTTATAACTTTTTCTATTCAGCCTGTTTATAAACACAGCCGCCATGTTTAGTGTTTACATTAAAATGAAAACAAAAAAACCCGGCCTAGGCCTTCAATTTTGTATGAATTTCCTTTACAGTTCTCTCGAGTTGTTCCGCCCGCATCGTGACACTTTGAAGCTAACAATAACTAACATAACGCCAGCATTTCATTGCATGTTTGAGAAAAAGAACATTATTTACTTGATACAATACCAGGATTAGAATAAAACCACAGAACTATATCGAGATAGAAGGAAAGAGTGTATGTACAGATGTAGAGAATAATCCTTTCCCATCGTTTTTGGTCGGATAAGTTCGTATTTATCTTGCTCTCGCAGTTGGCATATTGATGGGTACTGAAGCTAATTGAGAAATCTAGATAAATTCAAACATATCCGACAAAAAACGATGGGAAAGGATTATTCACTACATCTGTACCTCGCGTGGCGAAAAGAGGTTCTTTGGATTGCTTGGCTCGCCGCGATGCTCAGTCCGCTCTCGACCGCTTTAAGTGTGTGACGTTCCAATTTAAAAACAAAATGCCCTGTTGCTCGGTAATAAACTGTTTAAACACCACTAAAAAAGTAGGAGCTGTGAATCTATCTATTTATTTAAATAGGTAAGTACTCTTTGCCCTAAAATATCTGTTATTATTTATAAAACAATTTATTTTGTTGCATTGTATTAATTTCATATAAACAGTAACGGGCGAGTCTGTGTCTAATGCTACTTTTCCATTGCGGCTTTAATTTGACGCGGCAGACTTGGCATGCATTGAAAACCAGCAACGAAAATAAACCAATCCAAACTGTCGAGCACTTGTCGAGACGCGTTCAAGGTTGATTTCTCATTTATCTGTCAAAATTAAGATGTGGTGTTGTACCCGGCGATTTTCAATACCGATTTCTTAAAAATCGATTTTGAAAACAGAAAAAAATATAATTATTTTAACATTTTACTTGCAATGTATGTATATGCGTATGTAAGTAAGTATGTATGTATGGGTCAAATCTTGCAAATTAAAGGAGACCATTCATTTTGGGCCCAAAATAAAAAGTGCCGGCCAACGAATAAAAGTATTTTTAATCTGATCAGATTATTGCTCTGAGTATTTCATTATATGACATCAAAACTCTAGAACCATCATTTGTTGGTGTTATAGATGTTCGAAAATCCTGACTTTTCATACAAAATCAAAAGTGTCGACTAACGAATATAAATGTTTTTAATCTGATCAGATTATCGCCCTAAGCATTTCATTATATGACATCAAAACTCTAGAACCATCATTTGTTGGTGTTATAGATGTTCGAAAATCCTGACTTTTCATACAAAATCAAAAGTGTCGACTAACGAATATAAATGTTTTTAATCTGATCAGATTATCGCCCTAAGCATTTCATTATATAACATCAAAACTCTAGAACCATCATTTGTTGGTGTTATAGATGTTCTAAAATCCTGACTTTTCATACAAAGTCAAAAGTGTCGACTAACGAATATAAATGGTTTTAACTGTTTGGGGAAATACACCGGGAAACATCTTAGCCTACTTGTGCAAAATGTGGTTACAGAATTATCAAGAAGTTTTAAGACTTGTTGGTAATTCTTTAGCTCTGTCTACCCCACTCTGGGAATGAAGGCGTGAGTTTATGTATGTATGTTATGTAACTGTTTGGGGCTACACTGAGCGTTTAAGCGTTAGGACATATTTTTTACAAAGCGCCCCATCCAGGTCGAAATCAGCAAAGCTTGTACTACGGACTAGACAGCTGATTGACATAGGTACTTATATAGCTTTTTTTGCTAATTAGATACATATTATATATAGAAAACACCCAGACCCAAGACAAATACGAGGGTGGATTGAAAAGTTCTGAGCCTGGTAAAAAAAACTAACTGGCTCACTTTTTATAACAATTTTATTTTTCGACATAGTCTCCATGAAGGTCAATGCACTTAGTCCACCTCGCCTCCAACTTCATTATCCAATCAAAAAAAAAAGAATCTCTGAGGTCGTTAAAATATGAGTCTACTGCTTCTTGTACCTCCATATTAGTCGAAAATCTTTATCCTCCCAAGTGTTTTTTGAGGTTTGGGAAGAGATGATAATCGGAAGGAGCTAGATCCGGCGAGTAAGGGGGATGCGGCAGCACTTCAAATCCACAATCATGTATTTGTGCCATTGATTTCGCCCAAGTGTGAACGCGAGCGTTGTCTTGGTGAAACAATACTTTTTTCGACAGCATTCCAGGTCTCTTTATTTTAATTTCCTCTCGCAGACGACGTAAAAGAGCACAATATAGTACTCTGAATTTATTGTTTTGCCCTTTTCGAGATAGTCTATCATGATAACCCCCCTGCAATCCCAGAAAACCGAGGCCATTACCTTATTAGCTGACAAAATGACCTTGGCTTTTTTGGGTGGTGGTGAACCTGGTCTTTTCCATTGCCTGGATTGTTCTTTCGATTCTGGTGTACTGTGGTGGACCCATGTCTCGTCCATAGTCATAAAACGATTGAGAAAATCTTCGGGGTCACGTTAAAACATCCCAACAAGCAAAATCAGTACTTATAGTGTTCTCAAGCCTATTTTTTATTGTACTTATAAGATACTTAAAGTTTGCTACATACAAGGAAATGGGCGCAGTTATAGGAGCATTGCTTTCTTATAACCATCTTATAATCAACTAGCAGAAAGTCACTAGGCCCTATAATACACTTACAGAAGTTCTACCAGAGTACAATTGCTCCTATAACGTTCTGAGACTACCCATTTACAAGTTTTATAACTCTTATAAGTATCTCGCATGAGCATCATACTAAAGCAATCTTATTTATAACGCACTACTAATATACTTAGTTATTATTAGTTATAAGTACATTTTGTAAACATCTTTCCGTTGTTTCGGCCGTTGGGTGTGGTGTGTTTGTGGGAAATAAATACTAAAAAACAAACGTAAGTACCTATTTTTCTTATTAATCAAACTAATATAATTTGTAATAGTGTAGAGCATATTGTAAGTATTGTAAAATACTGTATGTATAGTGTGTGAATTAACCGGGGAAGTCATTTTTATTGTAAATGTCAACCATAATTTGTTTAATTTTACAATGCCCATGGAAAAAGTGTACATATCATATATGTTGTTAAAATAATATTACCACATTTATTAAGAACATCCGCCATTTTCTAAAAATTCTCTGCATTGAGTACGTTATAGGACAATTATAAGTAAATTTGCACTTATAGCAGTTTTAATCCAGATAACTTGCCGCCATATTAAAACGTATTAGGGTTCCTCACGAAATCTTCTTACTATCTATGAATCCTAAGAAAGTTAATTTAAGTTAAAAGTAATGTTTCGGTTTGGTTGTCCATGGTTACAAATTTAAATAAAACTACTTAAACGGATTATATCGCGTACCATTTCTTAAATTCATCCCGTATGAAATACACTAGATTACAGATTACAATCATCAATGAGACAATTTTAGTTTACCTGTCATGCTTTTTTTAAATAAATTATTGTTGTCTTTTCAGTTCTTTTCGAAATGGTGGTATATTTAGACGTTGACTGCTTTTTAAGTAAAGATGACCTTATGAAACCTACCCTACCCTACCCTTTTACCCTATCTGAAAAGTGTTATGGATGTGGACAATTCACTGATTCAAGAATGAATCCCCACTTTATTGTTAACGTAATCAATATTAAGAAACTACTTAATATAAAACAATTGTGGTGTCAAGGCTGCCAATATATGCTCGTGTACAATCATTACATGGAAGATGAGTGTTACTACTGCTATTAAAAAAAAACACAATCAGTATCAACCAAGTTTTAGAACATCATAATATTATTATTTAGATTTCATACAGAATACTGTAAGTAACGTCACTCTTTTCATCGTTGTAGTCTATGTTACTTCCGAAACAACTGAAATTTCTTTATTAGTGTGTAATAAGGTCCGTGCATCTCTTGGTAAAACGTTACTTAATCTTTTGTTAACAACAGCAGATAGTTCATTTAAGGCTCGGTGAGGTACCTATATTGAATTTTATAGCCCATTTTCTTATATCTTCAACCAAATCACAATTTTTTTCATACTCTGTGATTTTTTCTAAGTCAAAGTCGTCGTATTCATCTCGTTCGCTATCCGAGTCTAAAACACACTCCACCGCGGAACCCTTATTTTCTTCAGTTGTAGTACTTGACGCACCAGGTTCACTTTCTAATACAGATGAACTTGTTTTCGTTAAATTGGGCGTTACTAATTCTGTATTACATTTTCTCACTTTTGTTCTATAATTGCCGCTCCTTTTAAATCGTTTCCATTCGCTTACATCCATTTTAAACGACTTTCCCAATACAAATTCGAACAAATGATTCAGCAAAAAATAACAAACGTTTACTAGTAAGGTGTTTGATCAAATAACTTATAAGATTATTTCATCTAATAAGACTCTTACCAAGTACAATTTCATTTATAAGAACATTGGACAAGACTAATAGCGATGTAGACTTGTAATAACCTCAGCTTAGTATCTTATAATATCTTATTCTCTTACAAAATGCTACTATAAGATCAAATATTATTCAGGCCTATTTGATCTTTCTGCAAACTGTTATAGGAGACTTAAACCTATAACTGTCTTATAAGACGATCTTGTAGGTAACTAGAAGTCTGTAAAATAAAACCAAATGATCTTAAGACTATCTACGCTGGTGAAATGTTACTATAAGTATAAGTATCCTGTAACTGTTTAGTGCTACAATCTTGTAGCAAACTATAAGGCTGAAATATAAACATGAATGCTCTTGAGTATGTTACCGCTTATCGTATGCTATTATAAGTATATGGCTCTACGTCAATGTCTCTATAGGAACGTTATTAGTAAAAAAGTACTTATAGTCTTTATTTATAGGAATACTTTGCTTGTTGGGATGTCCAAACAATCTTGGGAAATTGTAACACGTACTTGTTTGTTCTCGACTGAAAGCAGTCTAGGCACCCACCTGGCTGACACCTTAGAAAATCCAAGAACATCGGTGATGATGTTCTGTGCCCGCTCATAAGAAATACCCATTGCTTCCGCTATCTCCACAATCTTCAATCGCCTATCCTTCATTATCGCATTTAATATTTTATTGACATTTTCATCCGTAGTAGCCGTCAACGGCCGCCCACTCCTAGGCTCGTCTTGAACAGTCTCCCGGCCACGTTTGAAATCAGCTACCCATCTTTTTATGGTAGCATACGATGGAGCAGATTGCCCTAATGTTTTGTTCATATCTTCAAATATTTGTTTTGGTGTTAACCCCTTCTTTTGCAAATATTTTATGACAGAACGGTGCTCAATTTTATCCATTACTTGAAAAATCAGTGACCTTATGTAGCAGTTCCAGCATAAAATGCAAAATTGTGACAAGAAAAAAACAAAAGATAGTGCATAATGGCGACTAAATATGGCACTTTTACCTGCCAGTATTTATTTGTTTTTTTTTTATTATATACAACCTTAGGCTCAGAACTTTTCAATGCACCCTCGTATCATAGTAGCGCTATCCTATCATCATCGTTTAAAAAATAATACAAAATACATCCACTGTTGAACAAGGCATTCTTGTTTGAATAGTAGCTGCTTATAGAAGTTGAAAAAATCTGATTTCCCATTATATTGTTTAGAAACCATTAAATAAAACAATGTTAATCATTATACAAATACCATCTTTATTAGAATAATATGTACATAATTCTACTATATTCTAACTAAAATGTATTCTAATTCGATTGCTGGAGGGCGTATTGCGTTTGGTTCATGCCTTGCATAAGTTAGAAACCACACTACGCACATTACATGCGAACAGCATCCTAATGTTCTTTTTCCGACATTGCATGTGAAATAGTAGTGGCTTACTGCATGACGACCTTGTAGTGTTCTGTCGAAACCTATATATATATAATAGGTTTTAGCAGTGACATACCGGGATTGTATTTTACCCCTAATAACGCGAACGTTTTCTCCTAGCTCCCTTGTATGTTCTTCTGGTAGTCTTTCTCCTAGTTCTATGGTAAATATACCGTCAGGTTTTATATGCTCTGCGTAATAACTCCTGGCTTGTTTCATTTGGTAGGAGCCGAGACTTAACAAGGTAAGATCTTCTTCTGTAAATCTTGGTAGATCGTTTTGTTCTGGAAGTTCGGCGGAAATAGATCGAAACATAGTTCTTCGTCTATTGTAATTGTACCTGAGGACGAGATCTGCTAATCTGTTAGGTAGTTCTATTCTTTCTTGGATTATCTGTAAGAATAATGCTGCGTGGACGTTGTCCTCAATTAAAACATGAGAGGCGTTTATTAAAGCCGCAGCAACTTTGTAATAATCGAACATGTTCTTCAAGGCGCAGTTTACGTAATTATTCCTTACTAGCGACCCGCCCTCGCTTCGCTTCGGTTTATATGAGTTTTCTGTAACACCCGTACATGAAACAGGATTTGTTATACATATAAACCTTCATCTTGAAACACTCTATCTATTAATAAAAACCGCATCAAAATCCGTTGCGTAGTTTTAAAGATCTAAGCATACATAGGGACAGACAGCGGAAAGCGACTTTGTTTTATACTATGTAGTGAAAACACGAAAGTCTCTTTTAAAGCGGCCATTGATAACTTCAACCACCCATCGACAAATGGTAATAAGGCGCGATTTGTTGGCCTGTTCCGTTGTCAGTTGTGTTTCATTGGGGTACTTTGTTTCCGGCATCTGCACCGTATAGCCATGTAATTCCATGTTAGGGACAGCGTCTCTAAATCCACGGTCTACAATAAGAACATCGCCGTTATTGCAAAGCCAGTTGAGTATACCATTTTCATCTTCGTTTTCATTTTCCAAGATATTATTCATGATTGTCGCATCATTTGTACGAGCTGAATACGGTCCAGCCACATCCAGAATGTAGCCATCGCAACAAACGATTAAAAAAGGTTTGACTAAGTTCCTGTACTTATGACCGCTGTAAGATTCTCTTTGGAAAAAATAATTGGAACTTTTTTGAATATAGATATAAGTTCCATCGATAATAATAATCAGCTTTCTCTCATTAAGTGGACTTCCAGCATTACCAAAAAGGCCCTCAGGCACAGTAAGGTTTCTTTGAACAGCTTCTTCTCGAGTAATGTTGTAACCCAAGTGCAAGGGCACAAAGTCTTGAATGAAGCAACTGATTCCTTCTTTTAACATTCTCCAGAAAGTAGACTCACTGGTTTTAAATATAACAGAAAGTCTCTTATTTGAGTCGCCTGTGCGCATTTTAACTAGCATAGCTGCCAGGATAGCTTTTTTATTGTGATTGTTGTTGAGACTTGGAGTATTTTCCAGTATATCTTCAAACTGGGCATGTGTTCGTCCGGTCCAAGTTTGAAATTCTCTCTCGTCAATAGTCAGATACTCATTAAAGTTCAAACATTGGCCAGTAATATGTTTCCTCATAATCGTTATAGCCCGAAGAACGTGACTACTAGAGAATTCCTCTATAAGATTTTCTTGCACTGCTATTTCGTGCCATACGTTCTGCTCAAGATGTTCTTGACATACACGATTTTCTTCACACAAAAGTATGCTGTATCTTACGATTCACCGTAGCACAATATGTTCCGGTATTCGGTGTCTGGATTCGTTTTCGCAATATTGGAAAACACAAGTACGCGCAGTGTTTGGTGTCCGAACATACCACGGAAGCATTATTGTGTTCCGTTAACCGGGTCGTTTGGCACTGGCACGGCTTCGGGTACGTCATCACCTACAACTTCTGGAGCTCCTTCTCGAACCTGACGTTGGTATGTCCTTTCTGCTCTTTGCCAGCATGGACGACAGATAAAGTCCATAGCCGGTAACTGAAAAAAAAAGAAGCAAATATGGTTAATGCTGTAATATTTTTTTACTCCTCGTCCTCCGCCTCCTATACTGTATTGGGTGTGAAAAAATAGAATAGAATTCGTCTAATAAATCATAAACATTAAACATACTTACCCAAGCATAGATTCACATTTCACCAGTAAGTAATACAGATAATTATAGGATATAGGAGTTGGTCTGTAAAAAATAAAAATAGGTACATACCTGTTGATCTATTATTTCTTGTATAACGATTTGTGCAATATCACTATAATTCTCTTCTCGTGAATCCCAAGTGTAACGTCTTCGATTCCCCATAGGTTCACGACACCGAATACACACTGTTTCATCCATTATCTCAAAGTGATAACGAAAACCAAAGCACTTAATCCAGTAACAGTCCGACGTAAAAGGAGTGTGGAAAAGTACTAACTTAAATCATGTCAATATTAAATGTCATTGTCTAAAAGTGGGTAGGTATACAAAACATAAGCGCGCGGAAAAAAGCAAATAGGTAAGTCTAGAAAACCGTGCGGGGAGCAGGGTGTAGTGGTCGAAGAGGGATGCGAGTGAACCGAGCCGAGCGCAACTGATGCCGGCTTAGATTATATACAACTAAAGATTAAAACCATTTATATTCGTTAGTCGACACTTTGAAAAGTCAGGATTTTCGAACATCTATAACACCAACAAATGATGGTTCTAGAGTTTTGATGTCATATAATGAAATGCTTAGGGCGATAATCTGATCAGATTAAAAACATTTATATTCGTTAGTCGACACTTTTGATTTTGTATGAAAAGTCAGGATTTTCGAACATCTATAACACCAACAAATGATGGTTCTAGAGTTTTGATGTCATATAATGAAATAATCAGAGCAATAATCTGATCAGATTAAAAATAATTTTATTCGTTGGCCGGTACTTTTGATTTTGGGCCCAAACTTGTATGAAACGTGAATGGTCTCATTTGACTAACTTTCCGTTAACGGAATGGGCTGAAATTTTGACCACATAATAATACGTAAGCTCAAGACAATGCAATATTATGGTATCTAAGAGGTGATCTGATGATGGAGTCGGAAGGTGGCGACAGGATCTCCGCTATTCTTGACGTTGACCCACCGTGTTAGGAGTCAATAGTTTGGTCTCGATAAGCAGATAAAGATATTGCAAAAAAATTACAGTCGGCAACAAAAACTTGTCACAAAAATATAATTTTTACTATTATTTAGCCGTGAGATGAAGTAGTAGTAGTCAAAATGAAACATTATTGTCAAAAGGATAATAATTAAGTACAGTTTGCAATTTTGTATCAGTTTTCCGAAAAATCCTGTTATAAAAAATAGATGGATAGAAGTAACGGGTCGAAAAAACTAGTGGACCATCGCGCGTCCTCTCCCGTCAAAGTCTGTTGGCTCGCTGACGCTCTTCCGTTGCGATCGATGACACCACAGATTAGAAACGATTTTGTTTATGTTGTGGACATCACTAAAATACTCACGTGACGTCAAAGTGCCTACGCAAAATATTACACGCTCGGGTCTCATAATATAAATCGACGAACTCTTTCCTTCTATCTCGATATAGTTCTGTGAATAAACCCAAAGACCTGCTGTGAACCACAACCTCTTTTTACGGGGAGCGATGATGTCGTTCAAGATGGAACATCTTTCGTAAAAATGCCTGAGGGCGCAGACAAGATGCACTACCCTAGCTAGCGTTTTTCTTCGTTTAATTTTTAAACCAATTGCGTCACTGGTAGAATAACGTGATACGAAAAGTCACGTAATGTGCCAGTGACGCGATTGGTTTAAAAACTAAACGAATAGAAACGATAGTTCGCGTAATGCATCTTGTCTGGGCCCTCTGTTAAAATAATACCTAACTTTAGCAGTATCTCTCATAAAATAATCGTAATTTTTTTTATTTACCCGTAAGATGCTTGTATAAAATTATGTTAAAAATATATATATTTAGCATCGAGTAATACTTGATTGCCTAATTGGATGCTCGCAGAATGGTGACAACTACCTCTACTAATGGTTATGTATGGTATTATATTTGTGTAAAACAAACATGCTGGATTCATTTATAATATTTCATTTTATACATTCTCTCACAAAAATAACTTTCAAATAAAACGCAAAATCAATTACTTAATTGTTTTGATAATAACGTCGTCTCTTTTTATCTATACTACTATACCTGATAATATTATAAAGAGGTAAAGATTGTGATTTTGAAAATTCTATTACCAATAGAAATCCACGTTATTTGTGTGTCATAGTCTATATATTAACCATTGGTCTTGAAGGATATTATTCACTTCCCGTAAAGTGAGATTGTGGTTCAAGGCAGGACTATGGTTTTATTGCAATCCTGGTTCCGTGACAGGTAATTATGTATTTTGAACTAATTACTCAACCCAATATGCTATATGCTTTCTTTTACAAATGTCAAATGTAAACCCAAAGGGCTTTCTAAATATGGGATACAGAATCCTATAATATTCATTTATGGGGTTCCGTACCCGAAGGGAAGCCCACCGGGACCCTATTAATATGCCTACGCTATGCGTCTGTCCATCCTAACTTTAAATAGCTGTATCTTTTGAACGGTAAAAGATAGCGGGTTATTAATTATGAAACGTGTTTTTAATTTATAATTGTGTCAATCAAATATCGAAAATTCACTCAGTGTTTGTTTTACACGAAAATGATACAATTATGACCTTATACCAATACATATTATAACAAGTATTTTGTATAATCTTACCCCGTCCTTAAAAAAACATCAATAAACTTATTTACGTTATTCTTAAAGGCCGTAGCAGGGTAAAGGAAGGGCAAATAAATACCCTTTTATGATGGGCTAGTTTTTTTTTCTATAGTTACTTACATTTATTACTACTATTGTGCCAAGTTTTCGTTTCAGCCGAAAAAAAATAACTTTTCTCTAAAACTGTAAAATTTTAAAATTCCATTATTTTATCATTTTTTTATACTTAATAAAATATATATTTTAAGAGAAAATGGACTCTATCTTTGACACTGACGTTAAAAAACAGGCAAGTCAATTTTTTTTATATTTCTTTTTTTTACTTAAGAAAGAGCTACCACTCTAATTGTTATTTCTAAATAAGCCTTTCTTAACGTTCTGTCACACATATTAATTTGATGGATTAAATTGGAAAGCAACTGTGTCAAAATTAAATAAATAATTGGGTTGGATTTCAATACATTTTATTAGTACGTTATTCTGACACCGCCAAAGAACCAAAGCATAAATCCTCTTTACAAATAAATAAGATCACAACAAGTTTTGACAGTTACAGTGACATCAGCCTATTCTGATTACTAAAAATGTCACCATTTTAGCTATTGAAATAAACTATGCTTATTCTAATCCTCATCGCTGTTTGTATAAAACAATTTAAAGGTCAAAATCGGTTAGTAACTGTAAAATTTAAAGTAAAATTCTTGTTGGGTATCATTTCATGATCATGACATTTTGTTTAAAACTATTCTTACTCCGTCACGCATAAATCCTCTTTCTAAGGAAATAAAAATAAGAAATTATTTTGACAGTAGTAGCGATGTGGTATTGTTTTAATGAAATATGTCATTTTATTCATGTAAAAAGACAATTCTTAGCTTCAAAAATGAATTCTAAAGCGAATACTATCAAAAAAATATTTGCAAAACAACCCAACTCATTGTATAACCTCGCAATGGTAAAAGTGAGTAGTACCTATTATTATAAAGGCTAACCACTTTTTCGAAGATTCGTTACCGTTTTTCGAACAGGTAGCGTTTTTGTGGTAGCATGATTTATTATTGATATTTTATTTTGTAGTATTGTATAGTTTATTTTATTTCAGATTTCAAATATGCAGCTCGCATTGTATTCTTTGAAACTGCCTAAAAATATATTCGTTGACATGTTCTTCAGAGAACTACCGTGTGTCGCTGTATCTTTAAAAGACGAAGGGATGCGGGCGACAGGCTACTGCGAAGATTGTTGCAGAAACTTTTGGTATCCTGCAAATGATAAACATGATACCGCGTAGAATATTTAAAATATTACCCATTATGTACAAACGAACTCTTCTGCCGACATGACGAATATTTTTCTTAGAACGAACTACCTTCTTAGTATATATCTAGTTTAGTTAGGAATAAACAAATTATTTAAAAACTGCGTAACGTTGTTTTACTGTTAATAAATGAATGTTTACGAGTATAATTTATATCAATATTTTTAATCATAGTTTGCATAATCTTAAGTACCCATTTGAGAGATATGAAACCTCTGACATAACCTCTTTGGCTAATCATTTTTAATTGACCGTGTTATGTTCTAATATAATCTGTATGTTCTTTTTGTAAATGTTCTAATGTAAATCTCGTGTAATGTACACATAACGTTATAGTGCTGAATGGAATTCATTTTCTTAGGTTTTCATCATGTCAGACGAAATCGGCCAAAAATGTGGTTATTGCAATCGCTTTTTAAAAAATATTCCAGGCCGCAAAAGAAAAATAGTCAGCACAGAAGATATTGAATATTTTTCTAATCATCTAAAAACAGTCTCAGTTGGAGATATTTTGTGCAACCAATGTCGTTTGAAAATATATGAAACGACTCAGTCTAGCCAGGACAACAGTGATTCAAACACAAGTATTGAAGATACCGATACTGAATTTCAAGTGCCAGGCTCTTCAAATGTTAGCACCGACACTGAATTAATTGAACTTCCAATTCAAAGGACAATATTTAGTCACGGTTACTGTTGCTAGTGTTCAGATAAAAGTGACTTAATTGTTATGCCCAAAGAAGCCAGAGTTCAATTGTTTAACAAACGTAAGATTATATACCAAAAGGAAATCGATGTTGCAGAAAACACGTTATTAAAAATCGGTTTTATGAAGATGATTTAAAAGAATTGCGTATTATATCAAATACGTCAACACTTGATCTAAATGAGGTAACAGAATTATTTAATGTCATAGCATTAGAAAGTACAGCAAATGTTTTCTCAAGAATTGGCGATGGCTCTCTGTCAAGTGACGATATTTACGTTTTTACGGGATTGACTTGGGCTAATATTACTGACTTAACAAACATGTTGGCATCGTTGCAAAATACTGAGAATAGGAATGTAACTCAAGTAGTCATTACTTTTCTGATTAAACTAAGAACTAGTAACTCTAACAATCTCATTAAAACCATGCTAGAACTAGAAACACAGCAGCTTGTTTCAAAATATGTTAAAAGTGTTACCGTTGCGTTTCTGAATATTATTTTGGTATAAAAGCCAACAATAGGGATGATTTGATTGCAAATCATACAACAGACATCGCAAAAAACTTTGTAATGCTGCTGATAATATAATGCTCCGGACAAAAAAAGACTCCTTTGTGCAAACCGTTCACTATTTGCACTACAGATGGTTTCGTGGTGGACATGTTAGGTCCTATACAGCCAATAAAAATGATGCTACTATCCTAAAAAGTATAATTGATGATGACTCAACGGGTCTTAGTAGTCTGATGCAGCCAGGTGACATTATTGTGCTAGATAGGGGTTTCAGGGATGTTGTTACGGAAGCAAAAGGGTATAAAGTTTTGATGCCAGCACTTAAGGGCAATTGTAAACAGTTGCCTTGCGTTACAGATTCGATGGCCTGTAGAAGCTGTACATGGAATGTTGAAGCAAAAAAATAAGCTTCTTAATAACAACTAAGACAACAAAATGTTGCCTAAAATTGGAAGCTTTTACAAAATTGCTTCATTTCTCTTAAATATTTTTGGCAAGAGGCTACAATCTGACGCTAGCATACCTGATGAAATACTGGAACAGTTTTTTACTAAGCTCAATACAGAAAATACTTTAGCTGTAGAGGTAGAAAACAAAAGTTGGCTGCGTAAGAAACTGCCATTTGAAGCTATTCGATTTACAAACATAATAGATTTCCCTGAATTAACTGAATCTGATATAAAAATTTTGTTCACGGGTAATACTATAGATTTTCTATACGCTTTTAAAATATTCGGTTTAATATTATTGGATGAAATCATTTAAAGATTTTATTTGATTGCAGGTTCATATCAATATTATCAAGCGGTTTCGTACCTATCGGAAATACTAAATGAAGATGGTTCATTGAATTTGGAATATGTGAAGAAAAATTCTAATGTACTAAAACTGAAAATCCCGTCATATTTCCAAAAAGATTTATAGATGCTTCATTGAATATGTCCCAAACAGCATTGGATTTGGGTCCATAAGCAGGCATTATTGTGAATGTGCCAACGGAATGCGAACAGTAGGGTTGTTGTTCTCATATTGCTGCTATTGTTTATTATTTACCGCACGAAAGATATTTATCCAAAATCATACGGCATGCTGAAACTTCGAGCGAATTTTTTTTGAATCATGGAATTCACGTTACTGCCGATTAAAATAGCGATGAGGATTAGAATAAGCATAGTGTATTTCATTAGCTAAAATGGTGACATTTTTTGTAATCAGAATAGGCTGATGTCACTGTTACTGTCAAAACTTGTTGTGATCTTATTTATTTGTAAATAGGATTTATGCTTTGGTTCTTTGGCGGTGTCAGAATAGCTTACTAATAAAATGTATTGAAATCCAACCCAATTATTTATTTAATTTTGACACAGTTGCTTTCAGATTTGAACCATCAAATTAATATGTGTGACCGAACGTTAAGTAAGCCTTATTTAGAAATAACAATTAGAGTGGTAGTTCTTTCATAATTACAAAAAATATATAATTTAAATGTTGACTTACCTGTATTTTACACAAGTGTTTAATATAGAGAGTCAATTTTCTCTTAAAACATAGATTTTATTAAGCCTAACAAAATGATAAAATAATGGTATTTTAATTTTTTATAGTTTTAGAGAAGAGTCATATTTCATGAATTCGGATTTAATTTTTTCCCGGCTGAACCATTGGGAAGTTTTAAACTAAACTTGGCACAATAGTAATATTAAAATCGCTTTGTGTGTGCCTATAAAGGTAACCTATCACAAACGCGAATTTTTTTTGACTAAATTTCATTTGACCGAAAACGTTTCGTTTTTTATCGTTTCTCCGATGGCACTATTCGTCAATTTTTTATTTCACCATTTGACTTTAAGTAAATGGTTCGTTAGTCTAAGCAACTTTTCTCCTTGTAGTCACGTGCCCTATGTATTGTTACGTATTTTATTTCAAAGCCCATTTTTCATTACACCAATGCTACAACTAGCCTGTGGATCGTTTTGTATTTTGTTTATTAACCCATTTTTCACTTCATCAATGTTACATATAGATTTCGCTACGTTACGTCAAATATTCATTTCGGCCAAAAAATCTTGCTTGTAATTAGTTTCAACTATCTACAAAATGCAACGAGCAAGACGAGTCAGGGCAGAACCGACTCAGATAGGTTAGGTTAGGCGAGCTTTGCTCCCGCCTTGGCTTTCGAGGTTATTTTTTTTCTGCCCCGAAAAACTTGCTTGTAATTTATCCAGACAATGCAAAGATCAAGACTAATCAGGGTAAAACCGACTCGGAACAACAACAACGTGGGTAGATTGACACAGTTTTGTTTGCTAGGAATAAAAAAGTTTTCGCGAACGTAACAAATAGGAAACTAAAAACTTAGTTCATATTTATACAATTACATCTAACTTTTAACATGTTATTGAAAATCAAAACCAAAACTTATAAAACATAACATAGTCGATTTAAAAATAGGTAAACTATGTGTTAGAATTAACTGGCAATGTAATAACATTTATTCTGGTGTTGGTAGTATGTATATCGTTTTTTGTTTGTAAGTTGGCTGTACTGCTTCCTTCTCTATGGCGTCTGTATCTGAGCGGTGTAAGAAATACGTGTGATTAAATAAAACCACATCTTGCTATATTCTAGTTTCTTTTAATTAACATCAGGTTATGGGACCAGAAACGCCAACCTGTAAATAATAAAAGAAAGGTTGAAGTTGAAGTGCGCAAGCAAAAGAAACAACATTCAAAAGTTTCTAGTATTGGCGAAAAGTAAGGTTAAGTCTAACCGGCGCGTGGACAGTAAAAATTTTCGTCGAGAAGGATATTATACTTGCTTAAGGGAAAGCAAGGCAGGAATGCAAGATGGAAGTAAATAACACTAATAATGTAATGAAACTGGAAGGTACCAGGAATTGGAACATATGGAAGTTTCAAATTACAGTACTATTGAGGGGCCAAGGATGGCTGGATATTGTACAAGGATAGACAGTAAAACCTGAAGAAGCAGCTGCACGGGTTACCTGGGAGACTAAAGATGCTAAGGCTCAGACGTTACTGGTTACAAGAATGTCGGAAGACGTCATGTTACATCTCATATCATGTACAACTTCTGCAGAAATGTGGCGAAAACTTTTAAGTGTATACGAACAAAAGTCTGAAACCAGTATCCATATTATACAACAGCGATTCTTCCAGTATAAATATGACAAAGGAGTTGAAATGTCGGTGTTCTTGTCAAGAATCCAGGAAATGCAGAACCAATTAAAACAAATGGGCGAGGAAATATCAGATAAGTTGGTCATAACAAAGGTTTTAATGAGTTTGCCGGACGAGTATAAGCATTTCGTGTCGGCTTGGGAGTCTGCACCCGACGAAAAACAAACATTCGACAATTTAATAGCCAGGTTACTAGTCGAAGAAGAGAGGGTGAAGGAAAAGTTTGAAACCCAAGAAAATTCGTCGTCGTCGGCGTTTGTGGCAAAAAGGAACGTAAAATGTTGTACGTGTGGTAAATTCGGACATTTTCAAACCGAGTGTAGAAGTAATAAAGACAGTGAGAAAAAAGTGAACGATAATAAGTGCTTTTATTGCGGAAAAGTCGGACATTACAAGGCGCAGTGTCGTTTTAGAAGGTCAAAGGAATGTAAGAAGATGAGTAACGCGTTTGTAGTGTCGAACTCGGTGTTTAAACAATATGAAGAATCAAAGTGGCTAGTTGACTCAGGTGCTAGTGAGCATATGTGTTGCGATCGTTCATTATTTTCATCGTTCTCGAGTGTCTCGCAAAAATCGGTAATAGTTGGTAACGGGGCTGTCATTAGTGTGTTGGGAATTGGACAGATGGCGGTGCAAGTCAATAACGGGAGTGATTGGATAAACACGACCATAGATAATGTGTTGTTCGTTCCTGACCTTAAGACAAATTTGTTTTCTGTGAATCGCGCTGCTGACCGGGAATATGTCATAATGACAGATGAGAACTCTTGCAAATTTTATAAAAATGGCGTTGTTTGTGCTATTGCGAATAGAGTTGAGAACTCTTATTATTTGGATTTTCGCTTTAAATGCGAGGTTGCGAGTATTGCAAAAGTAGTAAAAAACGATCTAAACGAGTGGCATGAAAAACTAGCACATCAACATTTTGATCATGTCAAGAAATTGTTGGAGAAAAATAACATTCAAATAAAACAGATTTATGCACCTCAATGCGAAAACTGCTTAAAAGGAAAAATACACAGATTACCATTCAAGAAAAGCGAAAAAGTAAGCACAAAGACGTGTGAAATTGGCCATAAATCCACCAAATTGGCCATAAATCCGCCCGATAGAAAAAAAATGGGCTTTGATGAAGAGGGATCTGCGTAAAAGAGACCGGTCAACCAATTCATTAGAAAAATTTAAGAGAGATTGAAATCAGACGGCCAAATTAAAATGAGTTAGTAGATTTATAAGCCAAGATGCATCACTAGCAGCCATGCTCATTGATACATATTCGGATTCTGTAGAAGATAGACTCACAGATGTTTGCTTCTTAGAGCACCACACAACTAGACAGTTTGAGAATATAAACATATATCCAGAGGTGGACTTCCTATCCTCAAGATCACCTCCCCAATCAGCATCACAATACCCTTCTAAAGCAGTATCTTTACACTTGTAAACTAACTTATAATTTAAACTATACTTAACATACCTTAATACCCTCTTTAACGCACTTAGTAACTCATTATTTGCACATGTTTGGTACCTGCTTAACATGAAAACTGGATAACACAAATCAGGCCTAGTACCACATGCAGCGTACATAAAACATCCTATAATTTGCCTGCACAGCTTCTCAATGATGCTATTTGTAGGAGCAGTATTTTTTGCAAATATTTTAGTATTCAAATTGAGATCCATAGGAGTTAACATATCCTTAGAATTTTCCAGATTAAACTTTTTGAGAACATTTTCCAAATAACTTCTTTGATCTAGTTCGGTAATTCCAGTTTCCAAATTTTGCTTTACATTTATGCCTAAAAAATTATTTATTAGTCCCATGTCTTTCATTTTAAATTCTGTATTTAGTACAGCTTTAAGTTGTGCAATATGTTTTTCATTTGACCCAAAAATCAAAATGTCATCGACATATAGTAAAATATACATTTTGTCTTTGCCATTGCACCTTGTAAATAAACATGAATCACATTTCGACCTTATAAAATCCTCTCCAGCTATTACAGAATTGAATTTCATGTTCCAGCACTTTGGTGAACTTTTTAATCCATATAAAGACTTATTTAGCTTTACAATGTTATTATTCTCACCTGAATAAGCCCCTTCTGACAATCTAATATAGATATCTTTATCTATATCTCCATACAAAAAGGCCCCAGTAACATCCATTTGAAAAATAGGTAGATTCAATTTAGTAGCTACTGCTACAAAAACTCTAAAGGTTGATAACCTTGCTACAGGCGCATAAATATCACTTAAATCAAAGTCACTATTCTCCTCGAACCCCTTAGCAACTAGCCTAGCTTTATACTGCTTACTATTGTCACTTCCTTTTAATTTAAGTACCCACTTGCTACTAATAACTTTTTCACTCACCTGTGCATTACAAAAGTCCCAAGTTTTATTGTCCTTCAAGGTTTGCAATTCAGTATTAATTGCCTCCCTCCACTTACTTGCATCCCTCCTTTTCATAGCTTCATTATATGTAACTGGCTCACTCTCTTCACTCACCACATTGTGACATTCATAGAATGATGTTTGTTTCCTGACTCGCTTGGGTCTCTCTGTTCGGGCTTGGACTGTGTCATCAACCTCTGACGATCCATCATGGGAGGGTTCATATTCACTTTGGCTACTTTGCGACTCGCTCTCACTCAAAGGTATTTCGATATCAATATGAGTGTCACTTAAGTTTTTTTGAGATTCTTCACATTCAGCTACTTCCTCCACTGTCACTGTTTCTGGCAGACCATCTTGTGTAGATTCACCTTCCAAATCCAACCTAACTGTTGAATCATTCACTTTATTCCCCTCTTTGTTTAAGAAAACAACATCTCTTTTGGTATCTACACAATTCTTCTCCGAAAAGTACACTCTGTAGCCTTTGGTGTTTTCACCATAACCAACCATCAGTCCTTTTTCTCCCTTCATATCCCATTTCCTACGTTTTTCTTTTGGAATATGCACATACACCTCAGATCCAAAAGCCTTCAGTTGATGAATGTTGAAGCTTTTATTTGTCCACATTTCATAAGGCGATTTTCCTTCTTTGCCTTTTCCTGTCCGGTTTAACACAAATGCAGCAGTGTTAACCGCTTCAGCCCATAGTTTCTTGGGTAGGTTCTTAGCATGTAGCATTGTCCTTGCAGCTTCAACAAGGGTTCTATTTTCCCTTTCGGCTTTTCCGTTTTGTTCAGGTGTATAGGTTACAGTTGTTTGATGAATTATCCCTCGTTTCGAACACATTTCCGTCACTTCTTTGTTTACAAATTCCAGACCATTATCAGTTCTAAATGTCTTGACTTTATTTCCAGTAATATTTTCTGCTTTATTTAGAAAATCCTCCAAACAATGCTTGATTTCGTGTTTGGCTTTGACGAAGTACACTGTTCTAAAGTTTGAGAAATCATCCTTCAAAACAACAAAATATTTCGACCCACCGATCGATTCTTCTTCCATGGGCCCGCAGGTATCCCCATGTATTATTTCACACGTCTTTGTGCTTACTTTTTCGCTTTTCTTGAATGGTAATCTGTGTATTTTTCCTTTTAAGCAGTTTTCGCATTGAGGTGCATAAATCTGTTTTATTTGAATGTTATTTTTCTCCAACAATATCTTGACATGATCAAAATGTTGATGTGCTAGTTTTTCATGCCACTCGTTTAGATCGTTTTTTACTACTTTTGCAATACTCACAACCTCGCATTTAAAGCGAAAATCCAAATAATAAGAGTTCTCAACTCTATTCGCAATAGCACAAACAACGCCATTTTTATAAAATTTGCAAGAGTTCTCATCTGTCATTATGACATATCCCCGGTCAGCAGCGCGATTCACAGAAAACAAATTTGTCTTAAGGTCAGGAACGAACAACACATTATCTATGGTCGTGTTTATCCAATCACTCCCGTTATTGACTAGCACCGCCATCTGTCCAATTCCCAACACACTAATGACAGCCCCGTTACCAACTATTACCGATTTTTGCGAGACACTCGAGAACGATGAAAATAATGAACGATCGCAACACATATGCTCACTAGCACCTGAGTCAACTAGCCACTTTGATTCTTCATATTGTTTAAACACCGAGTTCGACACTACAAACGCGTTACTCATCTTCTTACATTCCTTTGACCTTCTAAAACGACACTGCGCCTTGTAATGTCCGACTTTTCCGCAATAAAAGCACTTATTATCGTTCACTTTTTTCTCACTGTCTTTATTACTTCTACACTCGGTTTGAAAATGTCCGAATTTACCACACGTACAACATTTTACGTTCCTTTTTGCCACAAACGCCGACGACGACGAATTTTCTTGGGTTTCAAACTTTTCCTTCACCCTCTCTTCTTCGACTAGTAACCTGGCTATTAAATTGTCGAATGTTTGTTTTTCGTCGGGTGCAGACTCCCAAGCCGACACGAAATGCTTATACTCGTCCGGCAAACTCATTAAAACCTTTGTTATGACCAACTTATCTGATATTTCCTCGCCCATTTGTTTTAATTGGTTCTGCATTTCCTGGATTCTTGACAAGAACACCGACATTTCAACTCCTTTGTCATATTTATACTGGAAGAATCGCTGTTGTATAATATGGATACTGGTTTCAGACTTTTGTTCGTATACACTTAAAAGTTTTCGCCACATTTCTGCAGAAGTTGTACATGATATGAGATGTAACATGACGTCTTCCGACATTCTTGTAACCAGTAACGTCTGAGCCTTAGCATCTTTAGTCTCCCAGGTAACCCGTGCAGCTGCTTCTTCAGGTTTTACTGTCTATCCTTGTACAATATCCAGCCATCCTTGGCCCCTCAATAGTACTGTAATTTGAAACTTCCATATGTTCCAATTCCTGGTACCTTCCAGTTTCATTACATTATTAGTGTTATTTACTTCCATCTTGCATTCCTGCCTTGCTTTCCCTTAAGCAAGTATAATATCCTTCTCGACGAAAATTTTTACTGTCCACGCGCCGGTTAGACTTAACCTTACTTTTCGCCAATACTAGAAACTTTTGAATGTTGTTTCTTTTGCTTGCGCACTTCAACTTCAACCTTTCTTTTATTATTTACAGGTTGGCGTTTCTGGTCCCATAACCTGATGTTAATTAAAAGAAACTAGAATATAGCAAGATGTGGTTTTATTTAATCACACGTATTTCTTACACCGCTCAGATACAGACGCCATAGAGAAGGAAGCAGTACAGCCAACTTACAAACAAAAAACGATATACATACTACCAACACCAGAATAAATGTTATTACATTGCCAGTTAATTCTAACACATAGTTTACCTATTTTTAAATCGACTATGTTATGTTTTATAAGTTTTGGTTTTGATTTTCAATAACATGTTAAAAGTTAGATGTAATTGTATAAATATGAACTAAGTTTTTAGTTTCCTATTTGTTACGTTCGCGAAAACTTTTTTATTCCTAGCAAACAAAACTGTGTCAATCTACCCACGTTGTTGTTGTTCCGAGTCGGTTTTACCCTGATTAGTCTTGATCTTTGCATTGTCTGGATAAATTACAAGCAAGTTTTTCGGGGCAGAAAAAAAATAACCTCGAAAGCCAAGGCGGGAGCAAAGCTCGCCTAACCTAACCTATCTGAGTCGGTTCTGCCCTGACTTGTCTTGCTCGTTGCATTTTGTAGATAGTTGAAACTAATTACAAGCAAGATTTTTTGGCCGAAATGAATATTTGACGTAACGTAGCGAAATCTATATGTAACATTGATGAAGTGAAAAATGGGTTAATAAACAAAATACAAAACGATCCACAGGCTAGTTGTAGCATTGGTGTAATGAAAAATGGGCTTTGAAATAAAATACGTAACAATACATAGGGCACGTGACTACAAGGAGAAAAGTTGCTTGGACTAACGAACCATTTACTTAAAGTCAAATGGTGAAATAAAAAATTGACGAATAGTGCCATCGGAGAAACGATAAAAAACGAAACGTTTTCGGTCAAATGAAATTTAGTCAAAAAAAAATCGTGTTTGTGATAGGTTACCGGTGGATTGTGTTGCTTGCGCACAAAATTAACATTTTCTTTGCTGTACCATTGCAGCACCGACGAGGCATAGTGACAGCTAGCCAAGTCTGTCCAAAATAGTGTCTGGTCTTTATGTTTTTTCAAGAGAGGCAGCAATCTTTTCTGGAGACATTCCTTCTGATATATATTAGCATTCAATGATTGGTCAGTGAAAAATGGTGTTGAGATCATTCCGCATTGACAAATTGCTTGCCAAACAAGATATTTTTTGCATTACTAACGACAGTCCCTTATTTTACTGTGTAGTATTGTGCACCAGGTATAGTTTTATAGTCGAATTTGACGTATATTTCGTCATCCATGACGATGCATTGTTTAAATCTTGACCAAAATATCTTCATATAACTTTCGGGCCCGAGTTTTCACGGCGGATGACTGCTGAGATGTTCACTTTGGCTGTTTCTGTTTCTTATAGGTATTTAAGTCATTTCGCTTTTTAGCTCTCTGTACCATACTAATACTTGTACATGCTTTATTGGCACAATCTCGAACAGAGAGCTTTTTTTTTCGAGGCAAACAACTTGCATATCTTTTCGTCCAATTTGGGCCTTGAAGGACCTGGTTATCTGCCCCTACCAGGCAAATCATTTTACGTGTAGTTCTCGCCGAATCATTTGATTGTATTTTGAATCGCATGAACATTTACGCCTTCATCTTTCTATAAGTTATATCCTTATCAGTACACCATTTGGAAATAATTGATTGCCGCTTTTCACTCGTGAGACCTCTCATTATGAAAATAGGAAGTAAATGTATTAATTTTATGACACAATTTTCTTTATTGACATATGAACTATTGACCGATGTCTAGTTATTATTTTTATAACCCACAACCTTTTTATTTGGATACTTTTTGTGTGTACCCATAATAAACGATACGGTCCTTAGGGGCTCATTAGGAAATTTATCTGGGCATAAACGTCTCCAGACAGGTGTTTAGCAGAAAATTGCGTTTAAGTGACCAAAGTCATACATGCTCAACTTGCCTCGATAGTGAGGTACGATTAAGTTGAGCATGGGTATGAGATAAGTTGCGCAAGAAAAGTATTGCATGAAGAAAAACGACATATTTATTGGTCATATTTAATTTACTACCAAGAAACTACTACGAGTATCAGTCTTATAATCACACATTTTAACGGAGTTCATGAGTCCAGAAATCAAGTTTCATTAGTGGTGTCTGTCATATATACCTAATATTATTGCATGTACGTTGACGCATTTTTGTCTCCTCCAAAACAGCTTTTGCGGTATTTTAACCGCCGACTTGTAGCAGAACACCTAGTGGGTTTAATTTTCTTGTTCCGCTTTCTACAACAAATAACGAAATTTAATCGAATATAATGCGTTAAGAACTGATTATTTAGCCCCATGCCACGTTTTTCATGCGAATTTTAGGTTTTAATAAAATTTGTAATACTTACGTTATCATAGGTATTAATACACAATAGCCACGTAAATTTTCTAAGTATTTATGTTCATCTGATACCTGAGACATGAGTTGTTTCGGAAGAAAAATACCACAGTTAGCTTTTTAAGTTTTAGTTCGATAAAAAAAACAAACAACGCATGTCACCAACTTCTACGCCGCGTGGCAACTAGTAGTGGCGGAATGTGTAGCCCTCATCCAGATCTCACTTTCCACCGATTAATGTTCCAGCGTCGCGTGTTTAGTTTTTGAGATATTTCGATTGCCCAACTTACCCGTCTGCTCATCATTTCCCTTCCTATCCTAAATTAAAAAAAAAACTAATAACAGCCGAACGTAGACCCTCCTTTTTTTTGAAGTCAGTTAAAAATTACTGCCTTAATAAGGATTGAAACTTTGAAAAGCATATCAAATTAAATTTACCTGTGGATAATCTCCATATTTGGTTTGGTAGTCGAATACATAGAGATAGGAGTTGCGACGCAGTGCAGAGTGAGTGTCAGCCGTCAAAACGATTGGAGCCACGACCTGGGCATCACTCAGTGCCTCTAAAGTTTCGTCCCTGTAAATACAATTATAATAAACGAAGGAGATCTTTTGTTGCGCTTGATAACATTGATAAAATAATCCAACGTACTTACCTTATATTAATTGGATGTTGAACAGGTCTCTCCCAATCCGTATATTCATTAATAATTGTAGCTAAAATCTCGGATAAATGGTAACTATAGGTATTTCTTACAAAAGATTTTAATATTTTTGATCTTCTGTCCGCTTCAATTCCATATTGGACATCATCGCCGCTGAACGCAAAGTAAGCTTCAGCTTTAGTAACGCCCAACATGAGGTCATACCTTGTAAAACAACAAGCTATTAGTAATAAATACAGTTAAAGAATTATTTATTTTAGAAAATTACCAATAATCTGTTGATCTAAGCGAAACTAAATCAAATGGGTTGCGATGAGTAATATTTTTTTACTCGCGAACTTTAAATCACATTTTTATATTGTCAAGGGTGATAAAATTCAACCCAAAGTGGTACAGTCACGAGACTTAATTTGGCACCCACCTTAGGTCCAAAGTCAATGTGACATTCTACATCAATAAGGTTGACTTTCTTGAATGTTACAAATGACTTGACATCTCTAATGACATTGACGACTTCAAGCATATTTTTCTTGAAATGGGTCCCAAATTAACGCTCGTGACCGTACTAAATTTTCACTGCAATAACAATTATATTATTACCATGGTTACCATCATTACGAATATTAATAATAACAAAGCATATAAATAATAAAAATAATAATTGGTACGTTTGATTTAAAAGTAATGTGAATGCCTAAGTTGTAACGTACTTTGTAAGTTGCGCAACAGCACTCTTGCGCATTAGAACAGCGTTGATGATGTTTATAGCGTTCTGGGTTTGCTTTCCAACGGGCAAGCGTGGCTGTCCTCCCCAGTCGTACCCATTTTCTAAGTTAATAAGATCTCCGGTATCTGCGTCAAAAAAAAACAATGTATTATGTCTCTGATCTTACGTGTGCTTGAAGAATTAAACAAAAAATCTTAAAACGAAATAAGTTTGTTCAAGACGAACCAAAATACATTTGTAAAAACATGACAGGTTACAGGAAGAAGCAGACAAAACATTAGTAAATTATATTTCTTTCTTGACACTTTCGGTTTGAATTACTTTATTTTGTACTAGTTATAATCATAACTTTTTTATTATTTTATAACCTTTGGATGTAACTTATTAATTACTATATAGGTACATATACTCGTACAGGGTGACCTCCAAGACGTAATACAAAATTAACGTTTCGGGCTCAGTTAAAGACGGAGAATTTAGTACACTACCTCATTTGTTAAGAGTAGCCTTGTTTAATTTAAGTGTGTGTAGTATATTCCGAAAATAGTTTTTTCCAAGTGGCGATTAATACCATTCGCATATTTTACCACTTTATTTTTTCTCAATAGCTACTTTTCCCGAAGGGCTTAAGCCATTCGCATATTTTACCACTTTATTTTTTCTCATTAGGTCCTTTCCCTAAAGGGCTTTCTAGCCATTCGCATATTTTCCCACTAAATGTATTTTTCAAAAGCTGTGTTTCCTGACGGGGTTTTTAACCAATCGCGTAATTTACCACTTTATATACTTTTCCTGAAGGGATTTTTGAGAGAAGCGGATATTCTGTGTCGCATTTGTTCCTAATCTGCTTACTTTGTCATTGTGAAATATAACTACAAGTATACAGCTGGCTTTGTATGCAAGGATTGATTCTGCTCCTCAAACTAAGCCACTTTTGGTATAAAACTTTTGAGAATAACGGGATTTGTGAAATTTAGTAATAGTTCAAAACTTATTTGAGCAAGCTCATTTTACTTTTTACATACCTACGAACATTGTCGCAAGAATCGCCAGCTACTTCAGATTACACTCAAAGGTTTCAATAGTCATAGATAATAGATAAATACTTCAATTTATCACTGTCACATAATCCAAAGTCGTAGTGCGAGCATAATTATTTCCTCGAAGTAAAATAAGTTGAATAAAAGTAAATTAATTCAAATGGAATCCAATGAAGAAAATAAACGTTTTTTGGCATCTAATTCTTCACAGGCATCATCGTTTAGCTTCATTGAAAGCAGCCACAAGGGAAGAATTTTGGTCAAGGCGGGTCATAGACATTATCTTAAAAGAGAAAATTATAAATCTGGCACTTCCATACGGACCTGCGATAAGACTGGGGTGTGTAATGGCTCTGTCAAGCTAAATTCTGAAGAAACTGAAATCATTAAGGAGCGTGAACATTGCTGCGTACCTCCCTATCTGCGTGACTATCACAGCATAGACATTGAACGCAGTATGGTTAATTTAAAGAAGACGGTGACTACTTCATATAAGCCTATTTCTTTCTTATTTCACCAAGAAATGAAACAGTACATGACCGAGGAATATGTAGACAAACTCCCAGTACTACGAAATAACAAAGATTTAATATATAGAGCCCGTCACGATCACGATAAACGCATTTCGCAAAACATACCCGTTGGTTCAAATGACAGGGTGTTATTTTAATTTTTCCCAGGCAGTGTATAAAAATGCCGAAAAATGGGATATTGTAACCAGTCGCGAAGGTTGCAGCCATGCCGCAAAATGTGTTGCCCTTGCACATTTGCGGGCCCTAAAAATACACGAGGGCTGGTTCGAAATTTCAGCAGAAGCACCAACCATTCCAGAGATTGAAAGATTTAACCAATAATGTCGTCGCAATGGATAACAACTGAAATGATAATTAATATCGTATCTTGCTTCCAGGAACGTCACCGCACGAACAATGTGACCGAAAGTTGGCACAAAAAAATATACAATATTATTAGAAAAAAATCTAATATATTGTTAGTTCTGTCTGAACTTAAGGATGTGGCACACGCATTGATTTTAGTGTGATGCAAAAAGAAGTTCGTCCCGATATACCTTCCGCAAGAGGCACCAGATATATATTGCTATGGATACAAAAATAGAAACCATTGTCAATAATTATTTACAAGGAAAATATGATTAAAAAAAAACTATTTCACGGTTGTCGTACTTAAAGTATAACTAATTAATTAAGTTATCATGTTATTATTGAGTACAGTCAACATCACAAATAAGTGATCTTTTCTGTACCTCGTCGCTTTCTATCGTTTCACAATTTTGTATAGCATTTCAAACAAGACGTTTAAGTGACAAGGTACATAAATGGTCACTTATTTATGCTGTTGACTGGGGTGTTATTCTCTCAAAACCGCTGACGAACGAACGAACGAACGAGTGATTCTCCAAGCGGCGAGTTTAACATAACAGATTTTAGGGCGTGCATTTTCAATTTAGCAGTATGACTTCTCGAACGTATTAGGCTGTCTGATTGAGAATGCACGCCCTAAAATATGTTTTGTTCGCTCGGACGGGACTACTTAAACTCGCCGCTTAGCGCTTGGACATTCACTCCTGCGTTCGCTCACCTTTGCTATTGAGAGAATCACACCCCTCACCCCTGTACAATTTCCTGACAATAAGGTAATGGTTTTATGTTTGACAAGGTAGTCATTACATCAAGTTTATAAATGTACTTACAAAGGGTAAATTTATTTAGTTTTTGTTTTGAATAAATAGTATTACTTTGAATATATAATAGTATAAGGCCGGAATTACACCTGTTAGTTATTACGTAAGTTTTGAAACAAAACTATATGCAAGATAGAGATGCAGATGTTTGCCACTCACTCTTACCCATAGATGCGTCCCGAAACGTACGTAATAATTGCGGCCTAAGACCGAGTACAACCTATTAACACGTTCACTGTCCCCATACAAAACGATCTGACAATGTCACACGTCCAACTTGTGTATTTAGTATGGGGATGTGGCCCCATAGTGGAGGCACGGACTCCTGAAAAAAAGCTTCATGTACATTGGGGGCACCCGGACAGGTTAAAAAATCGATACTAAACTAAAATAAGGGATAAACTCGAAAAATATGTTATAGAATTATTTGGCAACATCACATCTAACTTGTAACAGTTGAATATGTGAGAGAAAGTGTCTGAGTGAATCAAGATAGGTATATTTCAGAAAGGTACTGTCACAAAAATGTTGTTATCTAAATTAAAAACGCATTTTTTACGCTTAGTGCAACTACTAATTTCATTTATATTTACAGCGAAATCACACCGCTTAACCGACATTTTAACATTGCACGACACGTGCGGGCAAACTCGGCCTTGGCTGGCGAGTGCACGTTTAAATGAGTTCGACTCGCTCCGGCGCAATGGCATGTAGTTGGTGCGGGAGTGTTAACAGCCTCAACACGTCAAACCGGATAAAGAACAACCTACCTAAACCTCTTGACTTACAAAAACTAGCTTCTACAAAAAGTTACTTCAACTAGCAAACACTTATGATTAAAATCGTTTACCCTAGCGTCTCAATTTATCTTTGAGAATATCATGTATGTACGCAAACACATACATGAGTTTAGGCATAACCGCGACGTTCATAATTTGAATACTAGAAATAGGGATAAGCTCGCTCTTCCAGGTCACCGTCTCCGTAAAGTAAGCACTTCGTTTGCGGGGAACTGTATACGTTTTTACAACAAGATACCTTCTGATATCGTCAATATGCCGTTCAATAAATTTAAGTCCCACATCAAGCGCTGCTTGTTGGGTAGGGCATATTACACTGTAAATGACTTCATTGGTGATCAAGATGTCTTTAAATAGTGTCTGGGATATTTAGAATGTTTGAAGGGCACCTTGATAAGCATAGCCTTTAAGCAAACTGTGTATTCAAACAATCAATGTTATGTTTACTATTTGTATCTTTACTAGTTCTTGTGTGTACAAGACGCTTTTAAACGAGAACACACTGTGATGTTTCTCGCCGGACAGCTTCTTCACACAATATTACTTTTTTGTTGTCCGGCAGCATGAGCATGTCACGCTCACTCAAAGGTCTTTGCTTACGGCGGCGTCGTTGATCGGGTCGCCACTTTCCCGAACATTATGGTTGAGAGAGGCGATGGCTGAGATACGCGTCATACTCGTGAACGGGTGCTGTTTGTGGGGTCAGGTCTGTTCACGTTTGCAAGGACTTGTTTTTACTTAAATAAATTATTCTAGTTACGGCTTTTTGACGTAGAGACCTCGTCGTGTTGTTCTCAAAGTTTTTTTTTATCAAGTTTAAGGTTTATTGACCTTAAATTTGTGGAAAAAATATTTTTGGTACTTTTAAGAATTTATTATTTATTACTTTATTACCTAATGTAACTTACTTTACTTAATGTAACTTAGTTTTAAGTACTATGTTATTATGATTGAAAAAATGACCTTCTGCTGGAGTTTCTTGCGGCGCTTCTTCTCCGCAATGATGGTCTTGTCCGAAGCGCTGGTAGACTCACCCTATATTACCGACGTGTAAAAGAGCCCTCATGTGGCCTATTTACTGAATAAATATTTTGAATTTTGAATTTTGAATTTTGAATTTCCTATCAAAACCTAGTAAGCCTTTTTTTTTACCTAGTATGTACGTGTCACATACGAGGTTTTTGATATAGTTTTGTATACTAAGCATACTATTTTGGCATAGGTACTAAGTTTAAAAATGGTCAAGGGTCAAGCCCGTGTTTTTGTGTACATCTAGGTTTCGGATTACTCGTATCTGTGAACCTGAGTGAGATTAGCCCTTTAAATGATTTTGCATTCGATAGGGACTTGCTAGAAACCACGTTTATAGCAAAAAACATAAAATTGAGTTTGAGGACACATACTAGGTTTTAAGTTTTGGGTTGGGTTAGGTTGGTTTAGGTTTGGGTTGTCTGGGAGAGGGACCAGGCGTGCTCGGCTCCTCTCTCCTTAGGCGCGGGTAGCCCCGGCAGTGGCTGGGGCAGCCGGGAGGCAACGTGGGGATGCTTAGGCAGGTAACACGTTGTCTCCGATCCGGCAGGAGGGAACGCCAGGGTGGTTTTTAGTGGGTTGCGCTTTGCCGCCCCCTCTCATTCTGAGGGGGGGTGGCGGGTGAGTCCCACATATCCCCTCACCACTCCCATGGTGAGGGGAATCCATAAAGGATTTTTCACCCTGACAAAAAAAAAAAAAAAAAAAAAAAGGTTGGTTTAGGTTAGGTTGTATGTGAGGGCAGAGGCCAGGGCCAGAAACGAGCGCCCGGACCCCGAAGTGGTGGAGAGGACTCGGCGGATGGCCGAGAGACGAATGAGAGACCGGTGGAAAAGTGACCTGGAGGACTCCCCCTATGGCACTTACACTATAGGGGCACTCCTCCCGTCACTTGACCACTGGGTCGAGAGGGCGCACGGTACGCTGACGTACCGACTTGTGCAGGTAATGACCGGACATGGGTGCTACGGTCATTACTTGCACAAGATTAAAAGGGAGCCGAGTCCGATCTGCCACGAGTGCGGCGATCCGGATGACACGGTCCAGCACACACCCTCGCCGTGTGTACTAGGTGGGATCCGGAGCGCCGCACTATGGCTGCTGGGATTAGTGTCTCCGATCTCTCGCTGCACAGCGTAGTCTCGGCCATGCTGCGCAGTGACAGATCGTGGAAGGCGGTATCCTCCTTCTGTGAGAGTGTCATCTCGCAGAAGGAGGTGGCGGAGCGGGAACGCGAAGACAATGTCAACGCACACCCGCTCCGGCGCAGACGGACGGGGCGAAGGCGCTTGCAGTACGCTGCTAGCCTGAACCCCTCGTAGGATCAGTGGGTTAGGGGCCCACATTGCACGGTCCTACACACGTCTGGGGGAGAGGTCGCAGCGTTTGCCGATCTCTCCCACCTTTAGCGCGGGTACCCCGGCATAGGCTGGGAAGGCTGGGGGGCACCCAATGGTAGCATCCTCGTGCAGCCCATGGTGCCCCCGAAAACAGCAGTGGAGGTAAACGCCGGAGTGGTTTTAGTCGGTAGGCTGCTCCCTCTACTCTCGTGCGAGAGTGGGGGGAGGAGAGAGTCCGTCATACCCCCCCTTTAGCATGGCCAACCCTAGGCCGGGGGGATGATGCGTAACGCATTTCCACTCCGTCAAAAAAAAAAAAAAAAAAAAAGGTAGATCGTGCTTTCGCCTGCACCCCACCCTGGGATCTGGACGCAGAGGTGCAGGCGGAGACCTACAGGGTTAGGTCTAGGGCCCGAGCGAGAGGAGAACGCCCGGACCCTGAGGAGGTAGAGGAGACGCGCCGAATGGCGGAGCGCCGACTGAGGGAGCGATGGAAAGCCGACCTGGAGGACTCCCATTACGGTATCCGTACCATTGGGGCGATCCTCCCGTCGGTGGACCTATGGTTAGAGAGGGCAGTCGGCGCTACGTCGTTCAGGCTTGTGCAGGTGATGACCGGACATGGGTGTTTTGGCCATTACCTGCACAAAATAGGCAGAGAGCCTACCCCGCAGTGCCATGAGTGCGGCGAGCCCGACGACACGGCTCAGCACACCTTCGAGGTGTGCAGCCGTTGGAGCTCAGAACGCGATGCCATGGCACTCACCATACAGCGGGAGGACCTCTCGCTCTACAGCATTGTGGCGGCAATGCTCTGCAGCGAGAGGTCTTGGGAGGCAGTGGCCTCCTTTTGCGAAACGATTATCTCGCAGAAGGAGGCCGCGGAGCGGGAGCGCGAGGAGTCTCCTCTTGCGCACCCGCTCCGGCGCAGACGGCAGGGGTTGAGGCGGCGGCGGTTTGCCACTCAACTTAACCCTTAGTGGCTGCAGGCGGGGGGTGGGAGCCCCCTGCCTGCTGTTCAAAAGCCACTAAGCGGTCTGGGAGGGGGGCCGCGCGTGCTCGGCCCCTCTCCCCTTTGGCGCGGGAAGCCCAAGCAGAGGCTGGGGCAGCCGGTAGACGTCGTGGGCATGCAATTGCGGGATCCACGGCATCGAACCTAACTGGCATGATGGTACGCCAGGGTGTTTTTAGTGGGTACACTCCCCTACTCCTTCTCACTCGGAGAAAGGGAGGGGACGTGAGTCCCACATACCCCCCCGTCACTCCCATGGCGGGGGGCATGCGTAACGCATTTTCACACAAAAAAAAAAAAAAAAAAAGGTAGATCGTGGTTTAAGGCTTAGGCAGGTTCCACGTTGTCTCCGAGCCGGCAGGAGGGTACGCCAGGGTGGTTTTTAGTGGGTTGCGCTTTGCCGCCCCCTCTCATTCTGAGGGGGGGTGGCGGGTGAGTCCCACATATCCCCTCACCACTCCCATGGTGAGGGGAATCCATAAAGGATTTTCCAACCTGTCAAAAAAAAAAAAAAAAAAAAAGGTATATCGTGGTTCCCCCCCGAATGTGCTGCCACCTTGCCGTGGTGGGGGGGCTTGCGTGGCTCAATGATCCTCGACGCTATACCGGATAGGGCTACCCATACCGGGAAGGGTCGGGGTGAGGGTCCAGACTAAGAGCGGCACACGGGGAGGTGACAGAGGGTCGCTAGAAGGGGTGGTCTCCACCCCCAGACAGCTTCCCTCTGTCATCTGGGGAGGGTTTGGTGACGAGCGGATTTTCTTCGGAAAAACCGTCTCGTCACCAGTTGTGGGTCGCGGCAGAGGTCGCTGGAAGGGGTGGGCCGCCCCGGACAGCTTCCACTGTTCTGCCGCTTTGGACGTTGTGGTGTGGCCTATCTGAAGGATACGTGGATCGACCAGGGGGGTCGTGAAACCTGTCCGGACGAGAACCCGCACCACGGAGGTGGGGGGCACGAGGGGGAGTTTGAAGGGTCGGAGGACGGGGGGGGGGGACACCCCGAAATCCGCTCCCGGAAAGCGAACCCGAGTCGCCCTGGATGTGGGTGTGGTGTGACTGCTGGAAGGCCTTACCGGCGGCTGGAAAGCAACTCACACCACAGGCGGACGGAGGGAGGGAAGGCGAACTCAGCGTTCATTCGCTGCTCGCCCGAACTTCCGTTAGAGCTACGCGGGTGAAGGACCCGCATTGCACGTTCTCTACCGTTTGGGGAGATCGCTGTGTGCGTACGCAGTCGTCTTCTCCTTGGCGTGGGGCTCTTCGGAGCGGGCTGGGAGGCGCCCAGCGGATTAAGCTGTAAAGCGGGACCGCGGCGTCTCCACTACCAGCCAGGAGGGTTACGCCGGAGTGGGTTTTAAACGGTAGTTCGCCTGGGCGAGAGTCCGTTATACCCCCCATTGCACTGGTCACCCTTAGGCCAGTGGGGATGCGTAAATGAATTTCCCACTCCGTCAAAAAAAAAAAAAAAAAAAGTAGATCGTGGTTGGCGGTCGTCTCCTTCTGCGAGAGCATCATCTCGCAAAAGGAGGCGGCGGAGCGGGAGCGCGAGGCGGAGGTGGATGCGCACCCGCTCCGGCGTAGACGTGTGGGGCGAAGGCGGAGGCAGTTTGCTGCCAGCCTGAACCCCTAGTAGAACCGTGGGGATAGGGTCCCACAACATGGTTCTACACGTCTGGGGGAGGGTTCGGAGTGTTAACCGAACCCTCCCTCCTTTGGCGCAGGTGCCCCAGCAATAGGCTGGGGCGGCTGGGGGGCACCCAGTGGTGGCATAGTCATCAGCCCACGGTGCCCCCGCTAACAGCCTTTGGAGGTTAACACCGGAGAGGTTTTAGACGGTAGGCTTCCACCTCAGCTGAGGTGGTTGAGAGTCCGTCATACCCCCCCCATTAGGCTACCCTAGCCGGGGGGGACGATGCGTAAATGCATTTCCTCTCCGTCAAAAAAAAAAAAAAAGGTTGGTTTAGGTTTTGGATTTTTTTAGGGTTTTGAGGCGAAGTGTAACCGTTGCTACTATAAAAAATCAGTACCACTACTTCTACTAAAAATGGCCAACGTTTGTATGTCATGTCAGGCTATACTTATATACTTTATGATATGTAACATTCTTATCATAATTTTAAGAGGCGTTGGTTTAACAAGAGTAAAAGTTATGTTGTCTATTCTAATAAACTTGGCTTTGGTCACGGATCAAAAAGTCGTTGCAAAACAATAGACCGAATTAACTGATAGAGTACACGCTTGGCGGGCGGACGAGATGAGAAAACTTCTCGGGGACAATTTAATAACGCGCCCCGGACGCGGTTTGCTTCGCAACCGGAAGGACGGTGCCAAAGTGAAAACAAAAACTCAGCTATCGCCACGATATAACCCGCCAGCTTCTGGCTTTGGAAAGATGCAGCGCAAGGGATGACATCGTTAACTTTTTCTCCTTATTGTATTCAGGGCTGTTCAAAAATACTTCGACAAATGTTTGTAAGAAAATGTTTTTATTTTACAATGTGACAATAAAAATTAAAAACCAAGCTTTCAGGATAAAAAATAATAAGTGTCTTAAAAATATCTACCTTTTGCTTTGATACACAGATTCAAACGTTTGTTCAAATTGTCAACGACATGCCGCAACTCCACTACGGTTTTTTTTTTGCCCACTTTTTGGCAAGGTTTGCTTTCAGGACATCTACATATTTGTGTTTAGTGGCACAGTTCCTTGTATGTAAGATCGACCACATACTATAATCCTTTGAAGTTAGTTTAGGCGAATAGTGTGGCCACTCTTTTGAACTTATAAATCCGAGAAAATTGTCTTTACGCCCACTGCTGCCCACTACGGGCCCTGTGTGATGGAGCTCAGTCTCGCTGGCATATCCACGGTTGGGTGCCATAATGTTGCTGACTCCATGGAAAAATTAAATTAAATTGAGACTACTGAAAATTTGATACAGAAAAAAACCATTTGTTGTTTTTTGAAAATCGACTTCTACGTGGGTTAACTGAGAAGTAGATGTTTGTATATAAATATGGTAATAAAATGACTTAATAGAAAAAAAGGATAGAACGTTTTTTTAATCAAACTTTGATTTAAAATGAAATGTACTTTGGCAGTGATTATATTATGTATAGTAAGTTTGTTCTAAAGTGTACCTACTTTAACGAAATTTCTGACTCTGCAGATGGAATTTAGGAGGAAAGCTAGTTTAAAATAAAAGAAAATATATCAACAACAAGGGGAAGCCTCTGCGCAGATCCGCTGACACGAGCAAAGTCACCCATAGTTAAACACCTTGTTGTCTAAGACAAGCGTTATTTTATTCTCACGTTTTCATAGTATTATTTTATGTCAACGTATATATACTTTGTAATAATTAAATCACACATAACTCACCGATAACGACACCGTCAACACTTGGTCCAAATGCATAAGAAAAATCCGGTGCTTGAGCCGGCGCCAACATAAGCGCCTCTAGAGGACGCTCGCGCAAACACCTCAGGAGGGCCGGAGGAGTAAGCCCTGAACAAAAAAATATTACAATTATTGAATATATTTTAGTGAAAAATGTTCCAGGATTAAATAGTATAACCATTCTAATGTACCTTCTGTGGCTACCGAAAGATTATGCCTACAACATAGCCGTTAGCCGACTTCTTGTATATATAATAGGCATACAACAAGGCACTGCCAGCATTGGCCATTCAATTCATCGAAATATAATAAGTATGGAAGAGTAACGTCTAACAAAAACGACTGAAAAAATCCGCTCCAAAACGCCCACTTTTTGAAATGAAAAGATCTTATGTATCGAGTGGTTTCAATAATCAACTAAATATTAATTGAGTTAAGGTATGAAGTCATTTATGTCAGATGCTGGTATAGGTGAAAAACTTAAGTAAGTCACCTGTTGTATGTAGTTGTGTACAGTTCGCGAAAAAACGCATAAGCATAATCTATTATATAAATATTTAATATGAGTTGTACATATTAATAATATACTGTACATTTTTTTACTTCAATCACTCGCCATTTCGTCATCCTCATTTTCATCAGTGGACTGTACAGAAACAATGTCACTGTCATTATCTTCCGAGGAAACACTTATAATGAAACTCTCCGATATTGCATCCATTTGTAATTCTTGACATTGATACTTTTGCTCCTCCTTCATTGTATGTAAGCATACATTTTTCCATTCTTCCTGAGTTATTATACTAATTTTTTTGCTAAACTTTTAATAGACTCCATATTCATTGAAACGTTTTTTTTGGCAACAAATCCTTTGACTATTCCCCAAATGTTTTCAATTGGATTGAATTGGGGATGATATGGTGGTAAGCGAAGTGCCGTATGTCCGTGTTGGCTTAAAAATGTATCAATTTTGTATTCCACGAATTTTTGCTTATTTTTGAGTACAAGATCGTATAATTGTGTCTTATACATAGTTGGGGAATGGTCAATATTTTGCTGAGTTAGCCAATCCATCATGACTTGCTTTCGCGAGTTCGAATTCGGTGCCGGATTTTGAAGCGAATTATGGTAACATGCATTATCCAGAACGACAACACTGTTTGGTGTTAGGTTTGGTATTAATTGAGTTTTAATCCATTTGGAATAATTGTTGAAATTCATGTTATCATGATAGTCACCTGTTTTTTTATGGGCTTCATACATTAATAATGCGTTAGGAACGAATCCCTCCATTCCGCCTGCATGGACTATCACGAGACGTTTTCCCTTTGAAACTGACTGCTTCATACCGGAAGTACTTCCATCAGACCATGATTTTTGTGTGGAGTGTGATGTGTCAATATATGTCTCGTCAGTGAATACGATCGGTCGCCCTTGTGTACGGTATTCGTTAATTTAGCACAGAAAATTGATACGTAAATAGCGAATTTCATGTTTTTCCATCAGGAGCCTCCTATTGTCTTCAGTTTTCCGCCATTTGAACCCCAATGAAGACACGTGTTTCCTTCGTGTAGTAATGCTACCTCGATAATCAATATCATCTTTTAGTTTTGCAAGGACCAGTTTTAACGTGGGTGTCTCTATATTGGTGATATGAAAATTATGAATTGTTCTCCTTATCACCTCTCGATCGAATTCGTCAACAATAATGCGTGATTTTCGGTTAGATTTCTTTATGGGTGTTTTAAATTTTTGATTTGAATGCATACTTTCAAATTCTTTTAATGTGTTGAGAACCAGTTTTTTCGGTACACCAGATATTTCAATGACCAATTGTATTGGTGTTGATAAACAATTTGAGTCTTTATCACAAACCTCTAAGAAGTGTTTGTACAAATTACACAAAACTCTTTTCGTTTGAATATGCAACGGTTGTCCTCTGCCAATTTCAGGAAATGGTGCCATATTCATTTGCCAAGCTGCATTCAAAATCGATGTTTTATAATTTACCTACTTCTGTGGTAAACTGTTAGTATTGTATGTATGTATGTAAACACTTTATTGTACAAAAGAAAAACCATCAACGAACAACGCAAAAAATACGAAGACAATTACTCGACATTGACAACTATTTATATCTTATCATGACAATAGAATCATAAGTGGACAGGAATAATCAAACTTGAAAGATTAGCAAATAATGAGTTTGCAAACCATACGATATACTATTAAAAATTTCAAAAATGGAATTTCTATTCGCACACATTACTCACACATACAACAGGTGACTTACTTAAGTTTTTCACCTATATAACGTTTGAGTAGACAGTAATTTCAGTAAGGTTTTATACCGTTTGAAAGACAAAAATCTGCAATTGGTTACAAGCTCTCTGACACAAGATTTCCATTTGTCAATTATTTTTTTCATAAGGGTTATTTGAACGCGGCCATGTCTTTCAACATTTGACGTGGATGGTTTAATACAAAAACAACACAGTAATTGAATAATGAATTTTATTAATATTTTTTTATATGATTGATTGATTGTTCCCCTTGAATCATTTAACATACTTACACTATTATAAAGTTGTAAAATAGTATATCAGAAGATATTATGTTGTAAGAGTAGTCAGCGTCAAATAGTCGTTAGAATCTAAACATGTCTAATAGACCTGTGATAAACTCCTCGACGTCTGATATTCATTTAAATATTAATTACATTATTGTAAATAAATGTTGACAACGTACTGTACAATTTGGGACCGCTGTGACTTTTAAAAAATGATTTCCAGTTTTTGAGATGACATAATCCGATTCATCAAAATGGATGCAGCAAATCCTGCAATGTTTGCTAGGCATCCAATTCTCGTTTCGCAATTCGCGACGAACTGTATCCACCCAAGCCAGACGGCGTTTTTCATTTTTTGAAAAACTTAAAAAGGTCATATTTCGTTTTTTTTTATTATGTACATAAACTAACGATAGTAAAGATGACATAAAATTTAATTTCCTATTCATTCGAAGTAATTGCTTGTAATTCACATTTTTCAAAGATATATTGCATAACATCGGCCATTTTGACATTTTGGTATGGGAATATTAAAAATTCAATAACTTACTAATGAAAATAAATATCGCTTTGTTTTGCATCTGTGTGGGTCCTGCACTAATTTACAATGTAACTTGGCATGGTTGCAGCGTCATTTAAATCCGGTAATCATTAATATCGATTTTTTTCTTTTGTGATTGTAAACAACTGTTTGACACTACGTCAGAAAGTCGACTGATAGACAGTTCGGCACTCATTAATAGCTCCACCCCCGCCGGCACTAAGTCAGTGGGGCAGATTTTGAGCGTCGATTACTCTTCCATACTTATTATATTTCGATGATTCAATTACCCTTTTCCAGGCTTAATGGTTTTCTATTTTGGGTTCCGTATCCTAATGGTTCTAATGGAATTCTATTACTATGCCTTCTCTGTCTGTCGGTCTATCAACGAGCTCTCTCTTATGAATCTTAGTATGCAGACGGTTGAAATTTTCACAAAGTATGTATTTTTAATGCCACTACAGCAACTATTAATAATAATAAACCTTTTTTAAAGAAAATTTAATAAATATCTGAATATTAATAAAAAAATACTATAGTTGCTGTAACCACAAATTAATATTAAAACCAGGCAAGAGCATGTCGGACCATGCTCAGTGCACCACTGTCATGTATGAATTAATTTTCTATTTAAAGTTATTAGGTGCTGCCTAAGATGATTTTTAGTAGGTATAAATACTTTAGTCGCCTGTATCTCAGGAACTAATTAAGTCTACTTAGTTTTAATAGTTTTCCTTTTAAATTTGGTATTTGCGCTTTCATTGAAGATATTTTTCAGATTTTTGTATTCGTAGTTTTGGCTGTATGGCAAGGGGACCACTTGACCAAATATTTTAAAAGCGGATCCCTTAAATAAAAAATGTTTTCACAAATCGACAATATTTTTTAAAGACCTATCCTACAACACCCCAAAACAACGGGGTCGACGAGAAAAAATAATACATCCCCACGTTATAGATAGGTAGGGGAGGTACAATAAAGAAATTTCTTTTTCAAGCTTTAATTATACCACTTTCCTCCCGATCCTTTGTTGTTCGATCGATGGCGTGACTAATATGTATACCTATTCATGCCAAATTACAGCTTTCTAGTACTAAAAGTCTCTGAGCTAGGGTGCGGACGGACATACATGGCGAAACTATAAGGGCTCGTAGTTTGACTACGGAAACCCTTAAAAAAAGGAGGCCCCATAAAAAAAAATGGAATGAAACCACAGACGAAACCCTTCTGGTACGAGTCTGATTCGCGTTTGGCCGGTTTTCTTTGATTATGAGTTTATGAGGCTAACACAAACTGCAAATAATGAATGTAGATCTTACCATCTATAAGCTTGAAAAATCAACAGTTCAAGAAGTCCTTTTTGTACTTTACCTGGAGAACAGTTAGCATGCGTAGCAACTATAGCGGCGTATTTGTTAGGATCAGCCACAAGCGACCACGGGCTGAGGCCAGACCCTGACATAAGCACCGCTCTATGAAAGAGCAAACCTGAAACAAAGAGGCGAATCTGTGTAAAAGTCATAAAATATGTGTCAATAGATTGGCAGTTAACGCATTAAGTGTTACAATTTTATTAAGAGAATATAAATCAATTAAGGACAAGCGTAGTAGTCTAAGTACCGTCAATACAATAAAAGAAAGCATAACAAAATGAAAACATTGAATTCCGTTAAATAAATTAAGAGATCTATTTACCCCTCTGTCACAATAGCACCGCTTGTTTACTTTTTTCCCCAAAACGTGGTCTAAATGTTATTTATTAATATACCATGGTCCAATGTTCAAAATCTCTTCTATTGGAAATGAGCGATTTACATATCCTATAAATAAATGGAAGGATCATACCTAAACCTATGTAGCTCTTCCATCCCCATCATTTATTAACAGCCCTTAATAGGACAACAACCACGCCACTCCCCCCCATCTTCAGCTTCTCTCATCCAACCTACACTGGCCAATTTGCGCATATCATCGCTCAATCTTGCCCTAGGGCATCCGACACGACGTTTGCCGAGACGCGGTCTCCACTCAAGAACTCGACGTCTCCAACACCTTGCTAATTCGGCGGGTTATGTCGGTTTTGGTTCTTTGTCGGATCACATCATTGCCCGTCGGATTACTCGAGCCATGAGTATCCACCTTTCGTTCCCGTAGTTGATCACCGGTAACGCACTGGTCAAAAACTTTCGACTTGAGGTTTTGAGGTTTAGGCGATATGAAGACTCGGCAAAGTTTCCCAAATGCTGCCCAGCCTAACTGAATTCTGCATAAGGCCTCTCTTTCGAAGTTGTGTCTCCCTAATTGGAACTTTTGCCCTAAATAAATATATGAATCTTGAACAGCCTCGAGAGATACACAATCAATAGCTATCGGTCCCGGATCAACGTGCTCAGTTAAACATGATCTAGATTGTGTCAAAGCTTGTAACATTCAGCCAGGCTGTTCATCATCTGTTGTAGGTCCTGCAGGGTCTAAGACATGGTGACGATTTCGTCGCAAATGTCAGTTGTGAGAGGTACTCGCCGTTTGAATGTTTGCCACATCCTTCCCAGACTAGCGTCCTGAGTATAATCATCAAGCGCAGCAGAAAATAATTTCAGGGATACAAGAACGGGCTTAGATTACAAGTTCTGAATTTGGACAGACAGTGTTATAAAGACCTCTCACATACATATCGTCAATCAATTTGGCAACGCTGCAAGGACAGTAGAACAGACCATGTTTCGATGAAGTCGAAAGCTTTCTCATAGTCCACAGGGGCTGATTATATTTTTGGGACTATATATTTTGCCTCACTCTCACGTATGTAGTCTATAGTGCCATTACCCCTCAGCCCAGCCTGTTCTGGGAGTTGTTCTTCATCGAGTCTTTGCGCAAGACGATTTGAGACGACTCTTGAGAACAGCTTGTAGACATGGGTCAGAATATTACCTTTCTTGAAAACACGACACGACCAAGCCCAAGACCCTTGGAGTTCTCCCGGAGAAAAGTACAAATTAACAAATACACTGGAGCTCCAGCAACGGTATCCTGTCAGCTTTCAGTAGCTACGTGGTAACTTCGTCATCTCCCGAGGCTTTTCTATTTTCAAACTGCCTAAGAGCCGACTTGATTTAGTCCAGTAACACTAAATATGCGCTTTTTATTCGTTCCAATGAAGGCGATCTCATTTTTGGTCATAAAAAGTGGAATTTGCCGCGTCCATTTTCTCAGGGGCTGTTTTGTGAAGAACGAGCTTATTAAGAAAAGCCCCTTTTCTGCTCCAGAAAGTTGATGAGCATTGCCTCCTATGATTTCTGCTTCCAAATCTATGCTTTCCTATTACCGATTCGCTGCAAGTATGTACTCCCACTACAGCGTTAAAGGACTCCATGACAATGTTGAAGTGAGCGTGAGTGGTGTTATGTAAGGCTCTGGTTATGCCTTCATATATGCTCGTAACTGTGACATAATCGTTCGAGTAAATCGACGTCGGTGCATGCAATTTTATAACTTTCAAGCTTTACCTGTCGGTAATCTTAATCATAAGGTATGCAATCCTCTCCGACACACTGAAGATTTCGATAACGTTGTCAGAGAGAATGCTTTAATCTGTCCTCGCCCTCTCTTCGGACTTCACACAACCCCTGAACGTACTAGAGCCTCGTTCGTTGAACAGGCGGGGCAGGCATGGGTCTAATAGATGTTTTTCCGATTCCCTTACATCCCCCAAATATTAGCTCTCCACGTGCGAAATAAACTGTTACTTACATTTTTTGCAACTTACCTTTGGACGGCTTATTGATGTGGACAGCTAAGTGCGTTTTACTTAATGAGCTTTTCACTGTGTATAAAAAGAGCAAACACTAACTGTATGTCATTTGCTTAAGACTGCACCGAGCAAACGTCGAGTGTCCAGTGGCGTCAACTAAATAATTTACTTGCTAGCTAATCTGATTTAATATTTAAATAACATAACAGTACATTCAATCTAAAAAAATATAAAAGTTACTTATTACTTACTTTTCTTACTTACTTTACTTGCTAGCTTAGACGATAGGGTGAATATTCGGGCGTTCCAACCGCCGTCATTATTCTTTTTAATACATTGACGAAAATAACGATAACTATCAGCAACTTTTGATGTCAAAATCAGCGGACCCGGGGGTAGTATCCATTCCATTTATTTAAAATAACAAGAAAGTTATTGAGTTTATATCGAATAATATGCGAAAACAATAATGACGGCGGTTGAAACGCCAAATATTCACCCGATACGTTTTTGTAGCGCAAGTAAAAACACAATTTATGGGATACGTAACAAACTTTAATAACACTTAATGGGAAAAGGTGGCCACTTTTTTCCGTTAACTTGATAACTCGAAGGTTAATTGTTATTAAACTATGTAATAGGTACAAAAACCTTCCGACCAATTATAAGAAAATAATTTAGTTTATTAGAATAGTAATGAGGGCGCCACTGTACATCAACGATCTGCCAAGACAGAGGCTTGGGTTGCCGAGCTAAAACTATCTCTGTACCAAATTTCTACTGGATCCGTAAAGTAGGAACATACAAATTACAAACACACTATTGCATTAAAAAGAAGGTGAGGATAACCCCTGTAATGTTAAAGCAGCAAAAAATATCTGTATTTGAACTATGAATTAAAATTAAATCAAGGAAAGCTCGGTTTTTTAAGTCGACCACATTCCTCTGAGAAAAACCTACACGCGGTACACCCTACGTCGTTAAGAAAATCTCCTCGCATTCATTTTGGCGTAGTCAGACGAACCTTCTCAACCTTTTTTCGCATCTATAACGGAGCAAAAACGAAAGTTTACTATAGGTTAATGTTCCTTAATCCTTGCGACGTTTTGTCTTGGAAGATTTGAATTTGTTATCCTTAGATTTTTAAATACCTGACTAATGAATTTTAACACCAAAAGTAGTTTTAGTTGATAGTCACAATCGATTAACCCGCGATGCGTATATCTGTACGTCGGTCTGTGTCACCATACTTTCCAAGCGGATAGACCGAATTCGGGCGGTTTTCATTGAAGAAAGCTAGTTCTATCGGGATAGTTTTAGCTAGGTTTCATGATAATCAGTTAGGCTGGTTAACATAATATTTGCTGCTACGAAACGCTACGCGCTACGCTAGTAACTGAACACAGCGGTTTTGCCTTGCCAACTAACGGAGAACTCGACGAGCGGGGTGGCTGGCGCTAAAAATAATCAGAGAAATTCAGCTCTATAAGTCAGGGTCGCGATTGTGAATAGATACCTATCTCCAACTTTATCTATTAATAGTTATTTTTATGTTTTTTAGTTCCTTGCGAGGTTTGATTCTATCACCATGATTTACGATACAAAATATTATTTAACTACAAGTAATTAAAAAAAAAAGTTTAAGTTAGTAGACACCCTAATCCTTTGGCGTAACAAAATGCACATTTCTATATTTTTAAAAAGACACCCACATTTGTTTAAAGTAGCCCAACTTAATTTTATTCTGTACTAATATTATAAAGCTGACGAGTTTGTTTGTTTGTTTGCTTAGAGCATATGCTCTAAGTTTGTTTGATTTAACGCGCTAATCTCAGGAACTAATGGTCCGATTTGAAAAATTATTTCAGTGTTAGATAGCCCATTAAATTTATATAGGCTATATATCATACTCACATAAACCGAAGCGAAGCGAGGGCGGGTCGCTAGTCTTAGATATAAACATAAATTGAATGAATATGCAAACTCGCTTTCACTCGGCTCTATCTTAATGTAGTCGAAATCATTTCCTGTTCGAAATAAAGCCTGAGGGAGTGCGTACAAGTACGCTTGGCATGCGGCGTTCAGTAATCTTCTGGTTAATATCTTTATTACCGTGACATACTCATTTGCTCAATCATTTGACTTTATGAAAATAAGTTACAAGTAGGTATGTTTAATTGAATCGTTTGGAAATTTTAAGGGGTTTTTTAAGTTTCCACAATGAAAAGGTTTGCCAAGGCGACACTGACTGGGATTTAATAACACAATAGGGTAGACCGGGGACAATTGTACCATTTTTGAAATAAAAGGTTCTAGTTTAGAATGTGAAGTTCAGAATAAAAACATCACATAGGTACACATCATATTCTAGGTTAATGGTCTATACAATTTTGATAGTAATTTGGTATTAATAATAAAATAACTCTGTATAATCGTAACTCTAAACATGGGTTAATTGTAAAAAAAACAAAAGACAATAAAACCAAGAATAATAATATATTCATCAAAAAATCTCTATTTTTATTTTCATTGGGTTTATCAGTCTGATGTAACTGACATCAGTCTTAAGTGTCGATATTCAAATTAAGAATAAAACAGATCAACACCTAAGTTTAAAAAACACCGACTTGAATATCTCAGCTTATAACAAACATTTAGTTTAATTATTAAGCAACATAGGTAAAGGATACTTACAGCACTCTTATTTATTACTTTTTCTGTACTAAAAGCCCGAAACTTATCAAATTATTCAAAAATATTGTTTTCTATAAGTATAGTTACTATTGCCCCCCTGTTACACCTAACTCGGTTCGCAAAAATATATGAAAATGAAGGGCTATTCTTACTTCTCCCACCTGCTTAAAAGCTACTTACAATTTTGATAAGTGTATATCACTTCTTGCTCAGTACACTCTTCATGAGCCCATAAAAGACATAACACATTGAATCCATATTTAATTGGAAATCACTGTAAGGTTCTCCCTTTTCTTTTTCCTTACTTGTGGCTTTTGTTTTGACTTTGTCTTTGGTTTCTGCTATTGTTTTAACAGTTTTCTTCACATTTTTGCTTCCGTTCTCTCAAGAATTTTTTTTAGGAATTTCAGTATATATTGCTGATTAGTATTTTTGCGGGCTGGTGCTTTGCGTAATGAACGAGTCTCTTCAGGGCAAAAATGATCAGTCCAACTTTTCGACATCAAAGGTTGTTCTATATTAACAGTGCTTTAACAATGGTACTATTCACGCTTGGGATATAGGTAGGTAGACAGTGCATTAGAAACCAGTTCCAGAGGATTTAATGCTGACTGAGGCAGAAGGTTCAAAGATACATCATTCGGAGTATTTTCCAATATATTTTCTGACAAAATTTGTGGTCGGATATCTAAAGCGGAAACAAGATTGCAATTCCAATCCTAATTCTAAAGCAGAAGGTGGTGGTACTTGCGGTCGTCGTCGCGTAAGCTCTGGCAAATATTGCGGCACTCGCAACAATTTTTAGAGCTTGAACTCGGTTGTTGTGAATCTAGATTTGCGTTGGGAACGTCAGGTAAAGGGCGATCAATTAAAGGGCGGGCAAAGTGTTCATCGTCAAATATGTTACGGATGTAGGGATAAATTGGAAGCAAAGAAATGGAGCCACTTTATATGAAAATTCAGTACTAAGTGGCTCAATTTCTTTGCTCCCAAGTGTATATTCCGGGGAGTGAACTCAATCTTTCAATTTAGTCAATCTGTCCTATGTGCCATCAAGAATTAGAGCAACTAGTGCTACGTGTATTGATAATATTTAGTAATTTTGACTCTATTCAGAAATCCGTAATTAATATCTTAAGTTCGGATCAATAGAGTATAGAGTATTAAATTTTTTGTTTTTTTACCTTTTGCTCGAGTTTCTTGCGGCGTTTCTTCTCCGCAATGATGGTCTTGTCCGAAGCACTGGTAGATTCCCTTTATATTACCGACATGTAAAAAAGCCCTCATGTGGCCTATTTATTGAATTTAATTTTTTTGTTAATTTAGATTTTGAAAACAAGTGGATACGCGTATGCAACAATGAATGGTATGTTATGAATTGACATTGTCTGGCCCAGATTAGACCTCACCCATGTAAACCATATACTGACCGGTCAAGAAGGTTATGGGAATAGTGTGGCGGAAACGAAAGAACTACTATACCGTTTTCCTTGAGATAATAATAATAATAATAAGAAATAGAGAACGTGTGGATAGATACCAGCAAAATCGCCTCTTCCAAAGTGATCAGAGGAAGATGTACCGAAAGTGGGAAGGAACCGATCAAGGTGTGAGCAACGGACACCTACCGGATCCTGCTGCTATGATTAATTTCTGGCGCAGCATCTGGTCGGTGCCTGTTGTGCACACAGAAGGAGACTGGATACGTGCTGTTGAACATGCGTGTGAGGCTATTGAACCAATGGGGCCTATTACCATCTGCCTCGAAGACGTAAGTTGTGCAATCCGAATGACTCAGAACTGGAAAAGTCCTGGACCGGACGGGTTACACAACTTCTGGATTAAATGGTTCAAAGCCTCACATGAGTGTTTAGCAGCGCAACTCCAAAATGCTCTTGAGATCGGTTCCTTGCCACCTTTATTAACAACTGGTGTTACCTTCCTGCTCTACAAGTCCGGTAATACCGCGGACCCAAAGAACTACCGACCCATTACATGCTTACCTACCATCTACAAGCTCCTTACATCAATTTTGAGCACAAAATTAAACGCACATTTTGTTGCAAACAACGTTATGGCTCTCGCTCAAAATGGATGTAAGGTTGGGTCTCGCGGTACTAAGGAGCTCCTCCTCATAGACATGACCATTTGTCAGCAAGTCAGGCGAAACAGGGCGGCCCTTTCGGCTGCCTGGATTGACTACAAGAAGGCTTATGACTCGGTGCCTCACTCATGGCTCGAAAGGATCTTAGAGTTGTATAAAGTTGATGCAACTTTGAGATCCTTTTTAGGTGTGTGTATGAGGCAGTGGGTCACAGTCCTTCGTCAACCAGATGGTCGAGATGTCCCTTCTGATTCGCCTAACTTGATAAGGATTGAAAGAGGCATTTTCCAGGGTGACAGTCTCGAGTCCTTTGTGGTTTTGCCTAGCCTTGAATCCTCTTAGCTCTTTGCTGAAGGATTCCGGGCTTGGCTATCGACTTCGTAGAGAGGCTGAAGTCATTTCCCACTTATTGTTCATGGATGACCTCAAACTGTTTGCATCTAAGCGCCAAGATCTTATCGCACTATTAAAAATCACACAAGACTTTAGTAGTGCGATCAAGATGGAATTCGGTGTAGATAAGTGTGCGGTCATGCATGTTCAACGAGGGAAAGTTGTAAATTCATCGAATTTGCAGCTTTCTGAGACAATGACTCTCAAATCTCTCTCCGAAGTTGAAACCTACAAATATCTTGGTATGTCACAGTCTTTGGGTATTGTGGACAGCGATATCAAGCAGTCAGTGAAGGAACGTTTCTTCTGTCGCTTGACAAAAGTTCTTAACAGTCTTTTGTCGGGTGGCAATAAGGTGCGCGCCTTCAATGGCTGGGTGATACCGCTGCTCACATACTCCTTTGGCATACTAAGGTGGACTCAGACTGAGCTGGACGCCCTGGATAGGAGGGTCCGTCTACTGCTTAAATCACATCGCATGTTGCACCCACGCTCATCTGTTATGAGATTGTACATCCCGGGGAAATGTGGAGGTCGAGGCATTTTAAATGCTAAGAATCTTCACAACCACGAGGTGTGCAATCTCAGGGATTATTTCCTTCACAATGAGTGTGGGATGCATCGTGATGTGGTTGCAGTAGACAGAAGCCTCACGTCTCTCTCCTTGGCAAACGAGAACTGGCGCAGACCAGCGGTGTTGAGCACTGAAGACCGCAAGAACATATGGAAGAGCAAGGAGCTGCAAGGACGCTTCTACCGGGCCTTGACAAGGCCCGAGGTAGACTTTTTAGCGTCCGTGAACTGGCTAAGGTTTGGTGACCTCTTTAGGGAAACCGAAGGTTTTGTCTGTGCAATTGCTGACGAGGTCATAATGACAAATAATTACCGGAAATATATTCTGAGGGATGGCACGGTTGATATTTGTCGAGCATGCCGTTGCCCCGGCGAGTCCCTCAGACATATAATTTCCGGTTGTTCGCATTTGGCCAACAGCGAGTACTTGCACAGACATAACCTTGTGGCCAGGATCATCCATCAGCAACTTGCTCTTCAATATGGTCTTGTTGAGTCTGAAGTGCCGTACTATAAGTACACACCGACGCCAGTTCTCGAAAATGGTCGTGCTACGCTCTATTGGGATCGATCTGTCATCACGGACAGGACTATTGTCGCCAATAAGCCTGATATCGTTTTGACAGATCGATCTCAACGCCGGGCAGTGCTCGTTGACGTCACCATCCCGCATGATGAGAACCTCGTGAAGGCTGAGAAGGACAAGCTCAGCAAGTACCTTGACTTGGCTCACGAGGTGACCGCCATGTGGGATGTTGACTCGACGATCATTGTCGCAATAGTTGTTTCGGCAAACGGTCTTATAGCGAAGTGTCTCGACCAACACCTCAAGAGACTCTCGCTAGATGGCTGGATCAAGGGCCAGATACAGAAGGCAGTACTTCTCGACACGGCACGTATTGTGAGGAGGTTCCTCTCTCTGCAGCCCTAACCACCGGTAGCTTGAGCCCTGCCCCGCTGCCGGCGGCATTCGTAGGTTAAGTTTTTTATAATGTTTATTTTTTATATTAGTATTGTTATTTTACTTTTATAATTGAATATTTATTGTAAAAAACCTTATTTACAGAAAATTAAATAAATAATTAAAATAATAATAATAATAATTCTTTATTTGCCATAACAATACACGTATCTTATACTAATTACATTACCCACAAAACTATTCGTGAATATTTTAGCCACAGCTGCCAAACTAGGTGGGGACCTGTATTTCAGCAGTCAGCGCTCAACCCCAAAAATGTAGTATAGTTGGAACCAACTAAAATGACGAAAAGGCACTTAACGCGGGATTTTACAACTTCTTTTGTTGCTAAATATGAAAGGAAAAGATAACAAGCAAAGGGACGACCGAAGTGTGGCACGTGCCTTGGAGTAGCTCAACCCTTCTTGGTCATTGAATAAAAGATTTTTTAAGCCGTCTATATTGTAATTCAAAAATATACTTAATAAATATTCCTATAATGTAACATTCAATATAATTTTAAGTTGTCATTATTGATACATAATAAATCAACATCTCGCATATTCTTATGGCTAACATTCATTAAAAAATATTATAATAACAGTGCGTAATCGCACTCAGGTAAAAAATGATTTTTAATAAATACTATTCAAAAATTGTACAAAGTGATATTGACACAGTATTTAATTATTATTTTAGAAACGCACGTCGTGCGGTAAAATACAGACAAACAACATCAAAACTATCAAGATTGTTTGTTCACAGTATACTTTGGCCGTACCGACACACCTGCGTAATTGTTTTACAACCCTACTTGAAGATAACAATTGAACAATAGATGTTTTTAAAGGTTGGTTTTAAGTGCCTTTTCGTCATTTAAACTGGAACCAACTATACTAATTAGTCTAACGCTTAGATGGAAATGTGCGACGCGTGGTTGTTAACTAGCAGCAAAACGTTGCTCTCTGGAGTTGATTTCGTATGGTTGATAATGATGGAATAATTCTAAGAACTGAACTCCCTCCATCCACCCAGATGCATTTCCACAACCTACACAGTCAGGCGGATTATCTTTTATAGTGTCTGTTATATGTGAGGCGCGGAAACATAAATAAGGGTGGCAGCGCATCTCAAAAAAAAACGAAAAATTGAGAACCTCCTCCTTTTTTTTAATCAATTACCGTACACCGAGGATACTTTGATTTACGGGGTGATTCCGATAGCAACTACCATTCCACACAAATATGTATTTTTTGAGGAGTTGGAATACGCCACCATTTTTTTTTTCGCCACTCGTAACGACGATAGTTGCTCCTTAAGAAAGTTAAAGTAGTGCGCGTGTCACAGCCTTTTTTCGTGTAGATAAAAATATGTATTTGTAGTCTGCTTTTTGTCTTGATTTTTGAGGTTAAAAAGCATCAAATCCTCTTGTTATGCAAAAACGCATGTTATTTGAATGGTGTCTTATGTTAAGCAAATCTAATTGGTGATATCGAAAAAAAAACAACATCTATACTACATTTCTTCAGATTTTACGCGTTTTTCAGCGGGTTTACTTGAGATATATTCGTTAAAATATTTTTCTACTCATGTACTTTCATCTGTCATTTGTATAGTCACGAACACTAATAAATAAGAACATACATAATTATGTTCGCAGAATAATCCAGAAAAAGGTCTATCTAGTCTATGCCCCAAAACAGCACTTGTGCGTTTTTAAGATAAAACGATTTGCCTAGCTGCCAAAGCTTAGCGTTGCACAATCGATTTAATTATATTTTAACGATTGTGAAATAGGGACTAAAAAACCCCTAACGTTTGGAGAAATGAAATCTGTTACCTGATTGGTCGATTTTAAAATAGCTGTATTCTGGTTGATTGCAATACCAAATACAAAGGTTTTTGAAAAGATTTTAAATTAGTTAAAGAGTAACACGTACCTAAAATAACCTAACGTTCCGATTGACAATCGATGTGCATTGTGATTGGTGGATTTAATTTGATGAAGTATTCTTATTAGTCAAATTAAAATGTTTTGGAAGTGTAAATAATTCTATTTTTCAATCCGTCAAATTAAAAACAAAGAAAACCATAGACACATATTTTGTCATTACCTTGTTTACAGCTCGTGTGTTGTTCTAAGCTTCGTTAATTCGTTTGTACGTTTTTTCGCTTAATTTTGCATTTCATTTGAAAACTAGTCGTAAAAAAAGGATTGTATGCATCGGTGTATAACTAAGTCAAAAAACACTCGTGGCGTTTTCCTTTACGATGTTCACCTTTGGCTCACAACTATTATACTCGAAACTGGAATTCAAGACCAAAAAAACTACGACAGATACGTCACTGTCAAATCTGTCAAAGTCACTTATGTCATTGTCAAATAAAGTTTTCAGGTTTCGCCAACCTTTTTGTTATATGCTTCTTTGTACATATTGGCTGTTACAATTAATTAATTAGGATTTTCTCAAAAAAGGTAGGTACTTACAAACTTTATTTTCAACTCAACATTGACAAAATTTTAATGTAAAGAACTTAAACACGATAAGGGTGCGTTGTTCAACTACAGAGTAATTCTAAACTAGAATAGTCATTTCAGGTTGAAAGTTAGTACTTATGCTTCGTATAGGTACAAGAAACAAAAACTTAACAAAAAACAAAAACTCAACAAGGCAGAAATAACCACGGAGCAAAAAAAACATTCGAACACTCAAAGCAGACGTCAGTCAGATGTCGAATGAGAATGAGAATGACAAATATATGGTGTCATGGCGGCCATGACAACCATAAAGCACACTACACACTATTATTCTGCAATTAGTTAAATGTATGCAAAAATAGGTTATTAATTACTTATATGTAGTTAAAATTCTTGTACCAAATGTTATTAACACCTGAAGTTATACAAGCACAATACCAGCTTTGCAACCAAAAATTGCGGATGATTAAGTTTTTATTAAGGCCTCTTGTATTTGTGTAAAAATAAGTAAATAAAATGACTTCTTTAAATTATGGAATTAAAATTGGTAATTTTAAATAAATAAATTATCTCAGCGTGTATTTTTAGAAAAAAGGGATATACTATTGTACGAACATTTTATTGCAGTGGCAACATTGTCGTAGTTTTTTTGGTCTTGAATTCCAGTTTCGAGTATAGCGGTATACAACTTTTGCATAAATTACTATAAGTGGTTTCAAAGTAATCTCATTCGTAGTAAAACTTTGATCATAGTTTTTTTTTACGGGAAACTAAAGGTCTAAATTTTTTGTTGTTAATCAAGTCGAAATAAGAAGAAAAACCGTTTATTGCCTATTTTTATTTTATTATTTTGGCTTGTAGTTTCTATATCAACTCGTGTTAAACTTTGAATTTGATCAAAGTAACCTCGGTTTACGGTACCTGTTCTGCCGAGATATATAACTCGAAGTATTTTGTTAATAAAATATATACCTACTTTTAAGTACACATTTCTTTATATACCAAAGTTCTGTTTTTATTCAGAAACTTCACATTCTAAACTAGAAGCTGTTATTTCAAAACCGGTCTACTGTTGTCCCTGGTCTACCGTAATGTGCTATTAAATCCCAGTCCTTGTCGCCTTGGCGAACTTTATCATTGTGAAAACTTAAAAAGACCCTTAAAATTTCCAAACGATTCAATTAAACATACCTACTTGCTACTTATTTTCATAACGTCACATGAAAGAGCAAAAGACTATGTCATGGTAGTAGAGAGAAGATGACTGAACGCCGCATGCCAAGCGTACTTTTACGCACTCCCTCAAGCTTTACTTCGAGCCATTCTTCGAGTATGCGGTTGGCTTCTTCGTTATGGTGTTTGGAACAGGAAATGATTTCGTCTACATTATGACCAGACCTCGGACAAGGTGAGCTGTTTTAAGAGTTTGCATAATATGGACATACCTACGTAGTCATTCAATGGTAGATGTGATGTAATTGAATAACGAATGAAATTATGCTATTTAGATCTTTACATAACTAGCAGTCATGCATCTGTCAGTCAGAAATTAGAAGACGTCATAGCTAGAAACCCAGACTTACATCTGTTTAGGGACTATGCTGAAATTTTTTCGGAAGGAACAGATGTGGACGGTATTTTAATGTACAACTTCACTCCGCTCACTTCAGTTGAAGTAGAAAGGTCTTTTTCCATCTATAAGTGGATATTAAACTCAAGAAGAAGTGCGTTGAAAATTGAAAATTAGGAAAAAATTATAGTTCTTTATTACAATAACCAATAACAAAGAAAAAAATAGAATAAATAAATAATACCTACTCGTTTTGTACATAATGCACTGTCATTTTTGTTTAATTATAATTCATGAATTCTTTTTAATATTTCATCTTCAGGTATATCTATATTAACATCTACCCTTGACATTAATGACGTAAAAATGGCTCACTCTGTCCGAGGTCTGATTATGACTGAGCCGAGTGTAAGCGAGTTTGCATAATACGTGCGACGATTTAGGAACAAAAGAGATTGGTTGCAAGAGAGTATTGAAGGACGTCCGCTACTATTTCTTGTTAGGGTTCCGCACCATTGGAAAAGGTAAAAGGAACCCTTCTGTCCTGTCTGTCATATATAACGTAGAAATTGTTTTTTTTGCGTAATACTTCTTTTTGACACGTATACCTACACTCATTATTAATAAACGACTGAACAGGTACGGCAAATTGGGAAAAAAATTATGCTCTCTATAAGCATCTCATCAGAATGTCTGAATCCTCTGGCACCCACGAGGGCAGCCACGTGTTCATATCGCTGGACTTCTCTGCTAGGTGCACAAGTTTTAGATATGAAAGTGTCACCCCTCTATTCGAAGAACTGGACCGCCTTATGGGCATAGCTAATGTGTTTTACTACACGCAACAGATTCCCCTAGAGTCCATCCTCATGTTCCAGGATAGGTTCAAACCTCCTAATTAGGGGGATGACGGCTTGCCTATCAATGGACCCAGGTGCCTATACGGTCCAGAAGCATAGATGGAGGGCATGAGGCAGAAGGGATGGACCCTGGCAACGATTATGCTTATCTTAATAGCCTCCTGGAGATACGGAACTGTTGCCACTCTTACTGGACAAGGAGACAATCAAGTTATCTACCTCAGAATTCCCTCCCACGAGATACTGGAGAGACATGCAATGACTAAAGACCAGTACATTTCCTGTTTTCAGACTGTTCTCAGAGACCTGTGCACCAACGCCGGTATTACATTAAAACTAGAAGAGACCTGGGTGTCATCATCCCGGTTGGAGTACGGGAGGGAATTATTTTTCAAGGGAAGCCAGGTCAGCTCAGCATTGAAAAGGGTGCCATGAATCGCCAGCGAAGCCAACCAAACAATACCCTGTATAAACAGCGTAGAATCAATTACATAAACGGACATGATAGTAGGTAAATAGAACAACGACTTCACGAATCAAAAGCAGATTAGTGGAACTCCTTAAAAAACCAGAAGATTTATCAGAATTAAGTTTCAATGAGCATAACTATTACAAAATACTCGAACAAAAAGATTGCGTTACGAGTCAAAATAAAGAAATCGTATACTCGCCATCCTTGGCGACATTGTGTGTCAAGCCTAGTACTCAATCGCGTACGAAACGAACTTTTCTCGCGAGGGCATTACGTGCATTTTGCAAGGCACAACAAATAGAGGAAGTATGCATACTATAAATATAACAATGACACCGCGTGCATAATAACAGAGCTACCTCAATGTATAAACAAATATGGTACAAGGTCAGGTCCGGTATTTTTAGATTTATGCGGACTCCTACACTTCACGGCGACCCTGCCAGTCGGGCTGCTCGAGGCAGCCATAGCTTCAGACTGGACGACGACACCGCTCGGACCAAACAACTAACCAGCCAGTCAGCCAGCTCCAGGGAAACAGCCGATAACCAATCCGCCGCAACTCCAACCACGACATGGGACATCAATGCACGAAAAAAGACAAAAAAAGAAGTCATCATCGCTTATGCCTTGATCGCACGTACCGAGTAAACGGGCGAGACAGTGCTTTCGGCCGAGTACTCGGTGCGTATGAACATAGCGCCGAGTGCTCGGCCGAGCACTCGGGCGAACGAAGTGGCGAGTCAGTCGCTCGGTGGACGTTCTATCTGCTAGGCCGAGTGCCCACCCTCCCGCTTCCCCGCACTGCCTCGCTCGCTCGCTCGGCAGGTCTGAACGCGCACTGACTCGCCACTCGGTCATGGAATGAGTAACTTTGTATATTTTTTAATCAACTTTTTACGGTCCATCGTGCCCGAATCGCTCAATAGAACTGAACTGACTGTTCTAATTTCAAAACGTGTGTGAACAGTTACTCGCTTACATCACTGTCTCGGCCGAGAAACATTTTACTGTCTCGCCCGTTTACTCGGTACGTGAGATCAAGGCATTAGAACGGGCAGTCCAACGACGCTAGCACGAGCCAAGCTTACACGGGTGAAGTCACAGTGTATTTAAACACGACACTACTCATTGTCATAAGCGTCATTTTAATCTATGCATTGTGGAAGAAGGACCACAAATGTCTTACTAAAAAGATCGAGCGACAAGCAGTTGCAGCAAGCATGCGGAACCGGCCGGAGCAGATCGTCTAGCATCGAGTTTACGCAGCAGCAGCAGCCACCCAGCAACAGCACGCAACCACAGCCACACCACAGCACAGCAACGTGATGATGGTATCAATTTAAGAAAGCCATAACCATGCATACATACACATACTCGTACATAAACTCACGCCTTTATTCCCAGAATGGGGTAGGCAGAGCTACAGAATTACCAACAACTATAAAAACTTTTTGATAATTCTGTAACCACATTTTGCACACTTAGGCGAAATCTTATCTTATCTAGGCTTATCGCCTAACAGTGCTACACGCCTTTATTACCTTAGTCGGCTTTTACTCGTACGACATCCACGGAAAGATACGGAGTGGCACTATTCTAATCCGGCTACCACACGGGGAATAACCATAACTGTGAAAAACCTATTATTGTTCTAAATTGTTGTTGTGCAAACTAAATGTTACTAAAAAATATTAATGACTACCATTCCGGAGTTATATAATCAATTAAAATCACTACAGGAGGACAGAAAATTAGGACCAAAACGCCGAACTGAGAAATTGTATATTCAGTACGAAGTATATATAGAGCAATATTTCCTATGGTGTGCTATACCGTTACCTAATTATAGGTGGACCATGTATGTGTATTACGATGTTTTATTCATTTAGCTGTCAAAATAAAAAAAAATCTTTTTTTTTCTATTTTCTTCTTTGATGCGTTACGTAGATAAACAGCAGTGCTAGACAAGATTTATCCTACCAAAGTTAAGGACAGTTCTTACCTTCTGGAACAGCTAATGAGGTTAGTAAAAAATGTACGCATGCTGCGCCCGTTCCGTGGCCCATAAGCGTCACGTTAGTGGGATCGCCGCCAAAAACAGCCACGTTCTCTTTTATCCAATGCAGGGCTGCTATTTGGTCCATCAATCCGTAATTAGCTGGAGAGCGTGGGAACTCGTCAGAACGAGGGTTAAGGAATCCTGTAAAGGCATATAATTGTTAACCAAATTGGTGTTGGTTCTTACTATAAAGATAACCTTAAATAATTTAAACAAGACTTTCACAGTGCTACCTGTGTTGTTACATGCTTTAAAAATTACATTAGTATTAAATCAGGTATCGCATGTCTGACGGTGAGTAGGCTGAAAGAACACTGCCAGCGACTCGTTCTTTTTATACCTCTATATTGCTTGGCGTAAAATCACTTATACCTACAAAAAACTTAATCTAAAAATTTAAAATATAAAAACGTATGAAGAGCGAATGTATAATAAAGCTAAAAAGCTTCATAGCCAGAGTAATTGGTGTTACAAAATAAAATGTTCATCAGAGTTGACGGAGATCCGTGGAGCCCTTCTGGTGTTTTGGCTCTACAAGGCTGCTTTAAATTTAACCACATACATACACACACATACAAAAAACACACACATGTACATTACATACATTATTACTACATACATTATTATTATCATTATTATTATTACATACCTACATTATTGTGTACATTTTTTTATTGTAATAATGTATTTTGATGATTGGACATAAGAGCAGATAAATGTTGTAGAATTTGATACTTGGGTATAATCTCGGAACTTATTCATATAATATAGCAAAATAACCTTATAACATCAAGCGTATATGGCTAAAACCCTTGTAATTGTATTATAAAAGCATAAGATGTTCCTATGGCCTAATAATAGCTTATTAGAAGAGATTTTGATTAAAACAGCTTTTTTAGGTTGGCAAAAGCTAATATGGCCGAGTAATATGATCACAATAAGAATTCCCTGTAGAAGAGTTGTTTATAAAAGATTTTAGGTATCACAGCCTCTATTCTTATAACTTAGGTTGGATAAAGGCCAATATGACCACAATAAGAATTCCCCTTGTAAGAGTTGTTTATAAGAGATTTTAGCTTTCACATTATGTATCATTTCACATTATAATAGTTGTATATTTTGCTTTTTACCCATCTAACATTAAAAGCTGTATAAAGGCTTTTGTGGAGATTGATATTATTAATTATTTTATAAGTCAAGCGCAAGTTAATTACATGACATGTATCTTATGAACGTGTTGAAGGTTACGTCTATGTAATAAATTAGTACTTTATATGATATTTATAAGAACTTTAAGGCTTACCTGACCAAAATGTTATTCTTGTAAATGGTATATTATTATGTTTAATATTTCAAATTCAGCCAGTTTGATTAAGAAACGCGTTGTTAAGCATTTTTGGTGTGTATGAAAATGAGTTTGAAGGAATTGTTATATGAATGAGGTTGAGAATAGAGAAAGTGAAAACGACAGTGACGTAAAATGAATACATTAATTCTGATCTGAAAAAGGATGGTTTTCGTGAAGATATCAGAAATTAGGCAGTTCAACATTCCACATACAGCATCAAATGCGTTATTTAGAGTAGTAAACAAAGCAACCCCAACAGGTTACCATTGTATAGACGTGCTTAGAACGAATGAAGAACAAATAAATATAATTGAAATGGGAACTCGACATTATTGGCACAATGGACTAATTCCTCAGTTACAAAAAAACATTACGAAATCTCCGTGATGTACCCAATAAGATATCTTTGAACATGAATATCGATGGTTTACCAATTTACAAGAGCTCAAATTAGCAACGCTGGCCAATATACTCTGCAACATAACAGAAATAAAAACCGCATCTCCATCGTGGTGGAAATATACATAGGGAAATCCAAACCAGTCGATTCGGATTTATATTTAAATCCACTTGTCAATGACCTATAGTTAAGGGACGTTAATTTCTGACTTAGTCATCTTCTTAATCGGTCTATTTCGAGGGAAGTCATTTTCTGACTTAGTCATCTTCTGAGTCGTCTATTTTGAGGGCCGTCATTTTCTGACTTAGTCATCTTCTGAGTCGGTCTATTTCGAGGGAAGTCAGTTTCTGAGTAGGTGTATTTCGAGGGACGTCAATTTCTAACTTAGTAATCGTCTCATATGTCATGTCGATAGACCCAGCTATGAACATATTTTTTTATAACGCGTACTATTTAAAATTACGGCATTATATTATAGCAAATTTAGTATTCTTTAAAAGCTAGTCCTTTAGGGTTATAATCGCTAAAATTTTATAAAATTCAAAAGTTTCGCGATTTTTTATCTTTAACAAAGTTGCGTTCGGCGCTCAAGGTCATAAACTTGGATTATTCATTGGGCCAATATCATAAACAAGTCTGCGAAAAATTAGAACTACCGGATTTGACGCAAGCCCATGATTTCTAAAGTTACTGGAGTATACGGCAACGCACGTGACACTCAACTAAATGTTGACCCCGCGTGCCAGGCTGCACATTTTGTAGGCAATAGCGCGGAGTGCGCCCGGCCTGAGGCGGAAGGGGTGCGGTTTGACTCATCAGATGAGGATGAATCAAATTCTTCTTTGTTGTTGCGGGCATAACTCAGAAAGGCCGCTTTTTCCAAAAAAGTACACACGGAAACAAATTTTATGTCCACACTTCTCGACTTTTTGCTTTCAAAGTGAGCTTCAGCTTGTCTCAATTTAATATCATAATGCTTCCATTCCTTCTTTAAAATGAGTATGTAATGAAATAAATTGGTTTTTTGCTAAATTTTCTCTGTGATGTGAATGAAATCTGTGATGGTAACCTTCAAGGTGCTTATTAGTCCGGTACTTTTCTCCCGAACAGCCGAATATTTCCGGGGCGATTGTGCTCATCCAGTAGATTTGATAATACGCTACAAAAAAAATTTAGTTCCTCTTCTAAAATATTCCGGTTTTTGTCTAGTACTGCAACCAATGCATGAGTTCCGTGGGAAGTTATGTTATGGTATACAGGGTGTTCGGCACATGGACCGTCAATTTTTTTTGGGATATTGTTGTGGTTATTTGTTATCTTTTCGCCCTTGGACTTAGGGTCATAAGGGTCACGGTTTTGGAGATATGATTTGTTTAATGTTTTTTCTCAAATTTTCCGAAATTCCTCCTTTAAACGTTCGTAACTTTTTTATTAATGCGTGTTACAGAAAAATATGTTGTATTTAAAACTTGTAAATACATGCTAGTTCAAATACTAATAGTCTTTATTCTAATAGGTAGTCTCAAAGGGACGTACGAGGTTTTTTATTTCACAAATTTACTGTTTGTGTGAAAAAAATCCAACTTCAAAATTCAATTATTAAAAACCTAAATACAATTTTGGGGTTCATTTTATTTTAAAAACTTCTCTAGCTAATTACCTTTCTAACGATGTGCTACACATTAATAAAAAGTAAACGAGAATATCCACATTTTCAAAAAAAAGTTCGAGAGCACCTAGATAACTCGTTTCCTAACTCGTGGATAGGCAGAAGTGGCCCGATATCTTGGCCCGCAAGATCTCTAGACCTAACGCCCTTAGACTTTTGTCTGGGGACGGGCAAAATAACTAGTTTATGTAACGGAAGTGCCTACGCAATTTCTCAAGTATTTTTTAAATTAAACTTCATTTCAATACTTTACAAGTACTGAAGCGAAGTTTTATTTAACAAATAAGGCGCTAGGTCTGGAGATCTTGCGGGCCAAGAAATCGGGCCGCTTCTGCCTATCCACCAGTTAGGTAACGAGTTATCTAGGTGCTCTCTAACTTTTCTTTGAAAATGTGGATATTCCCGTTTACTTTTTATTAATGTGTAGCACATCGTTAGAAAGTTAATTAGCTAGAGAAGTTTTTAAAACAAAATAAACCCCAAAATTGTATTTAGGTTTTTAATAATTGAATTCTGAAGTTGGATTTTTTTCACACAAACAGTAAATTTGTGAAATAAAAAACCTCGTACGTCCCTTTGAGACTACCTATTAGAATAAAGACTATTAGTATTTGAACTAGCATGTATTAACAAGTTTTAAATACAACATGTTTTTCTGTAACACGCATTAATAAAAAAGTTACGAACGTTTAAAGGAGGAATTTCGGAAAATTTGAGAAAAAACATTAAACAAATCATATCTCCAAAACCGTGACCCTTATGACCCTAAGTCCAAGGGCGAAAAGATAACAAATAACCCCAACAATATCCCAAAAAAAATTGACGGTCCATGTGCCGAACACCCTGTATATGACGAGCGTATGACTTCTTTCTTAGTTTTTTTTTTAGGTTTAATTCTCTCGACATTTTCCATATTGCTTTATTATAGTGTAAAAAGCATCCACTTTCTTTTACATTTCGAAAAGCTTTTGTTATTGCTTTCATTACAGCCAGCTCGAAATAAGTTTTATAGCATTCAAGAGTCATTATATAATCTATCCTTAAAAAAAAATTACAGCCGTATATAAGCATTAGTCATGTGTGTTTATTTGGCAAAAGAGCATGCACAACAGGGATGATTGTGGAGCTACTTTCAGAGTTATGATAGTTCAGCGTGTATGGTATAAAGTTGAAAAAATGGTTTAGGCACTACCTTGAATGTACCGTCGCCTCAAAACCTTTTAATTTATTTAAGTTGCTCTTGACACTTGTATGAAAATAAAAACTAAATTTTATCCTCTGCTCCGTCATCACAAATAAGAAAAATTTCGCATAAAATTTCAGAAATAATCACGACTTTTAAATTTTGAAATTCTAAAGCATCAACATTCAGAAATCTTTTTCTTAAATTATATAGGGACTCTTTTTTCGATTGGGAAGTTGGTATAGACGAAACATGTTGTCTTTAATGGAGTGCTCCCATTGATTCTTTAAATATCGGTTGAATGGGATCGAGTCTGACTTACTATCTGTTTACATGATTCCATCTCTGGCTTTGTCGATGTCGTTTGATTGATTGATTGATTTCTATGACAAGTGTGTCGGCCTGCGTCTCTTATGATTCTTTCTAGGTTTTTGTCAATTGTAACTGTGGCACTGCATATATTTCTTTCACTGCACCGGAAGTTTTATGTGCCTGTTTTGTTTTTCTTGTTAAGAAAATACTTGTACCCGTTCTGTATGATGCATTTTTTGATCGTGTGTTTTTTTCGAATTCATTTGAGTAACATTTTTAAGTGACAGCAAACATAATTCATTACTTGTCATAATAATATACTCCAAGTGGCCAGTTCAATACGTTTCCGGTGCGGGAATGTCCGACATAAGCAAAAGAGTAGGTATTGATTCAAAAAACAGAATAAACTCTAGCACGTTTCTACCAAATGAATAATTAAAAAAAGTAAAAAGAAATAGAAAATAAAAGTTATTTATGGAATGAAATGATCAAAAACTATAAACGAATTGTTACAAGGTAAAGAAATAGAACTGCGATCGCAAACACTTCGTGCAACAATTGATTCCTTCAAATAATTTAAATATGCACCTATTACAACTGCCGCCGCAGAAAGTTTGTTCAGTTCATTGACATGGATATTTACAGCAAAACGCCGCAGATTAACTGTACCAAATATAAAAGAAACATTAATAGTTTATTTTGAAAATCGTGTCAACTACAAAATTTACTGCAGGTAATTAATAAACGTTAATTTTATTATTTTCTCATAGCCTTGGTTGTAAAGGTAAAGTACTACATGATTTAAAATAAAATTGTATATAGTGTGTATACAATTCACAGAGAGTTAGTTATTCAGTAGGCATAATATGATATTCTGTCAGATTAATATATCTGATTAATATATTTGTTTACTCTTTCTTAAATCATTCCCGCACCGAAAACCCCGATGTTTGTGAATCACACCACTTACATTTGAAGCAGATTAAAAACAATAATTTATTCCGTAATATATCAACTAGCACACAAGCTACTTATACGAGGGTTGCTATGAATATTTTTAGTTAATTAAAAACCATTCATTTTTTTTACAAATAACTTTAATATTTTTCAAAATATACTCCTCCAAGTTCAATACATCGCCTCATTCTATAAAACCAATCTTCAAAACATTTACAAAATGCGTACTGTGGAAGGTCAAAGAAAAGTCGCTCAAATTCTAGTACTGCCTCGTTCGAGTCCATAAAAGTCCGGCCACGCATCATTTTCTTTATAGCGGGGAACAAGAAATAGTCGCACGGGGCCAGGTCAGGATTGTAGGGTGGATGCGACACCAGCTGAACACCTTTACTGGTCAAAAAATCCATTGTTATTGCCGCGGTGTGTGCAGGTGCATTATCTTGGTGAAAAAGAGTTCCATGAGTGCCGCTCTTTGGACGATCCTCACCAAGTCTCTCAAATGCCTGGGGTAAACAGACCTCTGTGTGCCACTGGCTAGTAACTGTTCTTCGATCTTCGAGTGGAACTACAGCTACTGGCCCCCAACGGCGAAAGAAAACGGCGATAACTTTTTTGTTCACACTACCGCCACGAACAATTTTTAATGGCGGCCCGTCTTCCTCAAACACCCATTGCATTGATTGTTCTTTGTTAGAGGGTCATAGCAGTATATTCAGGACTCATCAGTAGTAAGGATATTAGAAACCTGTTGGGAATTACCTCCGTCGAATTTTTTGAGCATAAACTGGCACCAATCTACTCGCCGGGTTGATCATGTAAAATGCTTGAAACTGCGGGTGATCCAATACTAAGTTCATGCTCTATTTCCCGATGGGTAATATTTCTGCGTTCTTTAATCAACCACTCGGCTTTGATCACGTTTTCTGGCGTTACAGCAGTCGACGGCCGTCCCGGTCTCGACTCATCTTTGAGGCACTCCCGACCCCGCTTAAACTCGCGGTACCAATATGAGATTGTGGCTAACGATGGAGCAGACTCCCCAAATGCGTCGTATAAATTTTTATTAGATTCCTTAAAGGTTAAGTTCCTTTTGCAGTCGTAGAATATCAAAGCACGAAACGATTCTCGCGACAGCTCCATTGCAAGAAACAAAACTGGCCTGATATTGTCAGCAAAAAAATTTAAAAAAAAAGTTGTAAGCGGCCAGTATCAAATTTCATTTTACAAAAAGGTTAATAGCTTAATTACCCTTAATTTGCCACACAATTTTAAAAGTAAATGTTGTCATACAGCTAAAAACTTTCGTAGCAGCCTATGTACAGTCAACCAATTTGATTTCTAGGCCACTTTGGACTATGTTAAAGTGACGTTGTCAACCAAAACGTAAGAGACTCCCTATGATTTGGTTTACAACGTCACGTTGACAAAGTCCATAGTGGCCTAGGAATCAAATTGGTTGACTGTACATCCATTGTTGTAGAGCCTGGTTGTTATACATGTAGGAGTCGTTTAAGTGTTATAAAATTTTCTTTAAGATATACAGTAGCAAAAATATAAAAAAAACTATCTCAAAAATCAACATGAATGAACTAATTTACTATTCAAAGTTATTTGGTGCTGTCTTAGATGATTTTTAGTAGGTACAATCACTTTAGGCCCACTTGCGTGGGCCAGAGTTAGCGTTTTAACCTGAGGTTAGGCGGCAAACCACGTACAAAAGTAGACGCTTAACTCTGGGTTAAGGGCTAACTCTGGTCCGCTTAAGTCCGCCTTAGTCGCCTGTATCTCAGGAACTAATTAAAAGTCTCTGAGATAAGCTGCGGGCAGACGGACGGACATGGCAAAACTATAAGGCTACAAACGCACAGACAGGCGGCATGCTTAGCGCCTAGAGACTAACGAGTCGCCTGGCAAATAGCGAAGATAAACGGACGTTCTAAACTCTTCACAACCGGCCAAATAGACACACGCTAAGCTATACTAGCAAAGGCGCCAAACGCGCAGTGTGGCCGGTTGTGGAAATTGTAGAACGTTTGTTTCACTTTGCTACTCGCCAGGCGACTCGCTAGTCTCTGAGCTGAGTTAATGGAGTCTTTTTTACCACCATGAGATGTAGAAGAGTACTTTGATTGGTAAAGGGGTTTGAAAGGAGTTATAAGTTGGTTTTATGGCGCTCAAGAGCGTAGGGAGACATTTTGTAATGTCTCAGGTTCTTTAACGGTTTTGATATGGCTCTTGTATTACTAATCTATATAAAAGTTTGTAGCTCTAGAATAGCGCCTTAAGCGTTATATGGGAGAATTAAATGGCTACTGTTCCGCAAATAGTCGTATAAGGAATCATATAAAACACTAGCTTTTGGCTGCGACTTCATTCGCGTAGAACTCCTTTATCGCACCTAATTTTATAGTTTGACTTCCTCCCTGGCCAGAATGATCTTTCACTCTTTTAAAGTTAAATGGATAATTCACCTAAATACAGGAATGCGGGAAATTAAAACTTTTCTCCTTTAACTATTCCAGACATAATTATTGCCCTTACGATATTTCGACCTAGGTATGTGAGTAATTTGCAACCGTGTGCCATTACATAATCATGATTATGCATCAGGAGTACCAACTCACCCAACTTAGCTACGTATATGTATAAACGTAAGCTGTTTGCTGTTACAAAGTTATGTGAGAATTTGTGGAAGTTTTAAAACAATGTTTTGGAGTTGAGGCACAGCAATCTCCTGTGTATAAAAGGATTCTTGACGAAGTTCGTCAACTTTGTTTTTGTTGCGCATACGAGATCGTGTCGGTAAAGGAAAATACACTGTGTAGTACCTAAGCATTATCATAAAAACAAGTAGTCCAGTCTGTTCGAAATATTATAGTCTTCGCTTTACAAAAGGTGAAATATGAGCGGTTTCGAAATATGTTGTGCCAAAGTTGAAAAAAAAGTAGATGGGCGTGGAATTGGCAAAGAGTAGATTTTTATTTAATTATTACTTTAGAAGATTTAGTATTTACAAAGAAAAACTTGAAATAAAATATATTATTGTCAGCTTATATGTATACTTGTCAAATTACATGTTTTTGCTCGATTTTATTTTCATTAGAAGCATCCATAGTTTAGACACAGGTTTAAACCGCTGCGTTTACACCTTATAGCAAGCCGAATAAATAACATATTCATTGATTTTTACACAACGATTTATGTAATATTCAGTTGGCCTAGACAAGCTGCGAACTTTAACGACTAACGAAGTTGAAGAAAATGTACAGAATTGACATTAGATGCCACTTTGATTTGATATCTCATTTCCCTATTCCTATTTATGTTTGTTTGTATCTATGTACTTATGTTTGATTATTTGTGACCTCTTTTGCAATGCAAGCCATTGTTACATTGGTCTTTATCCAAGAAGTTTCGTGCGTATAATTATTTTGACCTTAGTTCTCGGATCCTGATGTACCTACTTAGACGTTTCACCCTCACTGAGATTTTTAACGCACTTATATTAACTTCACGTGTAACTAACTAACAAACAACCAATGTAGTAAAATGGTGGAAGTTGATTTTAACCTGCTTGTAGCTATCGGATTAAATGAATTATTTAATAATTATTTATTGCACAAAAATACAAATTTGAGTACAAAAGGTGAACATAATGCCTAAGATGAATGGATGGTGAAATTACTTACACTTTTGCATACTTATGTAATTCTGATGACAATACAACTTGGTAGGTACTATCAAGCTGGTAGGATGATGGAGATGGCACGTGGTCATATGAACTCCTCTAACGCCCACTTGCGCGGACCAGAGTTAGCCCTTAACCCAGAGTTAAGCGTCTACTTTTGTACGTGGTTTGCCGCCTAACCTCGGGTTAAGACTCTAACTCTGGTCCACGCAAGTGGGCCTAAGGAAAATAATAATATAACGTTTATCAGATTTCGACTCGCTTGATTCGTCTTTCAATAGTGGTGTTATCTTTGATACAACTATAGTTGGTAACAAAAGTTTCAAATTTTACAGTCCTGATGCAGTAGTAGACCAGGGTAGAAGCCTTTAAAAATAATAAAAAGTGAAAAAAAATAATAGTAGGATGAAACCCATTGGAAAAGGAGGAGAATATTATAAAAATAAAAGGAAAAATAAATTACGGGCGATCTGAGGTCGGGAAGGGGGTGGGGGTGAGTTTTTAAGGGTAAAAAACGGTTTTTCTCGATTTCCGGCAAAACTAAAAGTCCTATCGAAAAAAATCAATGGCAAAGTTGTAGGTAATAAAAAGATCTAAAACTTTTGTATTTACACTTTTTTCACATAACCTCAAAATTTATGTGAAAAATCCAAAAAACCAAGTTTTTGGTTTTTTATTTTTATCTTTTACAAACATTATTTTTTTTTAACGAAATTTGGTGAAAACTTACCTTTTTATGTCCCAAATACGCTGTAATTTATTTGATTAAAAATATTTATTTTTTTACCTTATTTTGAATTAATATCGAAAAAACACCCTAATTTTCAATCAAAAATTCACCCGTCAAAATATCAGCTTTTTTCAAAAAGTTGGTATGGTTTCTGTTCATTGAAATCTCTACTTTCCGATGGTGAAAAAAAAAAAATATGTTACTACAGTAAATCTTCACAGAAAATGCAATTATCCATACTGATAATCTGAAAAGACAAAATCGAATTAATAATGCCTTCACTATTTTATCGTGAATAAACTCCCATGAAAAAAAAAAATTAAAGAAATAAATGTCAAAATAGTAGGTATGTATGTAGTACGACCCAGACCCGCCTAGCCTCTTCCCCACTTCTCCACCAAATACCTTTTGATGGGCTACAATTTTTCGTAGGTCACTCAGGTATATCTACTCAGGTATATATAATTTATCTTAAAATAGTTATAAATAGGCATCTACGCATATAATATATTTATTATTATATATATATACACGGTATTTCGTGGAGAAGTGGGGAAGGGGCTAGGCGGGTCTGGGTCTTACTACATACATACCTACTATTATATACTATATATTTCGTAGCAGCTGTTACAACCGTTAGCCTAACCAGTATTCGATATATTTTTAATAACAAACTTTTGGCCGATTTCCATATATATTTTATACATTTTTAATAGATTTATAATAATAATATATTTTTTATACATTTTGACATTTATTTCTTTAATATTTTTTTTTTCATGGGAGTTTATTCACGATAAAATAGTGAAGGCATTATTAATTCGATTTTGTCTTTTCAGATTATCAGTATGGATGATTGCATTTTCTGAGAAGATTTACTGTAGTAACATATATATTTTTTTTCACCATCGTAAAGTAGAGATTTCAACGAACAGAAACCATACCTACCAACTTTTTGAAAAAAGCTGATATTTTGACGGGTGAATTTTCGATTGAAAATTAGGGTGTTTTTTCGATATTAATTCTAAATAAGGTGAAAAAATAAATATTTTTAATCAAATAAATTACAGCGTATTTGGGACATAAAAAGGTAAGTTTTCACCAAATTTCGTTAAAAAAAAATAATGTTTGTAAAAGATAAAAATAAAAAACCAAAAACTTGGTTTTTTGGATTTTTCACATAAATTTTGAGGTTATGTGAAAAAAGTGTAAATACAAAAGTTTTAGATCTTTTTATTACCTACAACTTTGCCATTTGATTTTTTTCGATAGGACTTTTAGTTTTGCCGGAAATCGAGAAAAACCGTTTTTTACCCTTAAAAACTCACCCCCACCCCCTTCCCGACCTCAGATCGCCCGTAAATTATTTTTCCTTTTATTTTTATAATATTCTCCTCCTTTTCCAATGGGTTTCATCCTACTATTATTTTTTTTGGTTTTAAAAATTATCGACCCTGGTCTATAGTGGTCAATATCCGTATTCTACGAAAGCTTTTTGAAAACTATCAAAATGTATGGAATTTACATAAGTGCTCGACGCTAGCGTCTATCAACCGGCAGCTTAAGTCGATCCTATAAATTTACGAAAGCAATTTCCTTACGAAATTGTCCGTAACAATTACCTTGTCTAGTGCCACAGGTTGGTTTCGGCTATCGTTACGTTAATTAACGATCATATTTTACACGCATAAGATTACTTGGTCATTCAACAGTATTATATTTAGTTAATGATATATTAGTTAAGGTCTCACCTAGTATTCCAAGCCGGTAATTGATCGTGACAACAACGAGGCCCGCGTGTGATGCCAACACGGACCCATCGTACGCGTTGCCGGAGCTCCATTCATAGCTTTCACCGTGCACAAACACCAGTACTGGGTATCGGGCCACAGCGTCGCGTACACCTGCTGAGGTAGGGAATATATTATTTGTTTTAATCTTTAATGCACACTAAGAGAACAAAATGGTGGCATAAATGCCTAATGGCTATCTCTATCAGTTTACCAAATAATCACACAAATACTAACAAAAGAGGTAAGTACTCAAAAGAAATATATAAAGAAAAAAATATCACATTGTAAGTGAAGTGAGCCAAAGTAAAAATTGACCTCAGTAATGCGTTTAAGTCAAAGTTTAACTTAATTAGATACTCTCGGAAATCCACCAATGTCCAACGACTCCCATTTTACTTTTTTATTTTATTAGAATTGTGAAGCGCCGCTAAAACTAACAAAATAACATGGATAATAAATAGCTCAGGGCAATAACGTTTCTCACCACCTTAATCATGTTTGATTCCTTGATGAATATGTTTGTTTTAGTTATTATAAAAAACTAGGTTTGTATGTATCTGATTTTGTTTCTTAAATTGTTTTAATTCTAAGAAATATTTTCATGATATCTACTATAGGTACATATTCAAAAATGTTAAAATTCGGACTAGGTTTAAGACTGCACCGAGCAAACGCCGAGCGTCCAGTGGCGCCCTCATTACTATTATTGTGTTTTCTAATTAACTGAAGAATTTCCTTGAAATCAGACGAAACGTTTTTATAGTGCAGTGAGTGCGTAATAAATTTTAATAACAATTACCCTTTGAGTAGTCAGCTTAACGGAAAAAGGTGGCCACTTTTTCCCGTTTAGTTGATAATTCTGAGGTGAATTGTTATTAAACTATATTGTGATAAGTTGTGTTTTCATTTGTAGTATAAAAACTTACCGTCTAATTTCAAGAAAATGCTTTAGTTTATTATAAAACACAATAAAAGTAATGAGGGCGCCAGTGTACATCCGGCGTACGCTCGGCGCAGTCTTAAGGGGAAAGACAGTATAGCACACACAGCGGCATTTTGTATGTTTTTTTAGGTTCACAATCCTCTTAAGTTACAAGTTAGGTACTGTTGCTTTGTCGGGAGTTGTCCGCCAACCGTTCCCGGAGCAACACGTGTTTGGGTCGGTCGGTCCGCAAAAATCAAGCCAAGGGAGGAAAACCCTTAAGCGGTGACGTTCGCTGTAGTATCTCTCTTAGTAACGCTTGGCGTGGCAGTATAGTTAACCAAAGGTGTGAGTGACGCTGTGAGTGAAGGTGTGAGTGAAGGTGTGAGTGAAAGTTTGAGTAAATAGATGTGTGTGTCTGCGTCTTCCTGACTTCATCACAGCGAACGTGCGCGCGTGTGATGGCGGGCCGTCCTTGCACTACCTACTACATCAAGCTATAGGGAGTACGAGGGTGAGTGCAGACATCTTCCTCACATCATCATAAGAGCGGTGCAGCAGCCCTAAAAAGTGCTTAAACGGTCTGGCGATACTGGCCTTCATAACACGTACGAGGACTGCTTTAAGACTCAGTGCCAGTCAATTTCAATTTGTCCTTACTCTCTTAATCGTAGAATAAGAAAAGTCTGAGTGCATGGGTAGGAGTTAAACAAATCGTCCCCAACTTTTAGTCATACATCCACCCAGTGTTCTTCTAGGCCTCTCAGCTCAAATAGCGTATTGTTAGAGGGTGTAACGCGGTAGTAGACCTGGTAGTGTGAGCAGAAATATAGCTTTGTTGATTTTACACTTCATAGGTACCCGCTTACTTTAGTTAAGCAAAAGACACATATAAATATCAGATTCGCCTTATGAACAGATACAAGCCCTTAAAAATTTCCGGCCATACCAACCAAGTTTATAAAAAAATAATCGGTTGTCTGTAAAGTCGGTTTACTGACGATAGTTGAACGTGACAACGTCTTAAGAAAATACTGATGGCATGGTAACATTTTTCAAAAGAAAATTTTAATTTCGTTTGTTCAATAGATTTGTATGTATATAGAGAAGGAGGTAATTGGAAATCACAATGAAATTGATCAAGTTAGATTTATTTATACGCATAAATACAATTATGTCAATGTTTTTTTACAATTTAATAGTTTTTACAAGTATAAATGTGCGTTGAGCAATTGTTTTACAACTTTTAAACATGTGTAATATTTAATTTCTTACAATCTGTGTTATTCTGTTGAGAATAGGACGATGATAGGAAAAGTAGGAAATGAAAGGGAGTGTTTCGAGTTTAATGTGTCTTGAAAAAGTCAAATCGATGGTGGTGCCTCCTAGTATTGTTGAGTTATTAACGTCTGATGCACAATCGACATAATTTTTTTCATAAAATTCTTCATTCAGAAAATCATTTTAAATTTAAAAAAAAAAATACAACAAAATACTTGAATAAAATTTATTGTTTAAATTTCTACTCAACTGTTAAAATTTTAATTTTGTTTTTATTATTTTAATAATATAATTAAAATTTTTCAATAGTTACTAAATTATTTTTGCAAATTTAATTGTAATATGTTATAAAAAAGTAATAATTTCAAATAATTCATTATAAGAATAAACAATGATTAAATTATTGTTTATAAATCTTACATTTAAAATTTAAAATTAGGAAACATTACAATTTTTTTTAAAACTAGTTTTTAAAAAGCCCGCCTCAATGTGTTTGATATAGGAGAAAATGTTCCCTTTGACGGCTGGCTGGTCCAACCTGTCATTTCAGACACGTTGTTGTGATATGTTTTTTTAAATCATAGCTACGCTCGATAATTATTTCGATTAAATAGTAAAGCCATCGATTTGTTACTCATCGTGAAATAGTTCTGTTAACTTATTGTTTTAATTTTGTCAATTATAGCATAACCTACAATCGCTGCACTAGCGGACCGATGCTATTTATTTTAATGATAAAAGCACGAATATTCGACAATATATCACTGAACATATAATTAATATCGAAAGAATCATTACCTTTATCGCTGCAATTATCGTTGCTATAAACAATTGACACCACATTCACTTTTCACTGCACTTGATACTCGACCAAAACATGTAAATGAACTATAGTATAGCAGCTGTCCACGCAGACGCATCGCTCACTCAAGTAGGAGAGAGACGGATGTCGAACGCTGCCGAACGCGAAGGCCGATTGTGCCTCTTTGTCGCTCGTTCCGCGCTCTCGCTTGCACTTCAAGCCTTACATGGAACGCCTCATTGCGAGGTAACGCCGCATGAGTCATGTTTTTTCGTGCGTGCAGCCGGCTCAATCGAATTATAAGACGTTGTCACGTCAAAAAGGTGAAATCTTTGTTTTCAAGTATCCGTGGGTACGGTTAGTTGCCACATCTGGCAATCATTAAGTACCCAAGCGACGCCGCGCAACATTTCGGAGAACAATCGATGGCATTAAACAAAGGACTCTCTTTTTCCTGACGACAAAACGAAGCGCAAGCTAAGACAAATAAATAATTATCATCATGGAAATTATCCCTATTCCCAAAGACGGAAATTGCCTATATAGAGCCATAGCGCATCAATTGCAACTAGTGTTAGGTGTGGACTTGGACCATCAATCGATCAGGAAGGAGCTCTCGAACTACCTTTTGTCACTTAGGAACGATACCGAAATTGAATTGGCCCTGCGTGGCAGTGTCCAGGACCTAACGTCTACTAATACGCTACAATATTCGCAACGAGTAGAGAGTTACATCCAAATCAGGCTAACAAAGGTATCTCGGGGGGTGAGGAAATCATCGTAGCAGCATCTCAATATTTAACAATAAACATCTCCGTCCACATGAACCACGAGCGAGGAGCTTTATAGTTTACTATAAAGCTCCTATAGTGGAATTTTCGATGATGCGTAGCGATAATGACGCCACTGACTGCAAAGGAACGATAGAACAAGTAACATATCAGCGCATGTATGTACGACATCTCGGATGCTCGACTACCCAGCCACACCCCGCCTAATGCGAGCCTGCCAACCCCGGAGGTTAATAGTTTGATAGAGAGTGTACACTTCGTCGACACAACCGGGTAACGACTACTGAGGACCACGGACCTCCCACAGCCCGCGAGGCCGATGCCGTGCGATTTAGCCATGGTAGCCACATGGAACGTTAGAGGACAAGCAAGACAGAGTCCACATAAACCAGGAACTAGCGGCCCGTCGTGTAATCATAGTGGTACTACAAGAAACTCACCTTTCGAGCGGTGAAATTACATCAAATAACTACCACCGGATCTTGAATGGTGGGAAAAAACCACAGGAGAAAAGAGGAGTGGCCATTATTATTAACAAACACATAGAACACGAGCTAATTAGAATATACCGCAATTACACTAACATCATAGCGACTCATCATTTTTTTTTAATAATCAATGAGTAAATGCGTGCCGGTGCATCTACCTGTCTAGCACACGTTGGGACGCTCCTCCGTCAATCCCCAAAAAGGCATGTCTCATTGTCTTAGGCGATTTCAATGCGCACGTAGGTTTCTAAAAGGAATCTGTTCCACCAGGAATTAAATATCAACGGAAGCCTACTTCTTAGTTTCTTACTCGCATAACTTAAAATTAAGTAGCTCTTGAAGACGCCCATCTTGTAAAGTCACATGGACTTCCGGAAACAGGCGTTCATAAATTTACCACAGCCTGACATACCGAGATAGAACTATTTTTTTCATAGCTTAAGAGGGGAATACCCAAAAACTATAAGCTCAGATCACAAAATTGTATGGGGCACAATCCAGAACACGAGTTTCCTATTTAAGAAAAAAACATGGTAAGTTGCGCCCTAATAACTCCACGGTTAGCGCCTTAGCTCAGCTGGAGGCCATCCGTCGAGACGAACCAAGAACTGATTTGAATCCCAGTTGGAAAGATCTGAATGAGATTCTCATACAAGCTGTAAGAAAGTTTCCACCTAAAGCGGTCCCACGTTCTCGAGTAAGCCGACTTGCCCTATCTAATCTCCAGAAAGCATTATTTTTCACAAATAAGTATCCCGGAAGTAGTTCGCATATCAACAGCATGAAGCATGCACGCAAGATTTGGCGCTAAGTCCAGGAAGAAGATTTCAACACTGAATGTGAAAAGTTTTTCAACAATCTGAGCAGCACACACAGAGCTGTACGAATGCATATTACCTACAAGTACTTACGCACTTACTGGATCTCCGAACTCAAGCATAGCGAAGGAGAACTAATTAGGACAATTGAACACAACTCTAACGTGGTACCGGAAAACAGCGGCCCAGATGCCTCCATTATTACCAAAATAATAAGTACAATGAAATAAGGGACAGTTCCAGGCACAGATTAAGTTGTATTGGAACTATACAAAGCAGCGCCAATCGAATTCATCCAACACGTCTCTCACATTATGCAAGAAGCATGGTCGAAAAACGTGATACCAGAAGAATGGTTCTAATTCCCAAAAAACCCCGCCCACAACAAGTAAAAGATTTTAATAGGACATCTATCTGTAATGTAGGATATATGGAAATTTCCTGAATGTTAAACTAGATGGTGAGACTGAAACTCTCGGCAACTACCAAGCAGCTTCCCTTAACAATAGGTCTACAGACGAACATCGGTTTACTCTCCGTAGAACTCTAGACGTAAATTGGAGGGCGGGAAAAAATATATACGTCGTAGCACTCGACATTGAGAAGGTGCGTTGGATAGCGTCGACTTCAACGCACTTAGAGACGTACTAGTCACACGTACCAATAAACCGCTAACAAACAGAATTATCCAAGCATGTATGTGCGAACGAACTTTTATTACCTGGTTCGGCCAGAACTCTGAGATTATCGACTAGGGTAAAGGGGTCAAGCAAGGATGCCATTTATCCTCCAGAGTATTTACGGTGTTAATGGATGAGGTCTTGCGAACCCTAGAGGAAGAAGAGGACACGGTAAGACTAGACCAGGTACTGAAATTACACTTCCACTAATCCTATCTATCGCAGATGACCTAGTCATCGTTGGCGACTGCTGTTCGGTCCTCGACCGCATAGTCCAAAAACTTAAAGTGCTACTTGAATCAATTGGACTAGTCATCAACGAAACCAAGAACAAACTCGTGATAAGGGACCCATTTGGTCCCCCACCGAAAGAACAACCACCGATAAGTGTTAGAGGTGTCTTGCTGAAATCTGTCGAGGAAATTCGATACTTAGGCTCATCACAAGTGACCATGACAGAAATGGCTCAATTATATCAAGATGTTTAAAAGCTACTAGAAATGCCAAAATTCTCATTAAATTTGTTAAAGACTACAAGCTTGAATGGAAGATTGGCCGACTTGTATATAAAATGGTAATTACTCCTTCTATGACGTACGGCCTAAACGTCGTGGCTAAGGAAATACGAACGGCATATCCTTAAGGAAATGATTGGAGAGACCAGAGATCCCCAAAGCAGAAAGTTATTCAAGTATTGGAAGGAAAAACCCTTACCTAAACTATCAAAGTACGCAGAATATTATACTACAGCCATATACTGAGACGCCCTAAACCACACCTACTGCATGCCGCGTTGAACCTGAGAGAGGTAAGGAAGAAAATTGGACGACCTCTGTGTCACACGAAATTCATAATCATATCGACAAGAGCCGAGCTTATTGGATATCTACAGCCGCGAATAGGACCCTCACGAAAAAGAACGCCGAGAAAATATACAAGAGTCCTGAAATGGATACGGAAAGCGGACCGGATGAAAACGAGGCATAGCATGCCAGTGAAGACACTTTCAAGACGCAGCCATAACTCCTACCTTTATTTATTACTTACCAAGTATAATATCTATCTTATCCCATTTGGGTCTATTCAATTCTTCCAACACCTATCCCTAGCTGCAAACGCCCCTGCACTCCCTGCTTGTAACTCCCGGCTCCCCGGTGTCTCGGGCCAGTCTCAGCTGACGCATTGCATTGAGCGGCAGACAAAGGCGAGGAGCACAAGGGGGTACGGGTGGTCGCGGTGTCACGCACGACACGGGCAGCTCCCTGGCCGGATGATGTTAAGGTTCCTCAACACTTCCGACCGACTGCTCGTGTGGTGCCAGTTCGCCCTCGTGTGCCAAACTCGCTGAGCCTCTTCGTCCCTCCCTTTCAGGTGTCGGCCAGCGTTTCCGCGTCCTTGCAGCAGAACTGCTGGATGGGTTTAGTCATCGCAACGGAACGGCAGTTACTGTTGCTTTGTCACTTTCTCTCCGTTAAGTCACGAGTGATGAGTGGATGGATTGGGGCATCCAAAATTTTGTTTTAGTGCTTTCAAGTTGCCAGGATGGCTAGCACATGTCAAATTTTCTCGGTTGTCGCTCAGTGCGTCTCTATCGTTACAGGCTAGATAGAAGATTCGAGGTACTAACCAGTCACGGACAACTTATGCTAGCCATCCAGGTAGTTTAGATTTATTTCAATCGTGTGGTAGTAGGACCGGGGCCTATACTCGTATTCTATTGTGTAAAGCCGTATCATCTTTGATAGATTAATGTATTGTCAACGTTACGATAGCTCTTATTTAGGTACTTAATAGTTATGGTGGCCGGGTAAAAAACAATATGATAACACGTTAAAGGCAATATATGGTTTTACCTAGTTGAATAAAATACCGTTTTTTTTTATGAAATCGAATCAATGCCAAGTCTACAAGCACTATTCTTTTCCGCTAACCTAAAGTACCTTAATCTAATAGATTGCAAATGATGTAGGTATTTGAAATAATTGTGATTCTTACCCTAGACTACGTAGGCTGATTTTTATCATAAAATAAATTTATATTAGAGTCGGGTTAAGACTGCAACGAGAAAACGCAGAGCGTCCAGTGGCCCTCATTACTTTTATTGTTTTTTCTAATTAAATAAAGAATTTCCTTGCAATCAGACGATACGTTTCTGTAGCGCAAGTAAAAACACAATTTATGGAATACGTATCAAACTTAAATAACAATTACCCTTTGAGTAGTTAGCTTAACGGAAAAAAGTGGCCATGTTTTTCCGTTAAGTTGATAACTCGAAAGTGAATTGTTATTTTATTTAAACTATGTGATATACCCTATAAGTTATGTTTTCATTTGTAGTACAATAACTTACCGTCCCATTTCAAGAAAATATTTTAGTTTATTAGAAAACACAATAACAGTAATGAGGGTGCCACTATACATCCGGCGTACGCTCGGCGCAGTCTTAACGAAAGGAAAATAAAGTGATAAACTACCCATGGAGAAATTATCCTGTCATAACAAAGAAGTCGGTGAAGTGACAAAAGTAACTTTTGAGAGAAACACAAAAGCTATAAAAATGCAGTTCGTAATGCTTACGTTAACTTATCAAAATTGTGACTGCGCCGAGCTTACGCCGGGTGTACAGTGGCGCCCTCATTACTATTGTTGTGTTTTCTAATAAACTAAAGTATTTTCTTGTAATTGGTCGGTAGGTTTTTGTACTACAAATAAAAACACAAGTTAAAGGGTATATCACATAGTTTAATAACAGTTCACCTTTGAGTTATCAACTTAACGGAATAAAAGTGGCCACTTTTTTCCCGTTAAGCTGACTATTCAAAGTTGTTAAATAATTTTCATCACACTTGCTCGTAAATAGTGTCCTAATATGCTAGAAAAATCGACCGTAAATCCAAAATAATACCCGCGGGCCTTTTTTTACCATTACGCTTCTAACAAGCGTAATAGCTTTTTTTTTAAATATTATACGCGGACTCAAACTATCACAATACGTCAGGACCCCAATTCTTGTGCCATTCGATATGAAGTTTCATTCGAGATGAAATGTCAGTTGAATACTATTTCCTAAAAATCTCGCATAATAAACTATTGATCTCATATGTCACTAGAATCGGACTCCGAACACGTTTGACATTATCTGTGGTAAGTCACAGACAATGATGTAGTCTGCCGCTAATAAGTTAAAAATATGATCTTTTGTCTGATTTTATTTAATTTCCTCGCAATTGTGATGAAAAACATTGTATGTTACACGGGTGGTAAAGGAAATACAAAGCTCGAGTCCTTAAAGCCCTCAGCCTTCGGCTTCGGGCTTCTAACAGACTCTCGTTTGTAATTCTTTCTTTACCATCCTTAATACACAATGTACTATATTATTAAAGTACGTAATTGTTATTAAAGTTTGTTACGTATTCCATAAATTGTGTTTTTACTTGCACTACAAAAACGTATCGGCTGATTGCAAGGAAATTCTTTGGTTAATTAGAAAACACAATAAAAGTAACGAGGGCGCCAATGGACGCTCGACGTTTACTCGGTGCAGTCTTAAAGGTTATAAATTCTCACTGACCGATGAGTGACCGAGTGAAAGCCAACCATCCCCGTTTCAGCATGGGCATAAATGTTTTTGTACGTATGTCCGACGTCTGTTCGACTTCTGTTTGATCGTTCGGATGTTTTCCTGTACCGTTCGCATTTTTCAACCGATTCTCGTGAAATTTTACGAACAGATTCGATAAATGTTTTTTTTGTCGTTTCGGTTGTCACAACATCTTCTTTTAAACCACAACGTTCTCTTATTACACTGTTCCTTATCCTATTATATTTACACGTGCATTCCAACTATACTTCTCAACTCTCTCATTTTTACTGCATTAAATCTACTTTCATGTTTCTTCTGCCATACACAACTTTCACTGCCAAACATTAGTGCCGAGACTAGCAACCCACTATGAACAGCCAAACGAGCCTTCTTTGACACTTTCTGTCTGTTCAAAAAGGTACGCAGACTCAATTTACCATGTTTCCAGCATTCACTCGTCTTTCAATGTTGATCTCGTATTTGCCATCTCTTGTAAACATCGATCCCAAATATACCTCTACAGACTCATTCACTTGCTGCAACCTTTCATTTCCATTCCTGATATCACACTTCGTTATCTTTCTCTCTTTCAAAGACTTTCATTTTATTTACATTCATAGAGTTTCATTCATAATAGTTAACATCTCCTGCAACGCCTTGCTGACGATGCAAGTATTACTTGATCATCAGCATAGCTGAAGGCACTTTACGAGTAACACATTCATTCTTATTTAGTCAATTTTTTTTCCCATCTATTAGACATTTGTCTATAAACAATTTGAATAGCCATGGTGATGCTACAGATCCCTGACCTACGCCTTTTTCAATATTAAACCATTCGGTATAGGTCCCATTAAATCTGACACATGCCCTAGAATTCTCAAATAGAGCTTTCAGTGCCCATGTCAGGCTTTTGCTCACACTCCTTGCATGGACAAAGCTGACCGTAACCCACTCTGTCACAGGCCTAGCCGAAAGTTTCTAGTTTTTCTGGTTGATAAAATCAGTTTTTCCACGTATTTTCGTAGCAATTCTACTTGAAATTTCTATTTAGTCGTAAACTATGAAAATTAGACAACAATTAAAGCTTAAAAAAGCATCAAGATGCGAAGCTAATATAAAAAATACCCGTATAAAATGGAAAAAAAACGTTTTTTTTTCATGTTTCTTGTATGGGGGCTCTTAGGATTTGATTTATAGTTCATTTCATAATTTTAAACGATATAGTTTATTATAAGATGTATTCTGTAAAAAAAATAACTGGGTTCTTATTATGGTTAAAAAGATATAGCCCTGTAAACGTACTCAATCATAAAAGGGCGCGCATCGCTGTGAGACGATGACGTCACTCAAGCGAGATGGCGCCCGCGCCATTTAATATTATTTACCAACATTTTAAACGTACGTAGAATCAAAATACTTGGTCTATTTGAATATATCAAAAAGTAGTATGTTGTTTATTTATAAGCTTTGAGTTTCCAGTGATTTGACGAACCTACTGGCATTATTTTATTGCGATGTGTTTTGTTAAAACAAATAAATGTGGAAACATGCTACACTAACGAATAGATTATCAAAGGAAAAACTAGGTAGGATAACGACTTTTACATTGTTTCCCTCGAGTACTATTAATGCAGCTATTAGAAAACTAAATTGTTATTTCGCAAGTATGTACCTACTAACACATGGAGTAGCTATCGACCTCGTAACGTAATATCGATATATTATTTTGATGACCACCGGGAAACTAGTAATAAACAGAATGCCACTATCAGGCGTATATATTTCATAAACCGATGTTGTTCAACTTTAATGCTGTTTCAACTACTTAATCCAAATTGCGAAATTGCGAAAAACGTACTGTAGAAAAACACGCCTGACGTGTTTCAATACAAACTATTGTTAAAATCAGGATAAAAAGTGGTATAAAATGTTGAGTTGGGCACTTGAAAAAACAGTAGAGCTGTGATATCCGAATGTCACAAAAACGTCAGGTGAGAATACGTTTATGCCACACGCCACCTACCAGGGTTTACAGGAGACCAAAATTAGACAAAAATATTAACTTTGGAAGACTCTGTCTGGGCAGCTACTAGATTCCTTGCTGCTACGTGAAAATGCTCTGATGAGACCTCTACTAACTTGTTAAGTGATGACAATCGACATTCACAGATTTTTGATAAAACTACATATTTCACTTTGTTATTATTTACCCTACGAACTGTATAGAAAAGTTATCTTTAATTTGTGCGTGTTCTTGTACTCTAACCTTAGTTGGTTTCAAAGAGTATTTTAATTCTTGATAGACATGGGACCGATATTTATTTAAAATTAGCAGCAAGGGATCTAGTAGCTGCCCTTACTGCCCCAACTCAACTTTACACACTGCTTAAAATTCTTAACTGATTGTTGATATGTCAACGCAGATAGATACCTTTTACAGTCTAGAGATAAAATAAGGAAGGATTTTTGGAATTTCTACCCCTTAGGGCGTAAAATAGGGGATGAAAATACTATCTTAGTTAACTCAAAATTCTCACTTCGTTCCCGCATAAACCACGCTAACGTATATTAAAGAAACGCCATCGCAACAACATACTTCGAGGTTTACAAGTACGCGATGTGAAAAAGATTATTTTTACTTCCAATTACGCTAACCGTCTTCTGACTTAAATCATGCGGCGCTGATTTTCGGAACAAAAAACTTGATTTATCCGTTTCTTTTCAATCCATCATGCTTCAGATAAGACGGGCGGGGGATATCTACAATGCGTGAGGATTGGAAATTCGCGTTAAATCCGATCGGGTGCTCTAAGTTTTTATTGTTCTCAGCCGAGACTCGATCTTGAATGGCATGCCAATGAAAAGTGTTATGAGTAAGCTTAAGCGCCAATCATTATAAGTATTTGTATAATCTTACATTTTAAAAAGAGCCTCGCGTAATCTCATAGAGGGTGACCTAACACGGACTGAAACCAACGTTCTGGTATGGTAATCTGTGGGGCTAGACAAGTTGCCATCGTTCACGAACGCTAGCGTTAGGCGATTACTTTGGTGATCACCTGTCACTTGGCGCTGTCAAAATTAAATAGGCTAGACAATCAGTTTTCACCGTGTCAGTTGTAACAAGTGATACATATATCACGTGACTTACGTCATTCCCATACATTTTTCAATGACAACACATGTCGCCAGTGATCACCTAACGCTATCGTTCGTGAACGATGGCAACTTGTCTAGCCCCACTGGTATGTTAAGGAGCTACCTCTGAAACGATAAATCAACCTATTCAAAACACTTGAAATAAAGCACCAAAAATGATGTTTGATAATTAGACGCCTTATTATTGCGGCATAACCGTACTACTCGTATAGGTACAGTGGGCCGCAAAAGTGCATGGATAGTTCATAAAGACGCTCTGAGTTGCAAACCATGGTGACCATCTATCTGCTCGTAGTGGTTCAATAAGATCTTCCTAGATGGCGTTGTAGCGGGTAATGATCTTAAAATATTGAAAAAATATTTCTCTCCTCATACTACTAGAACCAAACTTTATATTCTTTATTTTGTAGTTTCAATATTTTAGTTTAGTATATTTAAGTAGTTATATTATTATGAAATGTTAGTCAATTCCAAACTACGAGGTTAAATTATCAAATCACTTCTTCCACGACGTGTAATCGAACCCGTGACACTCGGGGCCGTGAATGAGGGCGGCCTTATATGCCATTGGACCATCAAACCTTTTACTATGGCGTCGAAATGAATTACTAGTTTATTATGATTTGCTTTTTTTCGCACGAAACCACTTTATGTTACTACTAAAGAGGGGAGACAAGATTTATAAATACCAGAATGATTATAACAACGACACGTTCATTCGTTTGTTAGCTGCTTAATCGATTGCCTTTTGTGTGTTAATTTTAATTTCGTTGAATTTACCTTAAATAATGACTTCTCGTTGCAATATTGACCTATACAAAAGATCGCAAATAATTGCTTTGCAGGGCAGAAATTTGATAAAAATTGCTAGAGAAACCGGTGTGAACGTCAGTAATAATTTTTTACACATCTTTATTTATAGCATTTTATATCTTTAATTTTTATTATAAATTTCTGTTTTTTTTTTACAAAAGATAACTGTTGTTTTATTGGTACGGCGGTTTGAAGGGGAGGGATCTTTGCTATCCCTTCAAAGAACGGGAAGACCAGCACTCATAAGCACACCCCAGCGTCAAGCCATAGTGAGGGATTATGAGGAAGATGGATTTAAACGAACAACCTACTACGCTGGTTTATTCAATACTATTCTTCGTGTTCTACATAGTGAGGGTCTGCATCATCGTACGTATGCTGTCAAACCCTTGCTAACAGAAAGCCATAAAAGAGCGAGGTTAGAGTTCGCTTTGGAGTATTATATTTCGACTGGAGTAATGTCATCTTTACAGATGAAAATACTCTTAAATCCAGCCAACACGGACGACTAAACTTGAGGCCGTAAATATGTGGGGATGGATGAGTGCCGCTGACCCAGGTGAACTGGTTAGTCTTCCCAGTCGAGCGAACAGTATTCATTATATGGAAATGTTGGGAGGACACCATGTTGCCCACCGTTCGCAATGTGTATCCAGAGGAGGAGTTGCCGGTGATAACATTTGTGCAAGATAACTGTCCCATACACCGTTCACGTAGTGTGCGGGAGTGGTTTGGTCAGCACAATGATATAAGGGTTATTCTCTGGCCTACAAGGACACCGGATTAAAATCCAATCAAAAATGTATGGGGTATTATTGTTCAACGCTGGGATCACCAGAATGAGCGAACTCCGAAAGCCTTGGAAGAACAATGTTCAAAAATATGGGATTTGCATTCGTGGATCCAATCAGTGTCAGAATCTTATCGATTCTATGCGTTCCCGAATGCAAGCTGTGATCGAACAGAGTGGGGGTTATACCAGATATTAAAATTTATTATATAAGTGGGGGTTATACGAGGTAACAATTGGAGATGGGGTTAACGTAAGTAATTAATACAACAGTGAACATTATTTTCGCTTTTTTTACGTTTCTATATTATTTTGTACAAATCACACCATTTATAAATGAACTTTCAGTTTATATGTATATATTATAAGTGATCAAAACTGTATAGCATAGTTAAACATTATGCGTTTGACTGAAGGTAACCCAGAATCTAAATATTTATTAATAATTACTATGTTATTGTGGTTCAACTTCAAGCATCTTTCCGACTTCGGAAACGAATACTTAAGTTATTACCTCAATATGAAAAGTAGTAGATAGTCATATTATTGTTACAAAGGTAATATTATAAACAATCTATGTAAACAGTTCACTAAATCAAAATTTAATTAAAGACAAAGTTTTTTTTCATTTTAAATAACAAAAGTTGTTTCATTTCTTAAAAACGATAATTATTTACAAAGATAGTAGGTACATTCATTTATTGTGTGACACAACAATAACAAAAAAAATGCAAGACGCAGAGATACGATCTCCCGATCCGCGTAACAACAAGGCGTTAACTAACTAAGCCAAGTGCCCTTTTATGCCCGGTTCCTCCCCTACCCTTGATTTGCTTTAACTAATTTATGGATATTTTTTTTACAATAAAGTATAATATATTCATTTAAAGCCTTTTAAATAAACATTTTTAAGAAATATCTTTCATTTCAAATGGTTGCCTCAATATTCGAAACGATTTTTTTAAATTTATGGAAGGTATCGTCAGAAACACGCTAAATTTTTCGGCTAATTTCAGTTTTTGATTTTGAAAAAGGAAATTAGGTTCTTTCATATACTTATTGAAACCTCTTTTCTCAGGCCAAATTTAATAAATTTGGACAAGTTGCGACAACTTTTACAAAAGCTATAATCTATAAGAGCACCATCGTCGTCGCGTGTTTTTTGCCATGCCCAACCAACCCAAAACAGAAATACATTAACCTATTGCAATAATTTAGCATAAATTATAGTTTTTAGTAAATCTATATTAATAAAAGTTTTGATTTAAATTTTAATAAATCTTAGTGACAGAACTTATGGCAGGACTAGGTATAGATACGAGTTAGTATTAATATTTCGACGACTTGAAATTGAACTTTAATTTGTATTGTAGATGGCGCTAGCCGCAATCGTTCCTTTTAAAAATCCTGCCTTGAACTCAATTCACCTGAGTTAAATAAAGTATACTATTTAGAAGACTTTATTTACCACTATATTTTAGTACCTAGACGTAAATTACCATTTTAATTTTTAGTATACTTTTTTCAAACGAAAAGTTTACCTAATACACCTATCGCTATAAATCGGTGCATTAATGCACTTTAAGTATTCCTGATTCACCTTTTGGGTCTATAAAGCAGAAGAATGGTTTACCTTATGCACCTTTTGTTGGATATTGGTGTATAAAGTGCGATTTTAGCATACTTAATTCCCTATTGGGTAAATGAAGTACTTAGATTAATAGTGTACTTGATGCACCTATCGCTGGAAATTGGAACATACATATAGTGTATTAACTCAGGTGGATTAATTACACTACGGCACCTCTACCTTATTTACACTCAGCCAGGGTATTAAAGTCTACACATTAGTATTTTAAATTTAAATTTCTGAATGAATGAAGTAGTAAGTATACTTCTTTATTCATACAGGTGAATTAAGCCTTCGGCAGGTAAAAGAATTAAACCCATGTCGAAAATGGGTACTTCTGGCGCCATTTGTCGTCAAATACAGTTAGTAGCACAAGTGAACCAATGTTCACTACTCTGACATGTACCTTAACTTTACATAAAAACGATAAAAAAATATTTTGATATTTCACTATTTTCTGTTAGTATACTATTTAGAGATAGTCTGCCATTACATAATTACAGATTGAAGTAATGCATTTTATCTAAAAGGTCAAATTAGTATTGAATCAATTTTGCACCGACCTAATCCAATCGAAAGCCTATGGTCTATGTTAAAAAAAGCGTTAGTGAATAACTACGATTCACCACCATCGTCATTACACGTATTGTGGAATCGAGTACAAGAACAATGGGAGTTACTGTCGCCTGCGTACCGTGAAAAAGTGGTGAAGGGCATGGGTAAACGTTTGGCTGCAGTGAAAAAAGCTAAAGGACTATGGACAAAATATTAATACTGTAAAATTTCTCAGAAATATGTGGTGCAATACTGATTCAATGTTTATGTTACTTAGAGGAGCAAAACTGATTCAATGTTAATTTTAGTATAAAAAATTATTACGGTGATTTCCAACTTAATGATTATGATTACACTTAGCATTATGTTTATAGTGTACATTTTCTTAATGTACACTATAAACATATTCAATAAATATATTCAAGTGAGACTGTTTATTTCTTTAATTTTTACACGATAAATATATGAGAGTCATTGACATTGGTTCACTTGTGCTACTAACTGTAGGTAAATTACATGTGTCTTTATGTTTTTTTTATATGTATATGTACTGGGTGGGAAAGTCTGAAACTATAAGAAATACGAAGATCTGCTCTTAGGAACCATGTCATCGATATTAATAAGTACAAAAACTGCATTCATACATTAAAAAAAACCTGTACTCAACTCGGGAATCAAACTTGGACGTTTTAAAAATAAAACTAACACTAGGTATTTCTATTTATTTAGATATCGATTGTGTAGGTCTAAAGTAGTAAATTTTCATATGAAACATGATGTTTAAAATTAATAAAAGGTTTTATTTCATACCATAGATAGATAGAGACAATTGGGTAAGTAAAGTTTTTGGAAGAGATCTAAATTATAATTTTTTTCGTTAGTCGTCATCCTGAAGATCATGGAACTGCGGCTCTTTTACTTTTATTTCCTCTAGTATTTTAGAAATCTGTTTTTTAGTTATGAAGTTGACATTTGTAAACTTTAATGACCGACAAGCTTGTTGCCTTCGTATTTAATGAAATAGAAAAAAAAACTGTCACTTCTATATCTGTCAACGTCAAATCAAATCAAAGTAAACAAACAGTTCAGTTCAAATAAGTAAATTCAAGTAAATTTTTGTAATACTCCATTTCCACAGTCCGTGTGGGATTGCCTGAATTCATTGCGTGGATTGTACAATTCAAAAGTGCTCTCGTGGCTATCAAAAAGCAGGGCAAGAGTCGTCGAGAAATGAAGAAATCGGTGTCCAAGAAGAAGTGCCAAAGGGTTCGAAAATAAATCGTAGACCAAATATCGTGCAAAGGTCTTAGAGCAAAGCGGCAAAACAGAGGTCCGGAGTTCGTTCTGAGATCGTTAAAAATATTTCTAAGAACACTGATCACATGAAACACAAGCAAACAGAAAAGAGCCGTTGTATTGAATCGTTTGTTTACTTTGAGTTGATTTGACAATGACAGATATAGAAGTGTTTTTTTTTTCTTTTTCATTAAGTACGAAGGCAACAAGCTAGTCGTTCATTAAAGTATACAAATGTCAACATCATAACTAAAAAAAATATTTCTAAAATATTAGATGAAATAAAAATAAAAGAGCCGCAGTTCCATGATCTTCAGGATGACGACTATCGAAAAAAAATATAATATACATATCTTCCAAAAACTTTACTTAGCCTATTGTACGCGCCTGAACGAGTTGAATGCAGGGACCGGAACCGGTTAGCGCGAAAGGGGTTTTCGATATGCTTTTTGATAGACTTGTTGTTACAAACCCCAAGGATGCGCTAAGCTTATCGTCGACTTAGCTCAAAGAAAGGGCAACCAAACGATACGGTTAATTCGACTAAGCGCTAAGCCTATCCCAATACCCTATTGTCTGTTACCTTATTCAAGCTTATTCGAACGGTTTCAAGCTGGTTTAACCTCTATGCGCAAGAGTTTAGACTTATTATTGAATTACCTAACAATTGATAGGGTGGCGGCAGGCAGTAGCCGCTTAAGCGAGACGGCGAATTGTGCGAGCCGAAATGTGAAAAGAGAGAGGCGATCAATGGGGTAATACCCAGTCAATGCTAAGCGCTTAAATATTAAACCACCGAAACCCTTATGAACAGGGTAAGCTCTATGGATGCGGTTAACTACTTCAAAGGGGTTCGCCCTAACGTTAAGGTGACTCAATTATAGCTAAGCACGTCGATTGGCTAACCGAATGATAGGCTAAGCCTATTGATAGGGTTAGTCAAATGAAGGTGTTTTCCGGTCCCTGGTTGAATGTTGTATTGAAAAACATGGTAGTAATGTCGAACACCAATAAAATAAATTAAAGGATATGAAAACAATGCATTTTATTCATTTTAGCGATCATGTTTCACAGTAACATTTATTGCTTAAGACCTACATCATCGATATCTAAATAGAAATAGTGTTAGTTTTATTTTCAAAACGTCCGGGTTCGTGTCCCGAGCTGAGTACAGGTTTTTTTAAAATGTATGATTGCAGTTTTTCTTGTGATAAAATCGATGACATGGTTCCTAAGAACAGATCTTCTTCGTATGTATTATAGTTTCAGCTTTTCCCATACTGACCGATCTAAATGAGCTACCCTGTATTAAAAAGGAAACTCATCATTTTATCGAATTTCACTTCATCGATTGTAACATTTAACCGAATTTTTTTTAACCGAATATTTAACCGAGTGGCTGGGTAACGAAATGCCTCCTGAAATGTGGGGTTGGAAGTGAGGAGCTCATGGAACCCTCGAACCAATTACCACCATTGATCCACCAACTCCTGATACCGTGCTGATTTATTTTTTTGTCACTGCAAAAGTGGTTGCACTAGAAAATACGGATGTCGAAAAGCCGATATTTCATGCAGTCTAGTATGCTTCGGTTGTTTCATGTACAGACGGTGTACCTGTAGATGTCATAGATGGAGAAGATGAAGATGTCGGTGTAGAAGACGATGAGTAACATAATAAAGACGAAGTGAACTGCTTTTTCTATTTTTAAATAAAAAATTAAACCTATTTCGTTTTTACTTCTTAAATTGTCTATGTTTTATCTTCTTGTTAACTTAAAAACCCTAAATAGCTCCTAAAGTATTGATTCTAGAGTAAAAATGAATATAAGTATAACAAATTTTGTATTAAATTGTATTAAGAACATTTTGTCACAAGTAATTTTACTAACTTAGTCAGGTAGCAAGCATGATCTTTTATTAAAATACCTTGAGCTGGTGCGTAGATATTCAAATACAAGCAATCTTCAGCCTGGTTAGTCAGGAAAGGAAGAATCCTTTTCAAATATTCCAACCTTCCTTTTGATATTCTTTTCAGAACTGCTGTTTCATTTCTTATATCTGGAAGTACTTGAGGGCATACTGGGCTGAACTCCTCGGCAATTTTTACGCCAGACCACTGAGCTCCAGAGACGGGTGGCATAAATCGTAAAGACCCGATTGGTGGTGAAGCGTAAGGTATTCCCCTAAATACCTCCACAGGTTCTAAAAACCGTGACTCCGGTGTTACTATGAATCCCCTCACATCCCCATATTTTGTTCGGACTACCCTTGAACTGATTAAAGGTTGCGGTGACTTTGAATCCATGGTTGTTTCTCCTTTGACTAGTTTGGTAGTCAACACGGGAAATGATACGAAATATACTAAAATCAACATAAACATTATTTAGCCGCAACCTCAACGGTCTTCGATTGTATAAGCGTGCGAGGAAAGTTAACACTATGAATCAACCATTTTATTTTCTCTGGCAACGATCCTGAAGTTGGCGCTGACTGATCTGTAACAAAAACAAAAACAAATTGTGAATTTATCACGCCAGTTTTTTTTTTAAATATCTCTGTTGGGATTTTCAGGGCTTTCCAGCCGACGTGGCGGAAGTATTGACCATTCAGTCTACTTTACTTTGATGAAATGATAAAGGTTTTTTCGTCTAAGAATTCTAACAACTCATGTTCTAACAAGACAAACGAAACATTCAGTCGGACGACTAAAAAATAACGAAATTTACTTAGAGATATTAATAAATTAATATAACAAAATGTCGTCAGACTAATTAATAAGACATTGACCAGATTTAAATTTATATTTATTTTATTTTAATTAAAATAAGTTTAGTTTTTAAATTTGAATTGTAGATACGTTTATTTGTACTTTAACAATAAAATATTTTTAGGTAAACCTAAGAAAAAAAAAAAAAAAAAAAAAAAAAAAAAAACCAGATCGATGGTAGAAATGAAATAGCGTGGCAGCGGCGGCCGCGTGTATGGGCGCTGCTGCTACAGGTGCTGCACTTGCTGCATCATCTGCGTTTCCGTCATCGTACGATTAGGTTGAGGTCAATTCGCATTCCATCAGATTAGCACCCTGTGCAATGTGTTCTAGGTCAGGGCGTCACTTATGCTATGTGTAACACGGGGTAACGGTAGATGGCAAGTTGTAATATTTCATCTCCTATATATATATATTTTATCCTTATATTATATATTATATTTATATATAAATATAATTCCTTTATATATTTTATATTTTTCCTTTTTTCAATCCTGATTATTGAAAGTCATACAATTTTACAGCATAATATTAATTACTAGTTTTTTTACATGCGATCGTTACTCCGAAATCTTCATATTTACAATAAAAGTAAACATAAATATCTTTTTACCCGACTACCGAATGAGGAGCATAATGTGTTTATCAGTCTATAAATGCATGTAAAGTTTGTCTACGAAAAAAAAGTGGTTGACATAAATTTACAACAAAAAAAATATGTTTACATGTCACTTTGATTTTTAAAAGGCGGAGAAATATTAAGCTTTTTTTTAGTCCCTATTTGGAATTCATAACTTCGTAGTATAATAAAATGTTAGGTACTCGTTAAAAAAAATATGTATTTACACCTACAAACAAAATACTGATATACCTATCGCAAGAAAAGTTAGCCAAATTATTAAAAGTTCCAAAATCAACCATGCAAAAAGTATTGGCGAAAAGTATCGAGGAAAAGTGGTACGGGTAGAGAACGCGGTCCTGTTGATAAATGGAAGGCGAACCCTTTCTATCCGGGACTTCGCCATGAAATGTAATGTGTGGAAAAAGCTTGATAAGTTTGCTAAAAAAAAACTTGTCTGGCAAGCCCATGTGGTCAAAAATGCAAATCATTTGTTACTACGGGCACCATTTAAGTCCCACATCAAGCGCTGCTTGTTGGGTAGGGCTACACTGTAAATGACTTCATTGTTGACCAAGATGTCTTTAAATAGTGTCTAGGATATTTATTATATCTGTAGGTACCTTGATAAACATAGCCTTTAAGCAAACCGTGTATTTAAGCAATCAATTTTATGTTAACTATTTGTATTTTATGTTCACTAGTTCTTCGTATTTTCAGTGTGTGTAGTCAACTACAAAGAGATGTATCCACGTTAAACTTACAAAATGAAGTAAATTTTCATATGCCATTATTAATTACCCTTGCTTCGTGACATTTCTATGGTCAATTAAACCTTACATTGTGATCGACTCGTTTAAAATGCAATAATTATGTATCCCGCTATGATTCCTCTGAATGTACAGTTACAAGCCTCTTTTGTTATCTATCGATATGTTATGACAAATAAAAGGAAACTTATAACGTTCCAAAAAAATGTATCCAAGTATGCCGAATAAGATAAAAGTATTATTTAGCAATTACGTGAGACAGATGTATGCAATGACAAGTATGTACCGTTTTCGTGAAACGTCAGTTTTTGTTTTAAAAAGTTTTCTTCAGCGTTAACGGTGGTATGATAATTTTAGCGATACATGGGTTATTGTGTTGCTAAATCTAAACATAATCTACACTATTATATCGTAATGAATGCGTAAATAACTCTATCTGTTACATTCTTACGCCTCCAATTGACAACAATTCATAATTCGATGGTCCCACCGAATAAACGTGTATGTGAATAAAGCTGATTTTAGAGGAAAAAATAAATACGTTAGAACTGTAATTACAAACAACTGGGACGGCATAGGTATATAAGATGTATATAAAAAAGATAGATAGTTAAATAAGCTTTCTATATCAAAAAAATAAGTGAAGTATAAATGTTCGTTTCCAAGAAAATTGAGAAAAAGCATGTTATTTTTTTATTCTGATGTAAGCGCAGATAGTTTGTGTTTTAAACGTTTACACGTTTTTTCGTGTTATAAGGCCCGTCTGCTTTAAACGTAATAGAAAATAACGTTGGTTTTTGCCTAGACTCAAGACTATTGCCTTGATGTGTACTAAGCTTTCGCATGCTTCTTTAGGTAGAAATATACGATTGTTTCAAACGGCAACTTACTTTTCCACTATTTTGTAATATGATTTATGTAGTGCAAAAATACTTAGCAATAATTATAAACGTTTAATTATCGTTTTGTAACTAAAATTTTCTTGTTTCTTTATTTTTAAAGCTAAACAAACCTCTTATTATTAAATGAGTTTTTCAAAGAGTCCTTATATAAACCGATTTATATAGAAAACACATACTCACAGTGGTTGTATCACTGATACAAATACAGCAGGCTCGATTAAGATACATACCGTTAACTTAAACGGTTTTCGGAAATAATAATATCATAATAATATCAGGGGACTATGTCACACCAATTGACCTAGTCCCAAACTAAGCTCTAGGCTATGGGTACTAGACAACGATATAAATACTTATATAGAGAAATATATACTTAAATACATAGAAAACATCCATGACTCAGGAACAAATATTTGCGCTCATCACACAAATATCTGCCCTTACCGGGATTTGAACCCAGGACCTCTAGCTTCGTAGGCAGGGTCACTACCAACTAGGCTATCGCGTCGTCAAAATAGAATCTTATTTTATTAAAACAATGAAATATATTTGCTATTAAACTTTAATGCGAAGTCAACAAAAAATATATCTTGAGTTAGTTTTAAAATACAAACGTACTTAATCAATTAATAAACGAAAAATTATAATTCTTAAAACAAAAATAATATTCTTATATTTAGGCACATAATCAACAAATATAAAAAAGGAACTCAACTGAGATCACCGACTGACTATTAAAGAAACTTCTGATCCGTACCTAATAGGTACGTAAAAACCTCGGTACCAACACCTACAGAACGCTAAATAGGTTAAATTGTTTTCTTACACAGGTAAGCAATCTTGCATTGACTAGAAATTAGTGTATATATTAACGGGATTTCGTCGTATACACAATAAATCAACCAGTTACCGCTTGCGAAGTTATCTATCTAGCCGTGACTGCAGCCGTAATGTCCTTCCCGAGTGGCTCTGCGGGTGGTGTAGATGCTCTCGCACCACAGAATTTAAAAGATTTACTATGCAGTGGCTGTGGGGAAACTGCCGATACACTTCTGAGGGACCTGACGGCTCTAGTCAACCTTTTGCTGCCTGGGCGAGTAAGCGATAAGGTAACTGAGGTTCTCTATGGTGCTAGCCTGTGTGCCCTAAAAAAAAAGGACGGCGGCATCAGACCGATTACAGTCGGAAGAACGTATCGCCGCCTCGCAGCTAAAATTTTCTGCAAAAAAATAGCGCCTGACCTTTCCCAGTTATTTCAGCCGATACAACTAGGTTTTGGCTCGCGAGGTGGCTGTGAAGCCGCCGTCTATTCTATCCGTACATTTTTGGACCAAAGTGGTGGGGAGGTGCTGCTGAAGGTGGATGTGAAGAATGCTTTTAATTCTGTGTATAGAGGAGCCCTACTAACGCAGGTTAAGGACAAAATTCCAAATGTGTACGATTTTCTTTGGCAATGTTACGGTTCCCCATCAAAATTAACGTACAATGGCAACGAAATTTCTTCAGCAGTAGGGTGCCAACATGGGGACCCTCTCGGACCGGCTCTTTTTAGTCTCGCCATACACCCCATTATCCAACGCATGCAATCAAAGTTCAACGTGTGGTACTTGGATGATGGGACTTTAGGTGGAGATGTTAATACAGTTTTTAACGATCTCGCTCTTTTAATAGCCGAGTTTCGTGTAATTGGTCTGGAACTAAATTTTACAAAGTGTGAACTATTTATTTCGGACGATTTTGTGGCAAAAGAATCTGTAATACAAAAATTCAATTGTTTGACCCCCAATATGTAAACAGATCATCACTTCGTTTGCTGGGATCTCCTATTCTTGATGAATATACCTCCTTTTTTCGAAGAGAAAATTCAAAATTATTGCAATGGTCAGACCGCTTATCGAAAATTAACACACACATGGCTTTTACAATTATTCGTTTGTGTCTTTTTGTTCCTAAATCTACCTATTATTCCCGCTGTTGTCAACTCTGGAAGCATACAGATCTATTACACAGAATTGACAGCATCATAATAAACACTTTGGCTTCGATTTTAAACATAAATTTAGATGAACGAGAGTGGTTACAGGCCTCACTTCCTGTGCGATCCGGTGGTTTAGGCATCAGGTCGGTTTCTGGAATAGCTTTGCACGCGTTTCTGTCCTCAGTACATAGTAGGTACTCAAAATTTTGTTGCAAAAATTATTTCCGCATCTTTTTCAAATTATTTCATAACACATTTAATTGTTAACGAATCCCAAGACACGCCTGTCCAAACTCCGAGCTCCCAAAAACTCTTTCTTCTCAGAGGCTGTGGGACGGACCGATCAGCGAGCAAGTACGGAATCGACTTTTACAAACGTGCAACAGCTCCGCAGATCGTGCCCGTCTCCTAGCGGTCGGAGTGTGGGAATCGGGTTTGTGGCTACAGACGCTTCCAGCGCCGAACACAGGAACTTTGTTAGATTCATCAACATTTAGAGTTGCAACCTCACTCCGCTTGGATGCACAATGTTGTGTTCCTCACCGCTGCCAGTATGGCTGCCGGTTGGTCACCACGGTCTATGCTGTACGCGAAGTGCTGGTAGGTTTTCCCGTCACTCCAGCATTAATGATGTCCTCCGTCGGGCTTTTACCACCGCCAATTGCGCGGCTATTTTGGAACCAAATGGTCTGGTGATGGTAAAAGACCTGATGGGGTGACTCTTGTTCCGTGGAAGTCGGGCCGACCGTTGGTTTGGGATGCCACTTGGGTGGACACCCTTGTACCGTCACATCTTCCTCGAACAAGTACTAGGGCTGGTTTCGCGGCGGAATCAGCGGAGACCCTCAAAAGGCGCAAATACAGTCAACTTGATAGAAGTTACATATTTGAGCCTTTTGGGGTCGAAACTTTAGGACTGTGGGGACCAGGAGCACACCGTATTTTTAAAGATATGTCAAAGCGCCTGATCGACGCAACCCGCGACAAAAATGCTGGCCTGTACTTGGCACAAAGATTAAGCATTGCCATTCAACGTGGCAATGCTGCCAGCATTTTAGGAACGATGCCCACTGGTAGTGGTTTGTTAGATTAGTGTAGTTTTAAGTAAGTTTGTAAGTTATTTCGTTTGTTTTTGTTTGTCTTTGTAACAAAATTAAATATTTTAAAGTATTTTAAATAAATAAGTCAATATAACTCATAATTACCAACCTTTTCCAGATTCGTCGTTTATCATTTTAAGCATTCTTTTGCACCGAGCTGATCCAGCTGCTCTCTTCATTTTGGATATAAACAACTAATTTTAATGACACAAAACTACCTAAATTATCACCACTTATTGTCACTAACCCATTGTTTTGATTTGTAACATCACAATTATCACGTTACGCACTACTGACCTTGTTAAGGAAGCGAGCCCACCTAGTTGCAATTGTCACACGCCGCTGTTCCCTGTCCCTATCCCTCTTTGACTAAGCAGCCATTGCTGTTTTAATAAAAGGTGCGAAGATAGCCTAAGCACGTTAAACAAATTTTGACGCTCATAATATTATCAGTGAATATTCGTATTTGAATTAATACAATATCACATAGAGAAAATTCCATGCTGCAACCGTTATTACAAATTACAAAAGCAAACACTTGTTACTATAACATTTATATCAAATTTATACGGCAAGAAACAATACTCTAAGAACTCGTATCGTCCATAACACGAAAAAGCGTGCATAAAAATATTACACAAATATAAAGTTTAGTAATAATGTGAAAAAACGTGATTTATATTCACACACGTTTGTTTATGTTTAGATAATGGATTGTAATTTGTATAACAAGTGAGAGTAACAATATTCGTGTGGCATCGCTGATTATATTTTCCGTAGAAAAAAAAATTCTTTAATAAATCAAAAAATAATAAAAATGCCCCCTCAAAAAATTAAGGGGGGTGTATTACAACCACAGGAAACAAAATCAGCAAATAATAAAAATTACGGTATTAACCCTTGCACGTTTATTCGGTGGAGCCATCGATAATATGTGCTAAGGTAGTAAAATAAAAATATCATTTGTAGAGTTTACGCTGCTGATTAACAGTAAAATTATTTTTGGATTTTTTTTATGCAGTAGTTTTTTTTATATTTAGGAAAAACAGTAAAAATAGTTGAATTGTAAATGTTAGGAATACACTTATAGTGCCCTTAGTCCATTTATTACCATAGGAATTGAAAAAATATACAACTCTCATGTCATTTCCATTTTTTATCTGTCTGTCTGACGGATTACTTGTTTTCTAATCTAACGACATGCTTTCGCTCGATTCTCGTAATTTGATATTTAAAATGAAAGTGACTAAAGGATTTGTAAAGCAGGAAAGCCGTAATCTTACCAAAGTCGACGAATGAAAGTCTAAGAATGAATGATCTTCACTTACTTTTCGGAACCTTTTTATTTAGGATCGAACGCGTTTTTGCAACTTGGGACAAAACAAATTACAAAAGGATCTTGGTTTCTTCCGGTCCTCATTATGTAGAAAGAAACTCAAAGCAGATGCATAGCAGTAAATGCAAAATAACAAACTCGTGAACGAACGGCAACGAATGCTTGACAAGAATGGCAAGTGACATGACATGACAGTTGGTTTCAATTTTTTTTATATATCATGCTAAGATCACGACATTAGTATTCCTAACTTTGTATATACGGTCTTTTTAAAGACTATTTATTTAATAAATTATTAACGACGAATTTAAGTTAAATAAAGAAAAACCGAGAAACACGGGTAGTCTAATTTTTAACCAGCTATCATAAACGCGAAAAAACAAAAATGTTTTTTTTTAAAATATTGTGAATTGTTTACGCCACCACCGCCATTACCATTTCCACTCACTGGATCAATCGTGATGATTTTTCGTATAGTCGATGGACGTTAGGACAATCAACTACAAAAAATATATTCACGATTGGACCATATTAAGGTGAAAAAGTCGACTGATCAAGGAAAAGGCAATTTTTTATAGTGTAAATATAACTAAAATGAGTGGAATAGGGGAAGAGAGTTGGTTTATTTTAAAACCACATTGTTTCCTTAACATGTCAAATTAACATACATAAAATATTATTCCTTAAATGTCTTCTTAACTCTCATTTAACAACTTTTAAAATCTAGTATAACTGCCGCGGCCATCAATCACTGACTGTAACCGATCGGGCATTGAACGAACACAGTTTTCACAGAAATTTTGTCCTCGATAGTAGTCCCATAATTGAAACACATGTTGTTTTAAGTTTTGGATATTTATTACATCTGTTGGATTCCAGTTTTGTACCATCACTCCCCATAGGTTTTCAATTGGGTTCATATCGGGGTTTCGAAGTTTAATCAGTTCGAGATCGTTCTGCTCGTTAATCCAAGTTTGGACAATACGCCAATTGTGTACTGAAGAATTATCCTGTATTAAAGTTATTGCTTCGTCTCCAAATACAGTTTTAGCGGTGGGCATTAGAACATCTTTCAAAATTTCTTTATAATTCACCGCATTCATTCGAGTTGGGATTTCAATTAATTCCCCAGGTCCAGACGATGACATCCAACCCCAAAACCCTAAAGTTAATCGACCACTTTGTTGCGTCTGTAGTATATTAGGTTTCTCATAACGGGTATTTTCGAACCTTCAAAGCGATACCCGTCCTTGTTGGTTTCTGCAAAACACTTTTTCGTCTACAAAAATTACCATTTCAAAATCGTAGGTTATGTAATTATTTGCAAAGTTAAGCCTAAGTCTTTTATGGCGATCATTTAGTATTGGTTTTTTGGCTGGTATTCTATGTTGCAGTCCTGCACTTTTCAATCTTCGACGAATTGTATTTTGGCACACATTTAGTTCAGACGCATAAGTGGGAAAGCTCACAAAACGATGAACAAGAACATCCTCGACTAAACGTCTGTCCTCATCTGCCGTGGTCACACGGTGACGTCCTGTAGATTTGTGGTTTTGAACCGCCCCTTCCTCACGCCAACGCTTCCACCATAAATTAACCGTTTTTCTCTGCAAAAAATGTCGATACATCAAAAACAGCACTAAAATAATATGAAAACCTACATAATTTCGAGTAAAGTTAAAAATACATTCTATTTCGGTATTATATTCTGTAAAACTAACCATCACTCCCATATCTTCGGAAACATCTAACACGGATGCTCCATTTTCTAACATCGCAACGATGCAATGTTTCGTGTGGTCATCAATACGGTACCTACGTCATAGTTGTCTGGTCGTAGAAATACTCTTGCAATTGCACCTATTAGTAATACTTTCTGATACTAATATTAAGCATCGGATAAGATAAGCGATGGCGAACTGAACTAATAAGCGTCGTAAATCGTAATGCATTTATTCTAAAATAGTGTCAATGTCAATTGTCGTCAACTACAAAGAGATATAAACCACTTTTTCACCTAACTGCATTGTAATAAGGTCCAAAAATGGATCCATCTCTTTGTAGTCTAATAAAGAAGAAAGAATGCATTTTGAAAAGAGAAT